>LPNX010126779.1:120329-308834 GCA_001517045.1 Pseudotsuga menziesii | reverse complement strand
GGGGAGGAGGAGGAATAGTAATAGGGGGGAGGGAACTTATTGAGGTAGACTGACCTGCGACATAACTACTTGGGCTAGGGTTACTCTCAGACTGCGAAGGGTTCTCAGGAATAACAGATCTTCGCTGCGGAGTTATAGGAGGGTTTCTAACAAAAGGGGTTTCTTGAGATTCCGATTCTTCTGGACTTAATGAGGTATAATCGGTATTCTGGCCTAGGATATAGGATCCAAGAGTTCTCTTGTATCTTTTATCGTTGCGAAGCAAACCACTTTGCTCGTCGAAGTCATTTCCGCTTTCAAACATAGGTTAGTAGCAATAAATCTAGCAATCTGATTGGATAAGCAATATGCATTTCTCAGCCAAGAGCATTTTAATTTTCAGACTTAATGAATTCAGGTACTTACCCCTTGGTCCTTTGAAAAACTGTCTTTCCGCTTCACTGAAAGAAGTGTGTGTGTCGATGGCGAACTTCGTCACAAATGCTTCAAGGGTTCGCATTGTCCAGAAGTCAACAGTTCTTGATACCGCATTGTTCACACTTTTCAACAGCTTAATTCTTTCTGGGGTCCAGTCAGGAGACTGATCTTCTTTGAATTTTGTCTTTCTTTCTGTCAACCTGGATAACCACTGGTGCAATTCTATGTGGATACTAGCAAATAAAATTTCATAAATATCAGTAAAAACATACCTTTGCAAGAAGTCGTCTGAGCTACGACGAGGGTCCTTATTCTCTTGTTCAACAAATTTCAGATAGGTATCTTCAATCCAGTCACTGATTTCTTTTACTGAGGGCCTCCAAAACATATCCCTCCAGGTACGACGTAGATCCCTCTTGAAGCAGATACTGGTTCAACCGGCAACAGAACCAATTTGTTGGGAAGGGGGCAGACCCGGGTTCTTATGCTTTTATCTTCGCACCAACAAACAGACCCATAGTGTTGGCCCTTTCGGAAACAACCTGCGAACAGGTTGTAGTCTCACCTGAAACAGCTATGGGGTGCTGCAGAATCAGGTTTCTATAGGAGAAAGAGGGATATTACTGTACCTTTATCCTTAACAAAGAACAATTATGCAATATAGAGCTTCGACATTCACTTAAATAGCTACGCAGTTTATATAAAATGACAGTCTCTTGCTTAACCGTTAACTGGGAATTCATAGCGAAGTTAATGCTTAGCAATTTATCTTACTCTATCATTCATCTACTTATCAAATGCATAAAATATAACAGGAACAAAGTAAAAAGAACCACCACAACACAAGATATACGTGGTTCACCCCCAGTGTAGGGGCTACGTCCACAGAACTGCCTTTATATTCAACAAGTTACAAAACGACAAAGTTCTGATCTGCACACTCAGCTGCAGATCTTCTCGATAACCCAAATCTATGCACTTAGCTGCAGAACCTTTCTTCCAAAACGCTCTGTGCACTTAGCTGCAGGGGTCGTCCATGCACTCAGTTGGGACTTAACCTTAAACCCAAAAATAGACCTTAGCTTCTTCGCATCACATCATCACAACAGAAAAAAACTTCTTCTAACTCCTTTACATAAGTTCCTATTTATACAAGTGCACTATTACAATACCATGGGAAATTTACAAAAAGAGGGGCTTCGACCCAACCCCGAAGCCCCTAAGACTATTTTGGACCTCAACTCCGCTTACAAGCTTCGCACCAAAACCATGGAGTTGCCAAAATTAAGGACCTTCAAGGTCTGAGCCCCAACAATAATAAATGGGAAGGAATGGAGTGGAGTGATAACAACTCCAACATTTCAAAGTGGGAAGATAATTTAGTAGATATGGATTGAATGAGCCATAAACAAAACACTTACGAGAATTTTTAGATGAAAAAAAGTGTTGTACTTAAATTTTAGTTGTTGCATTTAATGAATAGTGTAATAATCATGGTCCATCACTATACTGATTAATTTAGGGTTACCAAAAAAAATTTAGACTTTTAATTTTCTTATTATTCAATAATATTTTAGTCTTATCTTTTTGGAATGTCATTGGTTGAAAATTTGGGGTCTTATTTCCTAGGTGACACAATGCTAGGTTTCTTGGTCATGCCTTCAATGAACATTGAATTTACTTAATGTTGTACAGGAATAAACACCCTTGTAACCAAGGGTCTCGGGTTACCAACTTACTCTTAAAAACTTGCAGACAATCATCTTTAAAGTACAGAAAAGGAATAGGAAGGAATGTTGAACTCACCCGATTAACAACGGTTGATCCAAGCTTTCTCTTCTCCTGCTCTGCTCCTCTCCAAAGCTTTCAAAGATGCACTTCCTTCACCTGCAAAGAGAAAATACGCCAAGTACAATATTATACATGTATATATGACAAGTTAGATAAACAATATATAGAGTGCTTAATCATAAATATTCATCAAACCATGATACATGAAAGTGACTCAACACAAAGTTGGAAGAAGGATTCTCTTTATTAACAATAGTGAATGAGATAAGTGTACAACCCGATGCCTAAAACAAGAACTCCTCTGCAACCAAAGGATTCTAAGTTCTGCTACTCCAAAGACTTCTGAAGATATACCACCAGCATAACTTTTCTCTCCAAGTATGATTGATTAATGCCCTCCCCAAGGCCTCTATTTATACTTAGAGAAATAGAGCAGTTTCGAAGGTTGAGGAGGTTGAGACAGTTAAGATAGTTAATGATTAGGGCTTAACAAATATACATTAATCATGTTTTATTATTTTTAATGTTGAATGGAGGTGTACACGATTATTGATACTGGCAACCCGCGTATGACACATGAGTTTCTATAAGGGAAACCCGCGTACAGATATATACGTGGGTTGCAATGACAATACTCGCGTACAGTATGCAGGATGCTGTGGAGATAGTCGTGTATGTACGCGAGTTGCTGTGGGAAGATTCGTGTACAGTAATCAACATATAAAAAGGTAAAAATGGCAAGCTAGTTGGATAGTGAATGCATTTCATGTCATGCCCATCTATAGTGTTTGGGAAACCTTCAATCCATAAGTGTCCTTTTGTGTTCCAACATATGAAGTGTCAGCACTTGGATGGAGAAGTGCCATTCTGGTTGATAACACATGCCCCCTAATGTGTGAGGTCAGAGGGAAGCGATGGCCGAAATACATTATAATCTCTATCTTTGGAGAACTCAGAAATCCAATGGAGCAGAGGTAGTACCTGAAACAAATACATAATAATGTCATATACAAAGTCATATCTGAGGATGCTATGTTCAATATACTGGAACACTAGATTCTTTACAAATGTTTGAGTACATCATATAGTACAGGTACAAGACCACATATATTCCAAAGGTGGATTGAAGCCACAATATACAATAATGATGAGTCATCAAATATTTGGAAGCTGTGTATGTAGGTAGAACATAATCTTGCACAACTTAGTCCATAAACAGGGAACTAAGGTCTTCATAAACAATCCCAAAGAGCCAGTACAATCCAAGCCATGTGAATAGATGTAGGTTGAAGTCGAACATGGAGCAGATTCAACAAATTGTCAATCAATAGGTGATAATCGAAAACTGAAGCAAAGGAATTCACTAATGATGAAAATGAATCCTGAGGTACGATTGTCAAAACTCTAGGTCTTCATTGTCAGGAAGTGCTGATGCAGAACCATACTGTGATAAGGAAGGAAATAGATCCTCCAACGGATCATAAGAGTGACTAGGAACTAGGTAAAAGAAGGGAGACACAAGTGATAACATATATGACAATGATGGGATTAGGATATAGATCATCCATTGAGTTAAGTCCTTGAATAGTGAGCATGACAGAGAGATGACCCAAGGAAGCTTTTAACTTTATAGATAGAACAACTAGACTTATCTGTCATGTAGGAGACATGATCAGATTCCCCAGGTAGAACTGACAAGAGGAGGAGTAATAAACTCGAAGTAATAGCTGAACTGAAAGTGAACATTGAGACATGGGAATTGAAAGAGACAAAGAGTGCTATGTTCAAGGATGACATGCTGCCACTAACTGAAAACAAGAAAAAACTTCTTCCTTACCTTCCCTGTTAAATTTTAACAAGTCCAAGAAAGTCAACTCGAATCTCTCTTCATTTTTTAACAAGTTTGAAGAGAAGATGGAATAATGCTTAATAGTGTCACTGATTTGTGGATTTAATGAGCCTGAACTAGTACATTCCCAGTTGATGTTTTCACATTTAGAGAGTCTAAAAACTCCAAAGAAGACTCCAGGGGGGTCCTTTTTCATCCAATTAAGTCTCCTGAGGCCGAAAAAGTATAAAACATACCACAGATGAACTCTCTTAACTTCCATAGAAGAAAAGGTGAACCTTTTTCGTACTTAGTCGGGGAGATCCAAAAAAGGTTAAATTACTACCTACCCAATGCTCCTTCGAGAGAAACATATAGATTGAGTTTTATGAGTGTGAAGGAAATCAAGATCACTCGGAAAGATCCATCTGAGTATGAAAAATGGGGCTTATAACAATAAACTCGATGCTTTGTTCTTTAGTGTTTAACGAGCATGAAAAATAAAGTACACTCAAAATCTTTTTCATGTTTAGGTCCAGAGCATGAAAAAGAGAAAACTAAGCTCATACTGGGTGTTTCTTTTCCGTAAATTTAGTCCCTCAGCACCCTTAAGCAAGGGAATCTATGTACGTGGGTTCACTATAGTGAAACTCACGTACACACATTCTGTACATGAGTTTCCCTGAAGGACAGTCGCGTACAGTATGCGACATGCCTAACTAGACAGTCGCGTATGTAGGGTCCAAATTATGAATTTTTACATGAAACTAAAGGTTCACAATGGTTGTTTTGCTAGGTTTGAAGATGGTTCTTGAGTGGAGGGAGCGTGAGCATGAGGATATGGACCAAGAAGCACTCCAAAGTGCCCCCACCATGAATGTTTTGCGTTCAAGTGGGTTGTTGAAATTCTTTTGCACATCTCCTATGTGGGCTAATGTCCGCCTACTAGAGTTCATGATAAAATACTGGGATCATGATTTAGGCATGTTTGACCTTCAAGGTGAGTCCTTGGATATTACCTCAGAGGATATGTACTTCATTGCCGGTCTATCACGATGGGGAGCTCCAGTCAACTTGGAGGGCACCAGCAGAGGCAGTGATCCCCTAAGTGTCCAAAACTACATTGATATATACTGCGCACCAGGAACCCAAAAGAGAGGGAGTTGCATCCCTATTGCTCATATACGTGATCTTTGTCTACAAGTACTGACAAGTACCATAGTGAGGGTTGTGGGATCATCTTCTCTTCATATCGCTACACGGAACTAGATGAGGTTGGAAGTGGATTGCATTTAGGGGGCTTTATATGATTGGTGTTCTGGAGTTGTCCTAATTTTCATAAAACAACTCTCTGAATACAAGAGAGGAAGGAGAAAGAACTTTGGATAGTCAATTTGTTGCAGCTGCAACGATTCCCAAATTTCTAAAAAAATTTGGACCCTCCTTGTTGATTTTGTTGAAGACTGTTTGTTTCCACTCTGCTACACATTTGGATTGTTTGAGGCCATCTTTTTCTTGCTTTTCGGGAATTTATTTGGGTTTGAAAATTCTTTGGACTATAGAACTTAGCAGTTTTCATGTTGTTTTATCATTGTCAAAGTTTGGCCAAGGTTTAAAATGGGATTTTAGTTGCCTCTATTTCGGAGGACAATTAGAGATTGTGCGATGATTAAAATCTTTCACCGATCACGCATTTTATTGTTTAAAAAATATTTCTTTGCGATGTTTCGGAAGGTGTTGTGACTCTGATCAAAGGCTGAGGGCTGATTGTGCTCCGTCGTTGCGGCCCCAGAGTAGACTATTCATCCGTCAGACTACTTTTCCTTTTGTTGATGTCTTGTTCTATTTTTCTCCGATGTTGACTAGTCTGCAGAATTTTTTGACCGTATAAATTTCGCCATTGCAGCTATGTTGCACACTAACCATTCGATGCTATAGTAGATCTGACCTCCAACATTTTATCTCACCACCATTTGGTTTGTTCTCCAGAACCCATAGACTATGGGTCACCCACCGTTGCGGCGTTCCAGTGAACTAACCGACCGAGGTCAAGTGTTCCAATTTGCCGACTGGGATTTTTATATGCTCGTTTCTTGATCATTTTCCCGCCGTTGTTATGAGTTTGTAACTGGTTTCATGAATGACGGGTGTGCTTTGTTTTTATCAAGTTGAGATTTTCACGTGTAGATGTAGTCCCGGGTTTTCTTTTCCTTTTTTTCTTTCTTGCAATACTTATTTTATTGGTATTATGGTTTATGTTTTATTGAAAGTAGTTTGGATAAATGATGAGTTTTCGTTTGATCACAGATGGACATAGGAGATTTTCTCAGTTCCATTTGAAGATCACTGCGACGAAGAAGATGTAGCTGGAGGACAAAGCATGCTAAAGCATAAAGAAGCATATTTGTTGTTCAAGGAAAAGAAAATAACAAAGTTCTGAAGAGGGACCAAGGAATTGAAGAGCGTAATCATTAAGAGCAAAGGCTCAGGCTTGGGCAATTCGTTAGTTACCAAGCCGATCCTGTTTTTTATAAAAGTTTTTATCTGAAACGTAACATTTGAATCATGAGCATTTGCAAAATGACAAAACTATGAGATTAAAACGGTTGGTGGGAAACCCAAAGGTTTGAAGCTGGTTCTTGTATAAATATACGAAAGTTAAAGGGAAAAGGGGCTTTTTCCCAGTGAGACTTGTGAAAAAACTTGTTGTAAGAGGAACTATTTTGTTGTGCAATAATAAAATTACAATTTTTCCTGTTGGAGAAAGTGTTGTGTGGAATGTTCAAATGTGGTGAAATGAACAATGTTGAAGGGGAACTATTTTGTTTTCAGCTGTGTTTCATTAACTGTGAGATCGTTCTAACTTTCTGAACCTATGTTCTTGTATGAATGTTCTCTAGTTTATTTTATGATGATTTCCACTATGAGTAATGAATGTTTTAACAGACGATGAGTTATCTTGTTGTGCATATCTCTATTCAGGTTTATGTGTTTTGATACTAAGAACAAATATCTGTGATTTATCTTAACATATGAGCAGTAATACATTACTCATTAATTGACAATCTTGCTCCCTAGGGATAGCTTAGTTAGTTTTGTTTTAAATTGTGTGTGTGATTTAGATGCGAGAGAGTTTAAGACAAGAGGTAAGAACCTGCGCATCACATTGTGACCGCTCCTCGTATTCTTTATCAATCTGCATGTTAGATAGGAACTTGCATATCATACTTAAAGTGAAAAAATACAAAAATATACACGGTGGACTGGACCGCAACTGGTAAAACCCTTTATTTTTGTTACTTGACCTATGGTAGCCAAACCGCAAACCGGACAGATTCCCCATACCAAACAATCATGGGCTAGTTGGGAACGTTGACTGGGTATAATCCCTTGCTGTTGCTGCCTGCGATTTCCCAGGCCTCAACATGAGTATACTAGTTTCCTTCTTCTTCGAGAGAGTGCCGGGATTGAGCCCTGCAATACCCCTACCAGTTCGATCTTCTCGTCAGCCTAGGCTGAGTAGATGGGGAGATATATTCCTCCGCCAGGGATGAGGTGGCTCAGTGCAGAGTGTATATGATGATGAATTCTACTTTTGGTGGGAGTGGCAGTTACCAGCACTGGAGCAGTTTCCATATGCTGCGATGGATTTTTGTGGTGATCCAGACCTTGTCCTCCCTCCAGGAGGAGCATGGGGAGAGCTAGGTAATTTTTTATTTTCGAGTTTTTAAAATTTTTATGAATTTTAAAATATAGAGATATATACATATGTATAAGAGTTCTAATCCTATAAACATGTCAAAATGCAAATATTGGACTGGTCCACCCTAAAGGGAATCCACGCATGTATGTGCGTCCTATCTTAGGTGAAGACTAGGGGCTTATTAGGGTTCTAGAGGGGATGGCCAAGCTTACCCAAAGAGTACCCACCTTGCGGATAGAGCACATCCCAGCCGTCATGCAGGAGTTTGTGGTTGGAGTTCTACCTGTCTCGGTATGCCTTTTGAGGCGAGTGGCCAGAGCAGTTTTAGTATACATAGATGCTGTTGAGGCTGCTGAAGCCGAGGAGGCTAAAGAAGCCAGAGTACAAGGATACCGGGGGGACTAGGGTGGTCTAAGTGACCAGGGTGTTCCAGCTTAGATCTAGGTCATTTGATGGACTATGATCCATATTTTGTATATTTTTGTATATTATACGGTTATGACTGGATCTGAGGATCAGAGACTCGACCTATCTATAGACAGATATTCACATATATATATATTGTGTCAGTTTATTTACAATTTTTTTTATGTGTATGCTGTATATTTTTATGAAATATGTGTTAGATGCCAATCCAAAATGTAATTAGCGTATGCATCAGTTAATGAATTCTGATTTCTTGGAATGTGATTGAATGTAATGAATTCAAAATTTATTTCCAATAACCTAACTTGCATGAACTAACATAATAGAATAGGGTTCCGCACCTGATAAGATCGATTGAGCTGGGAAACCACTAGTTGAGAGTCCATTCGGACTTCCAGCTGAGTGATACCACATGACAAAGCATCCCATAGAAGCTCAATTACAACCCTATACTCAACAACATTATTAGAAGCAGGACCTAAGCAAGCGCCTCCTGAGGCAACTAACTGTCCTGAGGGAGAATAAATGACCCATGCCGCTGAAGCTAGATTACAAGTGTGGCATCTAGCGCCATCAGCAAAACCTACATACCTCTCGGAAGACATCTACAACAACAAGCAGATGGTATAAAAAACACAGACCGACAAACTAGTGTACATAAAAATACATACAATAAAATACAAGAAAAAGCGTTAAGCTTAAGCATAGTACTTTTTCAGGTAGAGCCCATTTCTAGGCTCAGGAAGCTTATTCCCATCAAAATCAATTAACTCATATGCACCCTTCTTTAAGACCTTCTACACGACATAAGGTCCTAACCACATGGCCTTGAATTTTCCCACCCCCAGGGGTTCTTTGTCTTGGTCCCAAAGCAAAACAAGTTCCCACTCAGAGAAAATCTGAGGTTTGACCGACTTATCATATTGGATTTTGACCCTATTCTTGTGAGCTTGATTAGCTGTCAACGCATCTCTATGCTGCTCATCAAGGTGTTCTAAGTGTACTAGACGTTCTTCAAGCTCTGTCGTATTGGGTAACACATGAATAGCTATTTTCAAAGACGGGATTTCACATTCAACCGGGGTAACGACTTCCACTCCATGAACGAGTTGGAAGGGGGAGAAACCTGTAGCAGTTTTTACATTAGTTCGGTACGCCCAAAGAGAAGGGTATAGCATGATATCCCAGTTAGAACGGGCTGCATCAATTGTACATTTGAGGATAGTCTTCAAAGTCTTGTTAACAGCCTCAACCTAGCCATTTGATTGAGGATAGTACGAAGATGAATGTTCTTGTCTGATTCCAAGCATAGTGGTCAGTTCTGTCATCATGCTATTTTGAAAATGACTGCCATGGTCAGTGACAATCACCTTGGGTATACCAAACCGCGCTATAATCTGATTGAAGACAAAGAAAGCTGTTGTTTCCCCGTCGGATTTAAAGGTGGGCATTGTCTTTTCCCATTTCGTAAAATAGTCCACAGCAAAAATGATATATTTGTGCCCCGCAGTCGAGGCTGGGTTGCACGTCACGTAATCAATCCCCCACTTCATGAAGGGGCCCACCGAGACAACGGGAAACAATGGAGCGGGATGTGACTGCATTTTTCTGGTGTAAAGCTGACAGGGATGACAGCGCTTCATCGCTTCCACACAATCCTTAAAGATCGTGGGATAGAAATAACCAGCACGTAGTATATTCTGGGTCGTCGCTAACCCAGATAAATGACCCCCACACGCTCCACTATGGGAATCATTCAGGACAATATCTGCTTCCTCATGGGTAAGAGATCGATGCAAAATGGAATCTACCCCCCTTCGATATACAGTATCTCCTATGATGAGGTAGTTCTTAGCATGAAGGCGTAATTTAGGTCATTCCTCTTGTGAGGAAGCCACAAGATACTTCAAAGTCTAGAGATATATAAGTATATCTCCGTACCAGGGATTAGAGGTGGATATCAAGAAGATATGCTCATCTGGGAATGAGTCTTCTTCAATGACTACATCTGCTTCAGTTGGAAATTCTGCTATAAGCTCAGCAAAAACTAAGGATTTTGAGTTCTGCTCCTCCAAAGAGTTGGGAAGATATACCACCCACATAACTTTGCTCTCCAAGTATGATTGATTAATGCCCTCCCCAAGGCCTCTATTTATACTTAGGGAAATAGAGCAGTTTCGAAGGTTGAGGAGGTTGAGACAATTAAGATAGTTAATGATTAGGGCTTAACAAATCTCCATTAATCGTGTTTTATTATTTTTAATGTCGAATGGAGGTGTACGCGAGTATTGATACTGGCAACCCATGTATGACACGCGAGTTGCTATAAGGGAAACCTGCATACAGATCTATAAACGGGTTGCAATGACAATACTCGCATACATTATGCGGGATGCTATGGAGATAGTTGTGTATGTACGCGAGTTGCTGTGGGAAGAGTCGCGTACAGTAATCAACATATAAAAAGGTAAAAATGGCAAGCTGGTTGGATAGTGAATGCATCTCATGTCATGCCCATCTATAGTGTTTGGGAAACCTTCAATCCATAAGTGTCCTTTTGTGTGCCAACATATGAAGTGTCGGCACTTGGACGGAGAAGTGCCATTTGGGTTGATAACACTTAACGACTGTTACAATGCATCACCTTTGTGACGATTAAGTATGCACCTCCCACACCGTCTCAATGACAATTTATTGTTCCGCTCGCCAACTCTGTCCACGTTGTTTCTTCTTCTACTTGTACTACCACCTCTTCCCAACTTTTTGTTGGCCACTTTTTCCACCTCATGCTACTATTTTCTATCATTCTATTTTCCTTTCCAATTGCTCTTCCATGATCTCGTGAGTTTGGGAAAGAATACTTGAGAATCAAAAGAACCTGGACCAGCCCACTAGCAATACCTGAGAATCAAACCCACTTGGAGAAACCTTCCCCAGAGCCTATTGTGGCACATTCATATGTCCTAGGTGCGACTCCATCCATCCATGGATTTGTAGTTTGTGAAGGAGGATGAGTTGTGGTAAGCTCCACACTCGATAAACTCATTTTTGTAGACCACGCAACCAACCATCTCAACGCCAACTTCAGTTTCCATATTTTAATTCTTATTTGACTCAAATAAATATACTTTCAGTTTCAATCTTGCATGATATACCTTTGACAATTTTAGCAATGAAACATTCCTCAAGGTACAGACCCTATATCTATGTTGAACTATTAATGTCCTACTATTTTCAACTGTTCACAAATTCAAAATTCAAGAGAAAAAAATGTTAAACTATAATTGTGTCATTATTTTTTTCATTTTGGGGATGCAATTCATGAAAACGATGAAAGTAATGTGTACTAAATTTCATGCATGTAAATTACTATGTCTAACCTGATCCTTCTTCAAATTACTGCATGTTCATTGTTGTAGTGTCGTATGCTTATCTTCACTCTCATTGTATTTCTTTTTTTCAATCCGTTATATATTCACCCTCCCACAACCTGTTTCATTTTCTCTGTGAGTCCCAGCGCTTGGTGGAAAAAGCAGTGTGTTAGGCAACTGGCTAAGATGCACAACCAATTATTCCACTACACATGTATTTCCATGCATATAATCATGGAACTTGGCCACGTACCTTCATGCGGGTTGTGATGAACTAAGAGTCTCTAAGACATGCCAACTCTGCAAAATTTCTTATTTGGTAGGCCACATGAAACTCAAACGGATGGGCATTGCAATTAGATACATCACAAACAAAACCTCTTCATGATTTTCTGAATGAGTTACAAAGTGAGTTTGAAAACATGAGATGGGTAGTTAGGCCTAGGTCTTGGTAACCTTATTTATCTTCGACTTAACACTCCCATTGACATTGTCCTCTATCTCCAATAGGAAGATGATGGAATGTCGATTTCTATTGACCATACATCTCCCAATATCTTCTAGGGGAACAAAAGTACAAGTTCCATTTCTCCATCAACCCATGATATTCATTAATTTCTACGTTTCCCTGTTTCTAAATACTAAGAAATACCACTGGTCTGTTGGGGCTCTTCTCAAGAAGCTACACCCTTTACCAATTACTTGTTTTCTAAGTAAGTAGCTCCTAAAACACGTCATCTAGGTAACTCAGGTAAGTCCAAGGACCATCAAATGAACACTCTGAAACATGAAATGCCCGAGGTTTCAAAGGCATGCATGCATGCGACCGACTGCCAAATTGTATTGCAAAGCCATGTGGTACAGTGTTGAGGCGATCGATGCCTCAAACAACTCACCTAATATTATGTATGTCATATAATATAATAGTTGGCAATGCATGGATATTTGCATGTATCATCTTCTCCATCTCGTAGCCCGGATGGAGCATTTACCGAAACAATGTTCCACAATTACAAGTACAATTAACTTTTCGTGGACAAAGGTAAAATTATCGCTTAATACTCCCAAGGTTTGTCACTGTTCTATTACAATGCCACATGGTACATCAAGGTTGGATGTTCTCTTATAATGGAGTGGACTACATCAAAGTCAATTGTAATCCATGAATAAAGTCAATTGTAATCCCTGAATAAACTTTAAATGACACAAATTTTTGAGTTATATAAAATCTTAAATAATACTTAAGAAAATCTACCTTCCAGTTTTTATGATTTTACTCAATTCAATAACATTAAAAACAACCCCCAAGTACTTGGTGAAATTATATATTAATAAAGAAAGCATATGAAAATACATCTTCAGAGTGTTTAACTATTAAGTAATAATTAAGATAAAATTAAGACATTTATAATATATTAGGTGTTCATGGAAGTTTCCTATGTAATTTCAATTAGCCTTCAACTTTAAATCATATTCATAACAAGAGCCATGTGATGGCAATGTCCTCGACATTTCCACCAGTTTTATGACCAACTAGAAGCAAGAGTTTTTGCAATGGAAACAATTGTTGAAGGAGTTGTTTTTTTGCACTTGATAAATTTTTTTTTTTATATACATTTATATCTAACAATAAAATATAATATGCATTTTGCAACAAAGGAATCTAAAAAGTAAAGAGAGATATTGGTATCTTCAATTAAATTTATTTTTAATGGTGAATACATATTTAATGGGAATTTTCATATTCTATTTATTCCATTCTTTTTTTCGTTGGTTAAGTGCCCTGTGACTTGTTGAGCAAACCTTTGGTATATTTATTCCATTGTTAAAATAACACCAAGACTAAAATTAAATTTTAACATTGTAATTATAATAAAACACATTCACACAGAAAGAATCAAAATTATCCTTTACCTTGCATTGCAATAAAAACAAAGAGGGGAGAAATAATTCTCCACCCTACCTTATGACAACCTAAATCAAAATCAATCATCCTTACTGAAATTATTTCATACAACACATAGAGACTACGTTGTAATTTTGATCATATATACTTGTCACGAGGAGGCATAGGGGTGGTGATAGTGGTATGAGTGGTAGCGTGAACAAGGTCCATAATATTTGCGCCTGCTTTATGGTGTAGATGCTTCTCCTCCTCTTGTTTCCTTTTATTATCATCTTTAGCCACATGTTTTCTCATTTTGGCCCATGCTTCTTTCGCTTCATTTCCGTGGTGTGCTATCTCCCTTTCTCCCTTGATGTGGACAGTACCTTTATGCATATGTATCATAACATCATATATAAAGTTATAAACCCTGAAATATTAATCTCTTGGATATATATATATAAAGAATTTAACTCAATATTAAAAGATTAACTCAATCGATTGAACCACTCCCAAGAAGCATTATCCCTTGAGAAACTTAGTAAAACCCTAAATTATAGATAAGAGAGTTCATAATTGTAAAAGAGAGCAGCCTACCTCTGAAACAAGGAATAATAAAAACATAAAATCAATAATAGTAGCCAAATAAAAACAAACAAGTTTCATAATTTGTACCCGAAACGGAAAATGAAAAAACTTATTCCATACGAGCGACAAGCTCAATTTACTTCACGGAAAGCTATCCCTATTCCAAATGCTTGATTGTGGAGATGACAGTTTTAGAATTTAAGACAAAAAAAAATTCATATTGGAAAATCTATGAAGAACAAACCAAAGAGTGAGTGTCCAAAGCCCATGCCCTAGTCTTGTACGAACCCGATGTGGAAGATGTGAACGCTAACTACCGAAAAGATTAAATTGAACAAACCATAGTTTACAAATCCACCTGCACCTTCATGGGTGAAATTTGCATCTTCAAACGCAAAAGGTGATAATGCATGTAGCTTGCCATGCTCCTACATGCACACATACAATAGAGTTACTAGAGTTATAATGTAATTCATAAAAATAAAAATATATTATAAATTATATTGTTTTTTATTTATTTAAAAAAATAAAATTAATAGTAAAATATAAATTTTAATATACAAGATAATTTTAATGAAGGTAATAATGTAATTAATAAATTAAAAATTATATTGTTTTTTATATTAAAAAACAGAAATCATAGCAAAATATAAATCTAAATATCTAAGATCATTTTATTATCATTGGAGAAAAATTATAAAGTTATATATCTAATTTCCAAACTAAATATTAAAAATAAATAAAAATAATGTACAATAATTTGTTATTAAGCCGTCACCATTTTGTATTTGCTAAAATGAATCTAAAGTTTTGGAAGGAAATTAAAAAATTAGAGATCTTTTAGCTTCCTAGGCCTTGTTCCCAAATCATGAGTGTCTTTGAATACATTTAAAGAAATATCTACATATCTTTGTACCAAGCATGGTTCAGTGAAGGTAGAGATGAATGAGTCATAATCTTAAAGATGGTTTTGTAGAAGTATAAACACTTATGCTTGTCTTCTTTTTCCTGTCACCACGTGTAAATTAATGTCTCATTTACTTTATATTAGAAAGATAACTCTTTGTTTGCTCGAAGAGATAAATCTTTGTTTGCTCAAAGTTGCTTGCTGACATCTTAAAGAAGTGATTTAAGTGTTTTGTATTCTTCATTTTTTCTAATCATAAGTAGCCATCCTCAAGCTTCATATTACTTATTTAGCAAACTATGTTTCTGCTTCTTACTATTGTAATTTCTAATTCTTCATCTTGGAATTCACTGAGCCCCTTTTACGCAATACGTCTTATGTTTCAAAGCTCATAGTTATTGCATTGAGAGGCGCTCTACAACCTGGTATGGGGGAGATCTTGTAACGTGATGTAACGTTAGTAAACATGTCGGCAAAAAATAATAGTGATAGTGAATATTATGGGAGAGATCTTGTAACATGATGTAACACTTGTAACGTTTGTAACATGTCGGCAAAAAATAATAGTGATTGTGAATATTATGGGAGAGATCTTGTAACATGATGTAATGTTTGTAACGTTTGTAACATGTCGGCAAAAAATAATAGTGATAGTGAATATTATGGGAGAGATCTTGTAACGTGATGTAACGTTTGTAACGTTTTTAATATTGAAGTAACTAATGTAAAAAGTAGTAAATATTTTGTCGGCATAATAATCAATTAAAATTAAAATGAGTATTAATTTTAATTTCAAATTCAAATCTAAATGTTCCACCAAAGAGAGACTGCAAATACAGAGCTGAAAATATGAAAAATTAAAATCTAAATGTTCCAGCAAAGAGAGTGTGCTAATACAGAGCTGAAAATATGAATAAATGAATAGTGTTTTGTCTTTTTCATGAATAGTTGTGTTCTATGGCAAATATTCACAGTGAAATTTTAACATCTGATCAACCTCCGCTCTTTAAATTAGCAATATACTTGCAAACTTTATTTTCAAAGATACCGATAACCCAAAATTATTCTTAGGTAAAAAGCAGAATATGCGCAACAGAAATTTATAAATTGACTCAATGAAGATCAAAATTAACCATTTTATTCACTCACTATATGGCTAAGATGACAAAGTATGTGGAAGGATGAAATGGTCTCAAAATACTTTATAACTCTTATAGTTCTATTGATCAACTTGGATATATACGACGATTGTTATCTTATGGTACATTTCTCATTGGATGAACGACAACCAGACACCAATTACATTACACTTTTTTTATTTTCCTTGTACACATAAGAGTAAGGCCGTGTAACACAGGTAAGAATTCCGCCACATGATTGGAATTTTTTTTCCAATCCCAGGCATACATCTACATCAATTAAGTCATACTCAGGCAACTGGAATTTACACAATATCAGTTTTTAGAATGGCTCTAAACGTTGAATGCTGGAATTTACACAATATCAGTTTTCAAAATGGTTCTAAACAATGAATGTTGGAATTTACACAGTATTAGTAGTGTCTTCAAGGTTGTTAATAGAATAGATGCACCATGGATGTGATTGTATTTAACCATTCTCAAACTCAAATTCTTTGTTTTCTTTGGCTGCCGATTTGTTATTTTTTTTGGCTGGTGATTTGCAGAGAATTGTTGTCCCTGCTGAGTGTATCCAAATACATATACTAAAATATATATTTCAATATATATATATATATATTTTAAATATATATTTTAATTTAAAATTAAATTAAAATGTAATTTTAATTTTAATTTATATTTTAAATTTAAATTAATATTTATACTAAATTTAAAATAAAGTTTTATATTAATTTTTTTTCCTAAATTTAAAATATTCAATATTATAGTTAATTATATCTCCTATAAATTTAATTTAAATATAAGTTTAAATTAAATTTTAAAAGAAATAAATATTAATTTATATTTCAATATATATGTGTTTTAAATATTACCCAAGAGAAGGAGCTTGCCACGAAAATGAAAAGCAGAACATTCCAACCGTAGGAGAATCCCTCTAATTACTACACAGACATTAAAAAAACTAATTGCACATTTCACTCTCTAATTACTATACAGACATTGAAAAAATTAATTGCACATTTCACTCTTGAGAATGATTGGTAGGCAAATCCCTCTATGATCTCACATTTCACTCTCTAATTACTACACAGACTTTGAAAAAATTAATTGCACATTTCACTCTTGAGAATGATTAGTAGGCAAATTCCTCTATGATCCCTCTAATTCCTACACAGATATTGAAAAAAATTAATTACACATTTAACTTTTAGAATGATTGGTAGGCGAATTCCTCTAATTGTTGAGTGGATTTGATCCCTCTAATGAGAGTAGCTTATTATTTTAATTGATTATCATGCTATCCATTTCGGAGATTGCTAATTGTGTCGAGTTATTTAAGAGGTATTATTCCAGTACAAAAACTAAAGATAGTAAGTTTACATGGATATAATCCCTTGGCACATGTAATATCAATGGAATAATACCTCTTAAATAACTCGACATAGTTAACTACTCTTAAAATAAATTATAAAATTTCAAAAAATATATTATTTCAAACACTAATCAATACATTCATTTCCCAAGACTGTTTTTCCATGAGCATGTTCCATCCATCCATGAATCATAATGAAACAAAATTAAGATTTGCACAAATTCTGAATTCATTATTATACTTTAAAATTTCTAAAAAGATTACAGATGTACTTTCAAGTCTTTATCGCTGGATGACCGAATTTCTAACCATGTTTGGATCAAGTGAAAATGGTGAAGAGCATCTCAATATCTGCCACCATGATGAAACTCAGCTAGGTGCTGAAGAACGCTGTTACATTTCCTCGGAAATGAATTTGCTACATGTTGAACAAGGGGGGCACTGTTCTTAATGCAAAGATAACGAACCTAACGCCAATTCCAACCAGCTAAAGAACTTGGCAACCACTACAACAAAAATTGGATTTAGCATATCTTTTTGCATCCTTTTTTGCGTCTAGACAATATTTCAGTGTATTTTTTTTCATTTTTTGGACAAAATGGCGCAATTTCACAGGTTGGTGCTATTTTAGGCATTTTTTGCATCCTTTTTCTAAATCTGGTGCAAATTATGGCGTAATTTGCACCAGGTTTTTCACCTATTTATGCGCCAGGTTTTGCATCAGGTTTTGCGACAGGTTTTGAGCCTAGTTTTGCACCTAATTTTGCGCCTAGTTTGTACATCTACTATGGTTGCGCCCCCTTTTATGCCCATGTTTGCCTCAACTTTTACACCCTTATTTTCATCCACTTTTGCATCCTTTTTTACATCCACTTTTGCATCCACTTCTACTTCTTTTTTGCATCCCTTAGTGCGCCAAGTTTTGCATCAAAGTTTACATCCTGTTTTGAGTCTAGTTTTTCATCTCGTTTTGTTTCAGCTATTTTTGCATCCACTTTTGTATCCATTTTTTCGTCCACTTTTGCACCCACGTTTTCATCCCTTTTTGCATCCCATTTTGCATCCATGTTTACATCTTTCTTTGCATCTACTATTGCATCCACGTTTGCATCCACTTTTTTCGTGTCCCAATTCCCACCCATTTTTGCACTTACTTTTACACCCACTTTTGCTTCAACTTTTGCATCCACGTTTGCATCTTTTTTTGCATCCAATTTTACATCAGTTATTGCATCCCTTTTTGCATCCACTTTTGCATTGGGTTTTGCGTTGGGTGTTATGACTACTTTTGCATCTAGTTTTGCATCTACTTTTGTTGCATCCACTTTCGCATCCAATTTTGTATCCAATTTTACATCCATGGTTGTATCCACTTTTGCGCCATTTTTTTCATCATGTTTTGTTTTCATGATTGTATCATTTTTTGCATCCACTTTTGCATCATCTTTTGCATCCATTTTTGGTGCACCCCATTATGCGCCCACTTTTGAGCCTACTTTTGTTGCATCCATGTTTGCATCCTTTTTTTCATCCATGTTTTTATCCACTTTTGCATCTAGTTTGACACCCATATGTTGAAGATGAAAATGAGGATAATGATTATGATATTGAGGATGGTTATGATGATGATGATAATGATAATGTTGTTGATAATGAGGAGAACGATGACAATGATGACGATGATGACGATTATGATGATGCTGAGGAGGAGGAGAATGAGGATAATGACAATGATGACATTGTCGATGATTATGATGGCAATGAAATGAATGGTGATGATGGTGATGATGACAATGACAATGACGATGAGTACAATCAGAATGATGATGTTGATCATCTTAAAAAATAAGTTGTTATTTGTCATGCATAAATCGTGTGTGTCCTCCATGACCCTTTTCCACTAATCGCATATTTTGGGTAGATGCTATTTCTTATGCCAAAGGTAATGATGAATAACTAATGAAAATGTCAATAATCATGATGATGATGTCAAGGACAATGGTGATGTTGATGACATGGATGATGATTATGCCGATGATGATGACTATTGTGATAATCATGATGACAATGACAAATATGACGATGATGATGATCATCATCATTTCCATCATCGTCTTCATTCAAAACATCATCACTGTCATTGTCATCTAGTTCATCATCATCATCATTTAAAGCATATGGGATATGTTTACCATTTAAAGCATGCATAACAAGTGGGATTATTCTAAAACACCCCACCAAAGTACAAAATTCAAACCACAAGGGAAACATAAATACACAGTCGAGGATTTGCGCACTAGATAAGTGATCTCCACGATATTCTAGTGTTCACAAACATTGTCAATAGATGTGAATATGAGGCCATGGGTTTATAGATCGAGCTTGAATGACAGTTTATGATATTTGTATATTTTAAAAAGCGCTGGAATGGGCTTCAATATGTAGATCAAGTCAGTCAAATCATCCAGAGACATTGATGTAGCTGTTTGTTTATTGTAATTAGCGTCGTCAAAGGCCATGTGAAGGTTTGTGTGTGAGAATTCTTTGATATTGCCTTTGTGGATGCGCTTGCAGCAGGTCTAAACATTATTATGAAATTAATTTTTTTCTTCCTTGCAGGAGGGTCGTAGTGAGGTATATTTTCCTATATGTAAGCCTTCTTTTATAGATTGGATGGATTTAAAGGAGTTGCATTGTGCAGCTTAAATCTTAGGCAACCACACACCTGGAGTACTACAAGAATTTTGATCTGCATGGACTGCATGAAGAAATTATTCTTTAAAATAACTACAAACATTGAAAGAGCATAAATTAATTAATTTATATCTATTTAAATAAATTTAAAAAATGGCTTAAGAAAACAAGCTACATGGATTATTTTTTAATTGATTGAATGAGAAATAATTGTATTTTAATTAATTAAATAAAGTAAGACAATAATGTGGATAGGGGTAGAGAGTGATCTCTAAGGAAGCGTTCTTTGATCGAAGATAAAGAATGTGTTGTTGAAGTGAGGCATTCTTCTCGTTTTCTTCCAAATTCACGTTAGGTATTATATAAATTAAAAAATATTGTGATATTTTATCTTTTTTTATTAATAAAATGTAGTCACTTATATTTAACATAAAAAACTGAGTTTTTTTATTTTAATTTATTTTTCAAAAAAGTTATAGTGAATTTAACAACTGCAAAGCTTTTCTATAATGGGTATAAATATTCTTAGTAAAATCAATAGCATATTTAATAAATTCATTAGCTTGATTAATGTGATGTGTTAAATATGGTGATATGCTTATAAAGTTTCATATTTTTTTTGTTTTTTATATTTGTTTATTGAAAGATAAATATCTATTCATTAAAGTGTTATTATATAAATAAAGGTTATAAGTGGTTTTTGAAGAGGTTCTTCTTGAGTGAGAGAAATCAAGTATTTGGAAAAGTGATTGAGCAATTTACTTTCAAGTATATAGATTTTTTTAAATGTATATGTGCAATGAGTTGTAATATGTATGTAGATATGTGCATTCACAGGGCTCAAACCATGGTACATAGGTAAGTTTGAGGGGATTCGAAATCATGACTTTCCATTTACAACTTCTCATCTTTACCACTTGAGGTGTCCTCCAGAGGGTAAAAATATCAATGTAATGTCTTGAAGTACTTGGGATATGTAATTTTCTTCTTTAACGAGCTATTATATAACTCCTTTCTTTTATCTCTCTTGGAATTGTTCTTTAGTATTGTGAACTATAATTTATTATGTTATTTTAAGACTTCAAGGTTCATAATATAATGAAATTTAACTTTAAGTATATGAACATTTTCATTGTCCAAAGTTTTGTTTAGTTGAGTTTTGAAGTTAACAAAATTGTAAATTTAGCTTGTCACTTAAATGGATAAAAAAGTTTGTTATCCAAGAATGAGAAATAGTAAACTTGTACAATCTCAATAGCACTAAGTAAAGAAAAAATAATAATTAGTGAAACATTTTTTTTTTTTGAAAAAGAAATGAAATCTATGCTATATAGATTAAAAATTAATGGAGTAAAATAAATAAAAGAAGCCTTTGATTATAAATAATATACACTAAAATAATATAACACATGCATTCTAAAAATAATAAATATTGCAAATCATTGAACATTGTAAATTCAACTTTCCAAAGGGAAGAAGTCTACTTGAGGCACCTATGATATTTGACGTCTTTAATAATTTGTAGAGTAATGAAGATTTAGTGGAGCTACATAATCCATTAGTTATCCTTTAATCACGTGTATTTACGCTAACATAACTCACATAATGCATAATAAAGATAACTCACATATGTATAATAAAGATATTGACATATATGTCATAAACATACATTAAAAACACTTATACATGAAAATAACATGTATCCATTTTATTAATAGAAAAAACAAGTCATACATAAAGCTCACCAGAGAGAATAAATCTTCATAGCACAAACTAACAATTATCTCTAACTCCCCTTGATACAATTATCATAAATAAGCTTACACAGTTGTTACAAAAAATTATGTAAAATACTAGAAAATTTGCCAACTATAACCCACTCATATAAAATGATCTACATATTTAAAAACCCACTCATATAAAACGATCTACATAATTATAAACATATATATAGGTTCATAGATATTAGGCATAGAGGATATACATATGATAATCCTTGTATTCAATCTTTAGCAAATTCATCTATTTAAGCTTAAGTGGCTTCTAGCTATTTGTGGATTTGTCTTTTATTGAATTCATCTTTGTTCTAGTACAAGAAAACATTGGGACACAATAACTCCCCAAGTATATGTTCCAACTCATCTCAATGTTGGTTTTGACATCCTAGTACTCCATGATTTGTTCTTTAATATGAATTTTTTTAAGCATGGTTTTAAGCTTTTAAGCCCAAGATAACCTGGATTTCATAGGTGCATGTCATATTGCAAAAGTTTGACGCATAAGTGACAAAATTTTGGAAAAGTGTGGGGACAACTGAGTATTTGTACGATTCGGGCGATGAAGAACACAAAACAAAACACATAGACACAGAGAGGAGCAGTAACAAAAGGAGAAGCCCATGGTCGCCGATTGTCTGTTCCTCTTCCTTCATTTCCTTAGTTTAGGTAGATTCAGGGTTTATTTATCTACAAACCTATGTATATATGCTCATTTTTCGTGTGTAGATGTCTATGCTTTGATTACATGTTTTTAGTTTTGTATTCTGTCTGAAATGGATTTGTCCCTGTGTATACATACTCTTTTTCATATGCCTATTTATGTAATAACTTTATTCTCTGCTAAGGTCTCGGGGCTAAACAAAATAGCAGAAATAGAGTTGCAAACCCTTGAGCTTAGTGCGCAGGTTACTTGAAGACCAGTAAGAATGTCAACATAAAGGAATGCCGCCGATTTTGTAGCTTTTATGGACCATATTTAGGGGGAGTTCTTGAAGAACGATTTCTCGGTTTTGATTTTGAGTGCTTTTGTTTGGAGTTTAGAGTTTGGGGTTTTGATCTCAGCTTGCTCTAGCATGTTTTCGTGCAGGTTCGGGGTTGATTCATGTGTTAGTAATTTGTTTGGAGGGTGATGTAGTTCGAGTGTTCTTGTGGATCTTGGAATGTAATGGGGAGTTATATAGTGTGCCTTTGAGATTGTGTACAAGTTCTATGGTTATATATCTTGGTGTTGGAGATTTTGGTTAAGAGTTACAGGTAATATGAGAGTCCCTATCCCAGTCAGAAATGATTTTGGTGTGCTGAACTGTTCTCTATAGTTTCTGGTGCAATGTGTGAGGGCTAGACGCTCGTGGTTCTCTTTGGGGGGTTTCAGAGACTTATGGTTATTTTTTTTCTTTTTCATTCTAGGTTTTCTCTTGATTGGGTATTCAAGGACGCTTATGAAATTTTTCAACATATTTGTCTGGTTGTATACTCTTTGACAGTAGGATTAACATAAATGTCTTTTTTGGTTTTAGAATCTCTGGCTCCACCCTCCTTTTAGAAAGTGCTTCCTTTATAATATAGAAGAATTACAACAAAACCAAATATGTCATGGAAACATAAGAGACCCGTTTTCACACACAAGACGTACATCAAAAGGAAAACCATTGTTTTTAAGAACTTTCGTTTGTCTAGGAGGCCTCAAGCAGGTGCCTTTCCGTGGAAATGACCCAGGTCTTGGACCTGACATTGATCACTTCTTCATTCCTTCAGGGGAATTGACCATTTCTTTGTGTTATGTCTGACCACTCCTTTTACTTAGAACCATGACTCCACTTGCACAATGCCCCTTTATTGATTTAGCGTTTGAACTTAGAAGTTAGTTCGACAACATTCTCTTAATTGAACATTATTTTGTATGGACATTTAAAAAAGTACTTCCTCTAGCTGTAATGTTATCAATGCTTTGAATGGAATACAAAGTGCCTGGTCATTTTATGGAAAGAATTCCCAATTACAAGTAATAAGAACAGAGTAAAAGAGAATTAACGGAAGTGTATGCCAAAATGTCGATATGTTGTTTTTGATGTATATGCCCAGATATCCATCAGTATATACATGCACATATATTTCCATTAGTTATCTACTACGTAGTTCTTAGTGTTAGCCATTTCCATCTAGTCCCGTGGGTATGGTAGTGTCCTAATTTTCTCGCCCAATTACAATGTTGTTTTGAGATGGTTTTAAGGTGGTTTCAACCTAGTACACTGACCCTTGCATGGTAAAGTCTGATACATGTATGATTTTCATTTGTAAGGTGTTATCTACTTTTTCCGCATTAATGTTGTTGGATCCGGTCCGTGAGCTTAATGCACTCAAGAAAGGTTCATTTTAGGTGCATGCACATTGAAATCGGGTCCTGGACTATTTGGGATCAACCGCCCAAATGTATACTAAAAGTTTGTATCTGAAACTGAGAAATGCATCCAAATGTTAAAATGCAAGTTAAGTTCAAGATGCACTAGGAAATGCACCCAAGTAATTGATTACTAATACTGAATAGAAAAACAAAAAGATAAAGAATCTAGAAGTGGAATTCTACTTGCTTGAACTTCCTTCTATGTTAAAATGCATCCAAATATTAAAATCTAGGTTCAGGTGAAGATGCACCGAGAAATGCACCCAAGCAATTGATTACTAAAATTGAATAGAAAAACAAAAGAGAGAAAGAATCTAGAAGTGGAATTCTACTTGCTTGACCTTCCTTCTATGATGCTCCCTGGCTCTAGTTGCCCCCCATATTCCTTTCTCCATTAAAAGGATTGAGTGTTTGTGTGGTATCTACCATAATCTTGTAATTTGTTTTTTCTTTGGAGTTCAAGGCAAGATTGTTGTATTTGCAACAATGTCCGATTTGTGTTATTGCTCATCTGCATTCGGTTTTGGTCGTCAATAAAAAGCAGGGAACCATTAGAGTCTATATCGACTTTAGGGATTTAAATAAAGCTTGTAACAAGGACAACTTTCCTACTCCACACATCAATAATATTGTCGACAACTGTGTTGGAAGTGCATCTTCTCATTTATGGATGGCTTCTCTGGCTATAATCAAATTGAGATATTACCCACCGATCAGCACAAGACGGCATTCATTTTCCCATGGGGAACCTTTGCATATAAGAAGTTACCTTTTGGCTTTAAAAATGCTGAAGCCACATTCCAGTGTACGATGTCCTATGCGTTTCACGATATTAAACATATTGTTGAACCGTACCTTGACGACCTCCCTGCTCATTCACAACGACGGGAGGACCACCCTGGTCATCTTAGAGACAAATTCCTGAGATGTCGTCATTATAATATATGGCTCAATCCACATAAATGTGTTTTTTGTGTTGAAACAGGATGTCTGTTAGGATTTGTGGTCTTGAAGGATGGCATCCAGATTGACCCTTTGAAAATTTCCACCATTTTAGCTCTATCAGCCCCAACTAATCTCCTTGAACTCCAAATTTTGCAAGGGAAGGCAAAATTCCTCCGTTGTTTCGTCTGCAATTTCACAGAGAAAACACACGGTTATATGCATCTCCTTAAAAAGGACACTCCATTCTTTTGGGATGACCAATCCCAACGCGCCTTTGATAATCTCAAACATGCTTTGACTCATTCACCCATGATAAATCCCCCAGATTATTCAAAGGACTTTCTCTTGTATGTTGCTGCCTCCTCTACTACCATTACTATGGTTTTGGTGCAGGAAAGAGTCCCAATGGTCAGGAGCATGTGATTTACTATGCGAGTAGGAATATTATGGATTCCAAAACCTGATATTCACGTGTGGAGAAGTTAGCATTGGCCACGGTCATTGCTGTACAAAACTTTCGTCACTACATTTTGCTCCGCACAACCCCGGTATTTCCAGACCAGAACCCTATGTATTACATCCTGACTTGTTAGTTACTCAGGGGAAAGTACTCTCGATGGATAGTTATACTGCAGGAATTCGATCTAGAATTTGCCAAAGCCACATCAAAGAAATCCTTGGTCTTTACTGAGCTCATGTGTGATCTTCCCTGTGCTGTAACGGAATCTGAGCCCAGTGATTCATTTCCAGATGAATTTTTGTTCTTGATCAGCACTACCATTCCATGGTATGGAGATTTGCTTATTTATCTCCAAACACAACGATTTCAGCCACATTTATCCCGTGACGATCGCCGCTATATCCGTCACCATGCGAAAGACTACCTCATCCTGAATGATACCTTGTATATATGTGGGATTTATTCTATTCTCTGGTGATGCCTTACCCATGAGGAGGATGAACACGTGTTGAATGATTTCCACTCTGTAGCATGTGGTGGTCATTTATCTAGGATGTCTACAGCCTAGAAAATCCTTTGTGCTGGCTATTTTTGGCCTTCCATCTTCAAAGAAGGTCATGAGGCTATTAAGAAATTCCCACCTTGTCAACATTTTTATCCCAAAAAGCGCACCCATCCTGCTTCGCTACACCCAGTCATTGTCGTTGGCCCATTTTCCAAATGGGGGATTGGCTTTATGTATTGTAAGCCTACCTCAGCCGGGGGGCATGGTTACATCATCGTAGCCATGGATTAGTTCACAAAGTGGGATGAGACCATGCGTACATATGCAGAAGATGGTAAGATTGCCGCTCTCTTCTTGTTCAATCATATCATAGCTAGATTAGGAGTCCTAAAGTCCATCGTTACTGATCACAGATCACATTTCCGTAATCAAATTATGGAGGACCTGAGTGCCAAGCTAAGTTTTCGCCATGAAAAATCTATGCCATATTATCCATAAGCTAATGGTCAGGTAGAGGCCATTAACAAAGTTTTGAAAACTATGCTTTGTCGGATGGTTGGAGATCATAAATCCAATTGGCACCACATTTTTTTCTCTGCTCTTTGAGCTTATAGGACTTCGGTGAAAACAACCACTGGTTTCACACCATTCTAGCTTGTCTATGGACTCGAAGATGTCTTACTGATTCAATGTCAGATTCCGTCTTTACAACTTGCCGTCGAACTTTTCCCAGACACTTCTGCAGAGGAAGAAAGATTTTTGTACTTGAATAACCTTGATGAGACTCAGAGAGATGCTGCCTTGGCTAATGAGGCACATAAGAAACGTGTCAAGGCGCAATATGATAAATCCGTCCAACCTCATGCCTTTAACGAGGGTGACCTAGTTTTGACTTATGACTAGAGATATGACAAACTAGGGAAGGGTAAGTTCAAGTCCATGTGGTATGGTCCTTTCCCTGTTTTTAAATTTTTAGAGAAATGGGTCTATGAGCACGCTGACTATGATGGAATCCCTTTGGGACAACCTTGCAATGGGTTGTACCTAAAAAGGTACTATTCCTAGGTCGTTCTTGGATGGTATCTTGTATATATGTCTATTGCTTGACTTTCAGTGTGCTTTTAGTATTTTCAATATGGTTTTGAGTTTAGTGTCTACATCTGTTTATACCATGTTTTGCTCATGTAGATGGATTTCTACAACTTTGTTGATGGTTCTTTCCGCCACACCTTGAATCTCGCCTCAGCCGCTTGGGTCCTCTATTCCTCGACTGAAGATTTGGTCAGTTCAGGAGCAGTTTGTATTGGTCCTACTACCAATAACATCACCGAGTATCGAGCAGTCATAGGTCTTCTGACTAAATATGTCTCCCACGATGTTCGCAATCTAGTAGTGTTGATGGACTCACAACTTGTGGTTTGCATCTAAACCATGTCTATACCATTAGAAATCATGTGCTTCTTCGCCTCTTCCGAAGGATATGCTTGTTAGAAAGGTCATTTGAAACCATCACTTATAGGCATATCCGTAGGGAACATAATGTAGTTGCTGACTCATTAGCTAATTACATCCTAGATTGGCATGTTTCCCATTCATGACATTAAATCAAATATGGGTCATTGTAAATAAACAATTAAAGACACATAAAACTCATATAAAATACATTTACCATTTGAAACATATAAACACCAGGTAAAAGTCTGTATATATATATATATATATATGAACATGTTTACAAAAAATAAGTCACGAGACCTCATCTGAAGCACGTAGGATTTCAAGAAAAATCACCATTCAAAATCTAGTGATGCTCGTGGTAGCACATCACCACCCAGGCTACTGTACGTAGCAGCCTACTAAATCGACCTGGTACTCCCGATGTGGGTCTCCGATACCTCAGAGGGAGGTCATCAATGGAAGCGTTAGGGATATCCAAGGTCAACCTCTCTAGGTTTTCCTCTAACTCCCTGGTGATATCATCACCCTGTGGTAAAAAGCGGGCTCCAGCTCGCCTATCCAATGGGGAAGCTCCCCCAAGTCGTGCTGCACCAAGAGTTGCATGAAAATATCTAGGTCTCATTACTTAACTTAAAAAGTATAAAACATCAAAAAACATAAAAAAACATAAAAAAAATTTCATCCATTTTAGGGTTTCTTGCTTCTTACCGATGTCACCTCGCTGTCCACTAGGTGGGAGCAGTAGGTCAGGATCTCCACTGAAGTTTGTGCCGCGTAAGCATAATCCTCCACCATGAGTATTTGATCTTGGAGCCATCTGAAGAATGGGTCACTGAACTTCACCTTCCCCCTTTCCACTCCAGTACGAGCCATAATCTGGACCCACCTCAGCATACAGGGGTCCCATAAGTGGTACCCGCTGTAACATCCCCAACCCTCCGACTGGCGAAGAGGACGCTACGATACATCAAATCATCTGGGCATCTAGCCCCATGAACATGAACATACATACATATAATGTTGAAGCATGATACTTAAAAACATAAAACATATTACGAAGCATAAGCATTCATATACACAACGGAAGCAAAACATATCAATCAACATTCATGCATATATAGATCAGCATTTAACATGTATATCATCATTCATCGACAGTAAATATGATCACAGACACAAGTTAAGTAAGAATACTTATCTTATTAAGAACTTGTTCCCCAACCAGCTACGTCGCTGCAACGTTCCACCCAACCATAGGCCCTCATGCTCCTTAGTCTCTCAGCAACGCTGCCACCCCCGAGCAGGGCATGATTCCCCAAGGAATAAGGAACTAACAGGCTTGCATGCAGCTAAGGATAACAACACCACAAGGGTACACAGTTCATCCAAGCCAACACAATTGGGTTTATCAGGCGAACATCAGATCAACCAAGCCAACCAAGTTGGGTTTATCAGGCCATCCAAGCACTAGGAAAGGATAAATGCTAAGCTAGTGAGCTCATCAAAGAGCTATAGAAACCAACACTAGAGTCAACCTGGATTCTAGAACACCCACACACACCCAACACAAGGAAATTAGTCCCTTCTTTGCAACGCATTCCCTCAGACCCTGATCTCCCTTCCAGTGCTATTCAGGGGTTGTGGAGAAGAAATCCAGCTCAGTAGCTCTATCTGTGTGGTTCCCAAACCACCATGTTTATCAAGCACATAAGGCCCTCATTTGCCACTCCAATGCAGTCCGAGGACAAACCTCCTGGATCATTCTTGGCCCTATCGTGGCCAAAACGATCCCACAACAACCTACACCATCCAAAACAAAGGGGAAAACCCAGTCCAACAATAGTGGCAACAACAACCCATGAACAACCATGCACTCACAACAAACAATCCCCACTGCAATCGCTGGAGAACTTAATCTGACAGAAAATGGAAAGGAACAAACTCCCAATCTGTGTGTGAGGGAATAAGACACAGCTAACAAAACTATGGAAGAAAACACAACCATGATTCCACGATGGGGAATAGAACATTATGCAGTCTGCCAATGGTGGAAAAGGCACAAAATCTATGCATGAATAGGAGGATGGACACACCACAAGCTACCGTCCCCTGAGAAAAGGAAGAACCAACTTGCAAGCCAGCAATCCGTGGAACATAGGAGAATGAACCAACCCCCACACAATGGATTGTAGTCCCATTTCACTCCGCCTTGCATGAGGAAAATGAACAGTCGACGGTGGGGAGAGTAGGTAGAACAGTCCGCAATTGTGTCATGGAGTGAGTGTAGGCATGGGTGTAGTGGTTTTCCTGCCAGCGTATCGGTCAGCCTAGTGGGGTGTGCGTGTGGGCAAGGCATGGCAGTCCTGCCACACTACACTACTAGCATTAACATCTCCAACTACCAGCAGAACAATTAAGATGGCTATTTGATGAGACAAGGGTAGGTGAGAAATTAAACAAGGTGACACATGGATTTATCCCCTGATGGCTCAAGGTTTAGCATTCCCCCTCCTTATCCTTAGGAATCACGCCCCTTCTCAATTTAGTTGCAGAGAACATAGCTAGTTGGGTTATTTGATTAAAAAATGCATAGTTACATGATGCCACAATTTAATATGTATGCCGCATGTCTCGATATACCATCGGTGGCAATTTCTATCCGAAACATAACATAATCACATCCATGGTGGGGCCTTTTCCTTTAGCTCCGCACCATGATTATTTACAATATATGTATCATGTATGTTTAATGCAAATGAGGTCAAAATCGGGGTGTTACATTCCTCTCCCCCTTCAATAGCACTGTCCTCAGTGCTTTACAAAATTGAACAAATGCTACACTGGTATCGCCTCAGCGTTCCGCAGAATTGAACAAAGATGGATGTGCCAATAGCATGGCATCCTCCAACTCCCATGTAGCCTCTTTGTTGGTCGCTATGGGCAGACCTGGGTTTACTATGATTAACCAACAACACCCCTAGCTCACTGGCCCTTTCAACGACAGACCGTGAAGCGGCCTAAAGTCTCACCCGAAATGACTCTAAAGGGTTGGCCAAGGACTCAAGTGTCTTGGACCAGGTTCTAGGCGTGTCCTATTTCTGCTTGCAACTCTGCTCACTTCAAGGTCTCTGACTCTGCGCGTTGCGCAATCCCTTTTCTCGTCGTGCGTGCAACTTTCACTTAACCACAATATCCCCAACCTTACCACTTCACCACGCACCGTACGACACGCACTCCTCTTCAACACTAAGCCCTTAACCCTTGGTATCGAGCACTGCAGCTCCTCTGCCGGTGCGGATATCGCCTCTCTACGATATCCTACCTCCGTGGCTCAGCACACTTAGTGTTGTTCGTGTCGACGGGAAAGACTCAGCACATAAGACTGTTCATACGACAACTAAATGACTGTTCAAGGCAAGCATAAACGGATCTCCATACGACATATCAAAGACTTCAACTTATAACTATCATTCTATATTGATGCTAACTGAATAATACATATATGCATTGTCTAAAATAACATTCATGTGCAAGCAACAAGTAACAGTAAATAAGCACAAACACATTCAATCATCACATAACATGCAGGTTTTACGTGGTTCACCCCCAGGATGGGAGTTACGTCCACAGAACTGTGCTTCTCTATTATAACTCAAAGGAAGGTAAGCACAGTTCTGATGCACCGCATATGCAGCTAGAGATCTTCTCTCTTAGATCTCTTCTCTCTTTCTCTCTATATTGTCTCTCTTACAATATATCCTTCCCACTCTGTCAATCCCTGTGGATTGTTCATACAGCTCGATAATCAGCTACTGGTTACAGAAAGATGCTACTGTTAGTAACAAAACTAGAGCATGATTTTTACAATACAAGGCTTAAACTATCTCAATGTCTAGCCAACTACCCAACCAACTATCTAACTGACCAACCAACCAACCAACCAACCAACCAACCAAGCCGTTTACAATACAAAATATATCCTTTTATAGGCGGCCCGAAGGTCTTGCCATTACAACACTGTGGGCCTGTCCCAACAGTAATCCCCAACCCTCATAAGTGACCTTCAGCGTATCTGTACTTGAGCTAGCCGCTTTCCATCACACCACAGCTCTCTACAGTCTTCCATGCTTCCCGGCGCTGATCATGGGTACTATGCACCGCTTCCCTGCTACCACAAATTCCTGCAGTCTTCCATGCTTCCCAGCGCTGACCATGGGTACCGGCGCTGCTTCCTGTCCTTCATCTTCAATGCCTTGGCCTCGTTGCTCCTTTTCCTTTATGAGGGTAGATGAGCCCTCTTGTATTCTGCCGCTACCTTCACTGCAGTGGGTGAGCTTTATCCTCTCCGTCGCTCAGGTACCGTCACCTTCGTTGAGTTCTTTCTCTCAAAAGTCGTGGTTTCCTACTCTGCTATTTCCGCCAAAACTGTCTGTCCGCCAAACTAACAGCTTCTTTTGTAGCTGCGGGACCCTACTCCAACAGTCCCCTAACACTTACTTGTGGCTCTGTTAGAATAATCAACCCATAGTATTACCCACTTAGACATTAATTCATTTATTTTTGTCTTATTTGCCTAGTTCATGAGTCCCACCATGTGCAAGTTGCTAATTTCCTATCCATAGAGGTCAAACTTGCCATCTTTGAATCATGTAGCGCTTGGTAAAGCCTTAGGAATCAAATCTGCTTTATTCCTGGCCTCCTAGGCGCCTATCTGCTTTTTCTGCTTTACTGCCTGCTTTTTCAGTGTTTTAAGGCACATAGGAAAGCAAGACTAGGTGAGGTGAACCTGATTGTTTCCCCTTTCATCCTCCACTCTTTCCTCCATGCAAAAGCATGTATGAGCTGCCATTTCACCACTCATTAGCTTTCCCATGCACCCTTGCCAATTCGTGAGCCTCATGACAAATTTGGGATCAACTTTTTACACCTATGCGGGATTTGCCTATTTTGGGTAAGCCTGCTTTATGCTAGTTTTGGATGCCTCCTTATGCATTCGATTTCCTCATGTATTCTATATATTCAGCAGCCTATGTTATTACAAGGTTGGCTATTGTACACACAGTTAATAATATTTTGTGTTACAGCTCCATATTCAGTCTCTTGTGTTAGCAATTTTGCATGATCAATTATCAATTGTTGTGAGTGAAATCAATCTATTGCAGGCTTGAATTTCTACATGGTATCAGAGCCATTGTAGTTTGCTACTCTCCTTCAAAAATTGTTTTGCAGGTTTGACATCAAAGACTGGGAGCCTTCTACTGACAGCCGGGACAAAATTTCTAAAGCTATGGATTCATAGAAAACTATCTTGACTCCCTTCAATTATTTTGAATGGAAGGCAGAGATGGAAATCCTGTTGAGAGCGAAATGCCTCTACAGGGTGACTATGGCTATAGATGTAGAGCCCAATGCTACTGCAGAGAAGATCAAATGGCACAATCGGAGAGATGAGGCCTATGGCCTCCTATGTCTCAGTATTTCCCGAGACCTCCTTTTCCATCTCGATGGATTAACTTCACCAGATCAAGTATGGGAGAAAATTTTTGATCTCTTCGGAAAGACAGATGAGATGAGGGGACACCAGATCAAAAATGAGCTGATTTCCCTGAGTCCCAATAGTTTTGAATCACTGCAGCTTCATTTCTCCAAGTTCAAAGCACTAGTCTTGCAGCTGAAGCAGTGTGGTATCAAAAAGAAAGATGATCAGCTCGTACTAGCCATCCTCTCGAAGCTAGGACCAGATTACTCAGTCTTTGTTTTGACCTTCTATGCCACAAAACTCACAGCTCAAACCTGGAAGATGCCTAGACTTGCAGATTTCATGGAATCTCTCACACAAGAACAGGACAAGCTGGTGATGATGGGCACCATCAAACCATCCAAAGACCAAGCACTGGTTGCTGGAGATTCAAAGGTGGATTCAAAAAGCAAAAAGAAAGCTAAAAAGCCACCTGAGAAAAAGAGAGACAAGAAGCAGTCTCCAGAGGATCAACAAGGTCCCAAGAAAAATACCCAGAAGAAGAAAAACAAAGTTGAAATGAACAAGTGCTCGTACTGTTCGAAGGGAAATCACACCGAAAGATCTTGTATGAAAAAGTAGATTGATATGCTGACCCAACTCCTGGAGAAGAATGGCATCTCCCTTCCATAAATCTCAAAGAAGAGAGAAGGAGGATCAAGTTCAGATGACAGAGAGAGAGTTCATGCATTGGTTGCTGGCACATCAAGCTCACCCAATTTTATCATTGATTCTGGAGCTTCAAGACACATGGTTTCGACTAAGGAGGCTTTCTCCTCACTAGACAAGTCGAAAGGACCATCTATTGTATTGGGAGATGACTCTCTCACTGAAAGTTTAGGCAAAGGAAGAATAGATCTTGATCATGGGCAGTTCAAAAATGTGATGTATGTCCCTGGTCTCACCTCCAACCTTCTATCAGTGTATCAGATGACTCACACTGGGTCTCCTAAGAAAGTCATATTCTCACCTGATGATGTTGAGATCACGGAAATCTCAACTGGTAGAGTCATTGCAAAAGGAGTTGCAAATCATGCTCAAAAGGTATACATGTTCTCCCACTTCCTACCTTACTCAAACCCCTCTGCTCTTCTTATCCATGCTAATGAAGCTAGCAAGATATGGCATGAAATATTTGGCCATCTGAACTACAAGTATCTGTCTGATCTTAGTGAGAAAGAAATGGTCATAGGGCTGCCCAAGATAAAATTTTCCAGAGGAGTCTGCCAAGGTTGTATCCTAGGAAAACACCCAGAGCACAAATTTGAGAAAGCTAGCCATGAGAGAACCTCTGCACCCCTCGAGCTAATTCACAGTGATGTTGCTGGCCCATTCCCTCATATGTCCATGAGTCAGGCCAAATATGCATTGACCTTTATTGATGATTTTTATAGGTACTGTTGGGTTCACTTCATGAAACACAAGTCAGAAGTTTTTGGCCTATTCAAAGTCTTCAAGGCTTTGGTTGAAAACCAGTGTGGAAGGAAACTCAAAGCCCTAAGATCTAACAATGGTGGTGAGTATGTCAAATCTGAGTTTATTAACTATTGTGTAGATGCAGGTATTCAGATGCAGCATTCTATCCCCTACACATCACAGCAAAATGGTGTTCCTGAGAGGAAGAACAAATCACTGAAGGAGATGGCAACATGCATGATGGAGGCCAAAAATTTTCCACCAAAGTATTGGGCCGAAGCTATCAACTGTGCAGCCTACATCCAGAATAGGGTGCCTCACAAATAGCTTGATGGCATGACTCCCTTCGAAGCATGGAGTGGGCACAAGCCAGATGTGACCCATTTCAGGATTTTTGGCTCAAAGGCTTGGGATAGAATCCCGACAGAGAAGAGGAAGGCTTTGCAGCCCCAAAGCCAAGAGTGTATTTTTGTGGGATAATCTAAAGATTCAAAAGGGTACAAGTTGATAAACTTGAGCACAAACAAATCCTTCATTGAAAGGTATGTTCAGTTTGAAGAAGAACCCCTTGCAGCAGTGGAAGTTGGTGAAGCCTCTTCACCACCTGAACCTCAAGAAGTAAGTAAAGAGTTTGTTGAACATGCTGATTCTGATTTGTCTGATGGAGATGAGTTTATTGCAGACCCAAACAGCCCCACAAGGCCAAAATGGGCAGCCAAGACACTGCATGCAGCAGGAGAGCTAGCTGGGGATCCCAATGACCCAAGGAGGACTAGATCACAATTTGAGAGTGGTCTATGCATGAAGGACCCTATGTTTGCTGAAAAATGCTATTTGATGGTGGATTCTAATCCTCAAACATATGAAGAAGTAGCAAGAGATCCAAGATGGCAAGCTTCCATGAATGAGGAGTTCAACTCACTACAGAAGAGAAACACATGGGAGCTAGTGGATCTTCCTCCAGGAAGAAAGTTAGTCCAGTGTAAGTGGGTCTATAAGACCAAATTTGCTGCTGATGGTTCACCACTGAAGTACAAGGATATATTGGTAGCTAAAGGCTACTCACAAGTTCATGGCATCGATTACAATGAGACCTTTTCCCCAGTGGCAAAGATGGACTCCATCAGGCTAGCTCTAGCCATTGCAGCCTCAAGGCAATGGGAGGTACATCATATGGATGTAAAATGTGCCTTCCTGAATGGAGACCGGACTGAGGAGATATATATGCAGCAGCCCCAAGGTTTTTCTTCTAACCCTTCTCTTGTGTGCAGGTTGAGAAAGTCATTGTATGGGCTAAAGCAAGCCCCCAGGGCTTAGTATGCCAAGATAGATAGCTTCTTGCTATCTCTAAATTTTGTTCGGTGCAAATCAGATTCGAATGTCTATCTGAAGGTAATTAATGGTTCATTAATGATCATTGTGTTATATTTTGATGACCTCCTTATTACAGGAATCTCACAGGATGAGATTGCTTCCCTAAAAGGAGCTATGAACCAAGCCTTCTCCATGACAGATTTGGGGCTCTTAATTCAATTTTTGGGGCTTGAGATTGCTCAAACCAAAGCTGGAATCAAGGTGCACCAGTCCAAATATGCCTTGGATTTGCTGATCAAATTCAGAATGCAAGATTGCAAAGCAAGCAAAACTCCTTTGCTTTCAGGAGTGAAGCTGGAGGAAGATGATTCTCCACCAATGGTAAACAATACACTGTATAGGCAATTGATTGGATGTTTATTGTATCTGACACATACTAGATCTGATCTTTGTTATGCAGTAAGTATGGCTTCTAGATTCATGGATCAGCCTCATGAGATCCATTGGAAAGTAGCCAAGAGGATCCTTAGCTTTGTTCAGGGAACAAGGACACATGGGATTTTCTATAAAGCCAATTCTGACCTTGAGTTAATTGGTTTTACTGACAGTGATTGGGCAGGTGATAGCATAGATAGAAAGTCTACTTCAGGTTATGTGTTCATGCTTGCAGAAGGGCCAATCAGCTGGTCAAGCAAGACACAGAGTGCCATTGCACTCTCATCTACAGAAGTTGAGTACAGAGGAGTTGTCAATGCAGCAACTCAGTGTTTATGGTTGCAGGGTTTACTTGGAGAGTGTGGTTTCGAACCTGAGTACTCAAATACCATCTATTGTGATAACTAGAGTACCATTCGAATCTACAAAGATCCAGTTCAGAAGCAGAGAACTAGACACATTGATATTCACATGCACTACATCAAAGAGCTTGTGCATGATGGCACCATTCATCTACTCTTCTGTTCATCTTCAGAACAAGTAGCTGATATATTCACCAAAGCATTTTGTGAGAAGAGCTTCAGCAATCTCAAATCACTGTTGGGGATTGTTTATCATGCTGTCAAAGCATGAGTGGAGACAAGATTCTACAATTTTGTTTTACAGTCCATGTTTAAGGGAGGATTTTCCCAAGTTGGTTTTGCCTCTTTCCTTGGTTGTATGGACTTGCAGTATGTAAAAGGGTGACTAAGCCTTGTTTCTAGGCCCTATATTTTTTATTTATTACTCATAAAGTCAGGCTTAAGGGGGGTTTTAGAATAATCAACCCATAGTATTACCCACTTAGACATTAATTCATTTATTTTTGTCTTATTTGCCTAGTTCATGAGTCCCACCATGTGCAAGTTGCTAATTGCCTATCCATAGAGGTCAAACTTTCCATCTTTGACTCATGTAGCACTTGGGAAAGCCTTAGGAATCAAATCTACTTTATTCCTAGCCTCCTAGGCGCCTATCTGCTTTTTCTGCTTTACTGCCTACTTTTTCAGTGTTTTAAGGCACATAGGAAAGTAAGACTAGGTGAGGTGAACCTGATTGTTGCCCCTTTCATCCTCCACTCTTTCCTCCATGAAAAAGCATATATGAGCTACCATTTCACCACTCATTAGCTTTCCCATGCACCCTTGCCAATTCGTGAGCCTCATGACAGATTTGGGATAAGCTTTTTACACCTATGGGGGATATGCCTATTTTGGGTAAGCCTGCTTTATGTTAGTTTTGGATGCCTCCTTATGCATTCGATTTCCTCATGTATTCTATATATTCAGCAGCCTATGTTATTACAGGGTTGGCTATTGTACACATAGTTAATAATATTTTGTGTTACAGCTCCATATTCAATCTCTTGTGTTAGCAATTTTGCATGATCAATTATCAATTGTTGTGAGTGAAATAAATCTATTGCAGGCCTGAATTTCTACAGGCTCTTCCTTGAGCCACTTCTAGTGGGATTCTCCTGCTGTAGCTTCTCCTTCGCTTCCTGTGAAGTCTGTTGGAGCTTGTCCCGAAGTCCTGCAACTTCATTCTTCATCTTCTTGACACGCTCTCGTGCCGAGTCAAGCGAAGCTTGACTAACCTTGGAGTCCTCTGTTTTATCGATACTTTCTTTGGTGGTAGTGAACTCCTTCACCTTCTGCTCAGCCGTGTCAAGTAACTCGGTGATTTGCTCCTGAAAGGGTTGAAGCAGGTCAGTGATGTGCAGCTCCTTCGTTCATAGCTGTTGCGCTTCCTGCTGCAATTGGTTCATCTCCTTTGTCTTCCTCATCTTCTGAAGAGCTACTAAGCTCTTGATTTCCTCTTTCATTGCCACTGCAGTATTCTCTACCTGCTGAATACTCTTTTGGATTTTGACTTTCTCCAGTGGCTCATCTAACTCGGCCCACATGTTCATCGCATCGGTTAATACTAACCGTGCTTCCTCGATGCGAGATTGCATATGCGCAGCAGTGAGCTGGAAGGCCTCTACTCATGCTTTCTGGTCTACTTGGGAGGTTTCTCATGCACGAGCTTCAATTTCGGTGATCTACAGGTCGTGATCTGCCTTTATCCTGGCCACTTCTTCATCCATCCTAGCCACGGTTTCTTCCAGAGCCTTTGCTCTGTCTGCAACTCTTCTTAGCTTTTCTGGGGTAGTCAATGCGAACTCAATGTTACATTTGGGAAGCTCTAATGCAATGCTCTGTAATACCTGAGAGAGTTCCTGATCCCTGTCTTGATATGCTTTTAACTCGTCCACCTTCTTCTGATAGCTGGTAGCGAGTGCTGCATTCTGTTGCTTCAGCTACATGTTATGTTTGTAAGTCGCTAGCTCTCTAGTCCTGAGCTCTGCACTTAGCTCCTGCTGGATCATCTGCAACTGATTGATATGAAACTCTGCAAGGTTAACCTTGATGGGTTGCCTAAATTGAACTGGTGGGTCCTTCATTAACGCAAGGAATCGGATTCTCCCTGGTGGAATCAACACTGTATTAAGGCGATCTTTCGTTATGCTTTCCTTGCGGGACGTCGACGGTGTCGAAGTTTCTCTGGTGGTCGCCTTTACAGATGGAGTGTGTAACATGGCAGTCTTCTCTGTGATTAGCTTTAAGTCTAGAAGCTACTTTTCTACTGTGCTCTGTATCTTTTGCTGCGACGTCTTCACTGCGTCAAATGAGTCTTTCAATGTGTCACATGTCCTGGCTGTGATGAGTTCATAGTCATCATCTGTTAATGCAGTCTTTATAACTGGCTTTGAGGTTTTCTGCTTTTTCCTCTTCTGTGTCTCTTCACTCTCCTGTCCTCTGTTCTTTGTCGTGTGTGCCTCTGTTGTCCCTTTCGGTGGGTCTTTTCTCTTTTTGCTTGGTGGGGGCACTTCTGTTGTTCCTGGTGCCTGGGTTTCTGCTTTGTCCTTACCCTTTTCGAATGGGTCTGTCTGCGCGGTATCTGATAGTAGCGGTGTGGTATCTTCGTATTCGCGCTTCCATTGGTCATCAAAGCCTTTGATGACATCCTCAATGTCCTGCGCTGTCATCTGGTACCATCCAGGAGCCCAATCATCTCTTTTCGTCCTCTTCGGCCTTAGGTAGATTCTATGGCTGTCTGCCATAAAATTAAGCCGGTTATCATATGCGTCCACGGTCTCTGTACTGATCCTTGGTGATTGTTGGATAAGTATCTTCAACACCGTATAGTATTCATAGAATACTATCATGTTAACCTGTTTCCTTGCTGGGCTGTTGCTGTCCCATAAGCTGGCATAGCGCACGCCCTTGGGCGCACCTCCTACGATCTGTGGAAACTGGGTATTGGGCGGTTCCTTCCATGCGACAAATGCACACAGTATGAGCAGCCACGAGAAGTGGAAAGGGTGGTTTGCTTGATCCTGGGCTGCCAAACAATCTTCCTGAAGCATATTTAATAAAAATAGGGACCAATTGAACTGTTCTCCCTCTGTAACTTGTATGGCCAGGTTGATTACTAACCCTGTAACTTCCTTCGGTCGGACCTTGGTTAGCAATCTGCCTGCAAGTAGACTGGCTGTAAATCTGAGTGTCTCATTTTGTAAACTGGTGATGTCATAAGCCCTGCCTCCTCTCTGTAGCTGATACTTTTTAACTAAGGTTGTCGGCAGCTAGGAATCCTTGGTCTTGCCCGTTATCTGTATCTCGGGGACTTTACCAGTCTTAGACAGTCTGGTAACGCTGTGTATCAGGTCGACATTTAGGTCGATCCTGCGGCCTAGCTAGAGATAACCTCCATGTACACACGAAAGTAGGACATGCACCATGGCATTAACCTCTGCACTACGTCCAAAATGGGGTAGTCTCAACAAATTGAGTAGACTTGAGGGCTCAAGAATCTGGACATGTGGCATGGGAACAAATTCATCTCTACTTGTTCTTGTGTTCTTCTCAATCACAAGATACTGATCTGGCTTGAAGTGAGGGTACGTCTTACCATCGCCCAGGTTGTAATCAATAAATTTAACAACACCATCATATCCTACTAAATCTCCATTTTCCTTTACTCGAGAATCTATTGGCGGTATGGGAACAGTAAGCTTACCGCTCTTGGAGATTTTGATCTCTGGGGCGCCTGCAACTCGTGGTATGAGGTAGTCCACTGGACTAAGGACTTCTTCTTCTTGCTCCGAGCTGGGTTCCTCTATTAGCTGGGAATGGATCCTCATCTTTGGTGGTTCTCTGGTTCGTGATGAGCTCGGCGGGGTACCCTTGGATTGCGTCGTCATGGGAGTTGCAAGGCCAATACGCTCGAACCTTCTCAGTAGCACTTCTAGTGGTTCGTCCTCGAATAGAAAACACTTAGCTGAATCTCCTGGATGGGCAATGGCTGCAATGTATGGAAATCTCTGCACTCTGTAACAGGGTAAACTTTGTAGACAAAATGGAACTCCTAGAAGCTTTCTCTATGGCTCTTGGGTTTTTTCAAATGTAATCCTCCCACCTGGATAGTTCCTGATTTTATGTCAAAGATGATAATCTCGAACACAATGGTCATCTAGACTAGACCCGCCGGTCGTAATAGTGGTATGGACAAGACCACACCCGTCGTCCGATCCTCAATAAATGCTGAAATTCGATCGAATTTCCCCTGAAGCGTGTGTGTACAGGCGCGAGTCTCATCGAAGATTTTCCAAATCTAGAAATTTTAATTATGCTGCTGCCAAATCTATGGTAAGGGATACCGATCATTTCCTCATTAACTGCCTGTCAAAGGGCGATTTGACTGGCCCTCCATCGGTTTCAAAACTGGGTACGTGGCATGGAGGTACGTCGCAGTACTACACTGATCATCGCACCACCTGCGCAAACAAACAAGCATTTTTTTATTATTATAGAAAAACTGAACCGACTTTATGTGATTCCTCTTACTTAGAAAATACCTGCCGGTGTAGACTAGTTCCCGGTGCGATGCCTCCTTTCAACTACATTGGACATCTGCACGTCCATACTCTGGTTAAGCTAGGGCTGAGCGGTAGGAAGGATATCACTATAGAGATTAAGCCTACTGCCATTAATCCATGTGGGAAGAAGATCCCCATTCAGCTGGCTAAGCTGAACAACACCTCCCTCTGTAACTTGTTGTATCTGATATGGCCCCAGCCAGTGCGTTTTGAACTTTCCTGGAAACTTAACGAATTTGCTATCATAGAGGAGCACTAGGTCTCCAACCTGGAAAGTCTTACTCCTAATGTGTCTGTCATGCCAAGCTTTTTCTCGTGCCTTCTGCACTTTCTGGTGAAAGCCTGCGATGAGTCTGTCTTCTTCTAAGGCAAGCAGCTGTGCTAGCCTTTCCTCCACTGTGTCAGTATCAGTCATCCCTGTGATCTGAGCGATTCTTAAACTAGGCAGAATATACTCCATAGGAATAACAGCCTCCTGTCCATACACCAAGCTAAAAGGTGTGTGCCCTGTAAGCTTCTTGCATGTGGTCCTATAAGCCCATAGTACAGCGTTAACTCTGAGGTCCCAATCATTCCTTTGACTATTGCAGATCTTAGTAAGAGCATTTTCTAGAATCTTATTAAATGCCTCCACCGTACCATTATCCTGGGGGTGGTAGGGAGTGCTCTTGTGGTGCTGAATCTGGAATTCTTATATCAAAGTCTCAATCGTGTGGTTCAGGAAATGTGTGCCCTGATCGCTCATCAAAATGACTAGGCATCCAAATCTACTGATGATGTTTTCAAAAAGGAACTGTGCGGCTGTAGTAGCATCACAATTTCTTACCGGTTTGGCCTCTTCCCACCTAGTGAGGTACTCTGTTCCCGTAATGATATATCTCGCACCAGTCCATTTCCCTGGTGGGTTGATAGGACCCACAAAGTCTATAGCCCACTTGTCAAATGCGTGCAGCACTATCTGCGGTCTCAGTGGCATTTCATCGCGTCGCGAGGGTTTTCCTACCCTCTGGTAGATATCGCAGCATCTGCAAAAGTACTTAGTGTCTTTGTGCAACGTAGGCCACCATAATCCTGCGGTAAGGATTTTCTGCGTAGTCGGCTTTCCTGCGAAATGACCTCCTGCGGTACCGGAATGTGCCTCTCTGATAATACCCTCTTTTTCATGTGGCATCACACATCTGCGCAAGATTTCATCTGGTCCTAACTTGTATAGGTGTCCTGCGATCAGGGTGAAGTCTGCTGCTTTAACGACCAACTGCTTCTTTTGTTGTTTAGTAAACTCATCAGGTGCTACTCCTGTGGTAAGGAAGTGAATGATATCAGCATAGTAGTCATCCGTAATCTAGATAGCAAACAACTGTGCATCTGGTAAATTGTCTTCTAGGTTACTTGGATCTTCTCCTGAGTCTATCCGCGAGAGATGGTCAGGTCCAACATTCAGTCATCCTGGTTTCACAATGATTTCAAAATCATACTCCTGAAATAAGAGTAACCATCTGCAGATTCTTCCCCCTAACACTGGCTTATTGACTAGGTACTTTAATGCAGAATGGTCAGTAAACATCTTGAATGGGGTACCCAATAGGTAGTGTCTGAACTTCTGTAGAGCGTACACCATAGCTAAGCCTTCCCTTTCTGTCGTGGTGTAGTTCTTTTTTGCGGTCGATAGCTTTCTACTGGAGTATGCGATGGGGTGATCAATGTCCCCTTCTCCTGGTTTCGTTAAGACAACCCCTAGTGCGATGCCTGATGCATCCACGTGTACATGAAATGGCTTAGTCCAGTCTGGAAATACTAGGATGGGTGCTGTCACCATCTTTTATTTAAGTGTGTCTAGACTCTGCTGACATTCCTCATTCCATAGGAATTTTACATCTTTCTTTAACAATTTCTCCATTGGCGCTGTGATCTTTGCGTAGCCCTTGATGAACTTTCTGTAGTACCCGGTATGACCAAGTACTGTTCTCAGTTGTTTGAATGAGTTGGGTGCTGGAATATTTACAATGATGGCGATCTTCGTGGGGTCTACCATCAAGCCTTGTCTGCACACAATATGACCCAACAAAATACCGAATGGCGCACAAAATATACATTTTTTCAAGTTTAAAGAAATATGGTACTGCCTACATTTTTCTAACATCAGTCTTAGATCTCCTTTGTGCTTGTCAATTAGTCCAAATACAGTCCAATCATCAAAGTATACTTCCAAGAATTTATGAATGTACTCTTTAAATACAGCAACGACTACTCTAGAAAAGATAGCTGGTGCATTCTTAAGGCCAAAGGGCATTATCGTATACTGGAATGAGCCCCATTCTGTTGCAAAGGTTGTCTTAGACCGATCTTCTAGATGGATTCTGATATGATGATAGCCTGAAAAGCCATCGGTGAAGGAGTAGACCTCCTGTCCTCCTACATTGTCTAGCACTTCATCTATGAATGGTGTTGGGAATGGATCATGAAGCGATGCATCGTTGAGTTTACGTAGATCGACATAGATTCTGATGTCTCCTTTAGTTTTCTTCTCCTGTACGACCATGGGGCTAACCCATTCACTTTATTCTACTGGCTCAATGATGCCTGCTGCTAGCATATTATCAATCTCATCCTTTACTTTTTCTTTTTAGCGTGGATTCAATCTGTAGGGGCGCTGCTTGACTGGTCTAACGTCCTCCTTCAGTGATATCCTCATAACTCCCAGGTCTCCAACTATTCCCTTCATCTCTGTGAACTTGGTGGGGAATAGGTCCTGATAGTCATGTAGCAAATGTGCAATTTGTCAAACTGTTTTGTCATCCCAGTAGTCACCAATAGAGGTAAACTTAGGTTCCGCATCTATGCCAATATTGATCTTCCTAGTCTTGATAGGTTATGTGATCGCTGGAATCTCTAATTGTGGTCCATCAACATCGCGAGTCCCTTCTGACTCCGGAATGTTGATGTTGCGAGGATCATCATCCTCCTCCTCTGGTTCTGCTTCAAAGTTATAGCACTCGAGCGCATCTGCTAGCTGGATGGCCCACTCAGGTTGAGTTGGTACTGATATGGTAGAGTCTTCAAATATCTTGCTCTTTATTACTTGTAGGGCCTGATCAACATCTGGATAGTCAGATTCAAAAGCGAAGGTGAGTAGAAAGCTATCTATCATAAGTGGCCATGTTGTTGTTCCTTTGCACAGTTCAGTCTCTGTGTACCAATTCCTTGGAATTGTATCCAACGTGTGAATGAATCGGTGGACCCATTCATCCTCAGGAATTCCTGAAAAATTCTGTTCACATGTCTGAATGTGTGCTCTGGGATCACTTTCTCATGTTTACCTCTGCAAGACGTAGTCTCTGTCGATAGAAAATTTGATCGCCATCAATCTTTTAGTGTCATCCCATGATGCAATGTTCTCCTTATGCGCATACGAACATCTTGCAGGTGTGGCTCGTACTGCAAGGTCCATAGCTGCGAGTCTCTGCTCGTGAGGAATCTGTTGTTCAAACTGTTTGATGAAGTCCTGGATATCTGTTAGACCATGAAATGACGGAATCTTGTTGATCTCTGTGCCAATCCATCGTAGTGACTTAGACAAGTACGCGCACCTGCGCACTGAAACTTTGTGAAGTCTGTTCTGCCAGTTCTATAAACCGACATCAGAATCCAATGCGCATGAGCTGTCGCATCGCCAAATGATGTTCCCTTCTGCAGTTGGATTAATGTAATCACTCTGGTTTACAGTCATCTGATAGAGGCTGTCCACATTCCGTGCCTCCTCCTCTGCCCATATAGGTTCAATGTATCTAGGACCCTGAAGAGGATCCAATGGTGCGATGACCCGGATCTGCGTATCCTCAAAGGTCATTTTTCTCCTTTTTAAATCGATAACGGCCATGTTACCGATCACCCAATCAATTCCTAGTAGTGCCGGATACGGTTTACTGTCGCCAATGATTTCTATAACTTCAAAGTCCGCGAAGCTGCGAACTCCGTCGATATCGACTGGCACCTGCAGTAATCGACCCAGTGGTGATACTCTTTGTTGATTAGCTAGTCTCATATGGATAGGTGATCTGGCTAACTTAGGGCTACCCATCTGTTCCCATGTCTGTTTAGTCAGAACATTTACCTCTGATCCTAGATCGAGGACTACTTCATCCATTTCAAATTCTCCAACTTGTGCTGTAAGCTTCATCTCTCGTCCTGTTCGTGTATGGCCCATAATGCTATTAAGAGCACATTTTGTACTACTCAAGAGAGAAGGTTGCTGACACTGATCTATGATGCACTGAAGCTCTCCAATAGCTTTCTCATTTTGGACAAGTTTCAAGCAACTACGCAGGAAGGATTGTACACTTTCTGCTGACTCATCCTCTTTGTATCTTCCCGATGTGGTATCCTGCGGTGTCTGTACAAGGCTATCACCCCAAGGTTCTTGCTACGGTATGCCCCTAGATGGAGGTACCTGTGATTCTAACTCCCTGGGTTCATCAAAGAAAGTCTAGGCTTCCTGAAAGGTCTGCTTGTTCTTCTACAGGTCAAGTGGTGTTGCTTTACTAGGAGCTCTGCGCACCCACGCCTGACCTATTTTCTTTTCCGTCTCCTACGATGTCCCACTGGTGGAAGCACCGCTACGAGTCACAATGTTGACTCTTAGTTTTGGTTCCTTCGGCTCAGCAGCAATGAGCTGAATGTTCTGGTGTACTGCTGGCTTAGGTTCTCTGATCTTGGCTATCAAGGTAGGACACTCCTCTATAGTATGATCATAAGATTTATAGTAGTTACAAGTGGTAGTAGGTTTCTGACAGTCTCTAGCATAATGACCTACTTCTCCACAGTTATAACAAGTGACTGGTCCATGGCCACGACCAAAGCCCTCTCCCCGGCCAAAGCCTGGTCCCCGTCCTCGTCCTCTAAATCCTCCTCCTCGGCCTCCATAAGTAGGATCCTGCTGTGGGCCTACTACAGGGCCCTGTGTCTCTGAATAGACTCTGTACAAGTCTTTCTTTGCTCCAACCATCATATCATAGGCTCTGCAATCGTGCTCATCATGGCCTAATGACATACAGAAGACACAGTATAAGTTCTTAGGTGTCTGCACGTACTTCTGAAGTAAGGGGCACTGGTGAGGTAGATGTCCTCACGTTTTGCATATTTCACAGCATGGTCCATGTGTCTGTGGTAAGGGGTTAGGAGCCCCGGTCACTATATACTCTACAAAGACTGGACAGTTGTATTTACTATGGCCATGCGCTTTACATTTTATACACCATATGTCTTGCATAACTTCTTTCCCTTTCTTAAGCTCATGCAACTGTAATGTGAGATTAGCCAACTGGTTTTGTAACGTTGTCATGCCTGTAGTAGTCTCTGCTAGAGGTGAAGCCTCTAGTTTCATTGCCATCTCTAGCGCCCCATCCTGAGTAGTGAGTTTCTGCTGCATTAGTGGCACTCTGATGTGAGGGAGCAGTGTTGCAATAAACCATTCCTTATGCTGCTCTGACGCAAACTCAAAGCTAACTTGGTCTATGAGGGCTTTGAACTTCTGGTCAAAGTCCCATACTGACTCTGTAGGTAACTGTTTGATGTCTTTGAGCTCTGTTATACACTGTGACTCAGACTTAGGTTTCTTAAACTCTTTGATCATGGCATTCCTGACCTGCGCGAGTGTTCTGGGTGTGTTGACATACTTCATATACCATGTTAAGGCTCCATCTCTAAGTGTGGTGACCAACTGTACAAGTTTAATGTCATCATCTTGGATTCTTTTAATAGTCCATACTGCTTCACATAGGAACCAATGCTGTTCTGGGTCCTCTGCTCCTGTACCTTTAAAAGTAGGTAGTTTCATATCATCCCCCATTCTGTTTCTAGGTGGTGGGTGCTGATTAGCTGGGCTACTACCACTCGGCGAGATGGGTGGAGGTGATGTGGCAGTAGTGTGTGCTGTCTGCGAGCTACTGGATGGAGTCCCTATGGGATTGTTCTGGGTCCTGGTCTGCTTCTGTGGAGTGTAGGGGTGGTAAGGGATACCCCCTTCTGTTCTTGCTGTGGTACTATGATTCTGTTCTCTAGTATACTCTGGGCTGCTTTCAACTATGGGTAAACTGAAATCTACTCTGTATTTCTTTCCACTACGTGTGCGTCCAATGTCATCAAGGTCACTTTCAAACTCTTGTGACATTACTATCTTTACTTATTCATCTGAAACGAGATCCATTGTTCCTTTCTCATATAATATCATCTTAATGGACAAGTTTAAAGATCTTGGGTTCTTACCATGATATCCTTTGAAGAAGTAGCGCTCAGCCTCGCTGAAGCTTTTAGTCTGGTCAACTGCAAACTCTGTGACGAAGCCTCTTAGCACACTCGCAAGCCAGAAGTCTACTGCCCTCGTGAGGGGATTATCAAGGTTCTCCACGGTCTGAATGAGCTCCGATGTCCAGACAATGTCTCTTTTCTTTTTGAATATGCCTGTATCAGTTAACTTTGCTAACCAGTCATAAAGCTCATTTCCAAAGGTCGAGAAAAATATCGCATGGATGTCTGAAGAGATATGCCTTTGGAACCAGGTCTCTGTTTCCAGTTTAGGATTCCTTTTCTCTCGTTCAGCAAACTCTTTCAGGTTAGACCAAACCCACTCGTTGAGTTCGTCTCTAGTAGGGCGCCACTAGAACATCAGTGCTCTGTTTGTTCAAAGCCGGCAACGGAACCATTTGTTGGTCGCTATGGGCAGACCCAGGTTTACTATGATTAACCAACAACACCCCTAGCTCACTAGCCCTTTCGGCGATAGACCGGGAAGCGGCCTGAAGTCTCACCCGAAGTGACTCTAAAGGGTTGGCCAAGGACTTAAGTGTCTTGGACCAGGTTCTGGGCGCGTCCTATTTCTGCTCGCAACTCTGCTCACTGCAAGGTCTCTGACTCTGCGCATCGCGCGATCCCTTTTCTCGTCGCGCAACTTTCACTTAACCACAATATCCCCAACCTTACCACTTCACCACACACTGTGTGACATGCACTCCTCTTCAACACTAAGCCCTTAACCCTCGATATCGAGCACCACAGCTCCTCTGCCGGTGCGGATATCGCCTCTCCGTGATATCCTACCTCCGCGGCTCAGCGCACTTAGTGTTGTTTGTGTCGATGGGCAAGACTCAGCATATAAGACTGTTCATACGGCAACTAAATGACTGTTCAAGGCAAGCATAAGCAGATCTCCATACGACATATCAAAGACTTCAACTTATAACTATCATTCTATATTGATGCTAACAGAATAATACATATATGCATTGTCTGTAATAACATTCATGTGCAAGCAACAAGTAACAGTAAATAGGCACAAACACATTCAATCATCACATAACACGCAGGTTTTACGTGGTTCACCCCCAGGATGGGAGTTACGTCAACAGAACTGTGCTTCTCTATTATAACTCAAGGGAAGGTAAGCACAGTTCTGCTGCACCGCATATGCAGCTAGAGATCTTCTCTCTTAGATCTCTTCTCTCTTTCTCTCTATATTTTCTCTCTTACAATATATCCTTCCCACTCTGTCAATCCCTACGGATTGTTCATGCAGCTCGATAATCAACTATTGGTTACAGAAAGATGCTACTGTTAGTAACAGAACCAGAGCATGATTTTTACAATACAAGGCTTAAACTATCTCACTGTCTAGCCAACTACCCAACTGACTATCTAACTGACAAACCAACCAACCAACCAACCAACCCTTTTACAATACAAAATATATCCTTTTATAGGTGTCCTGAAGGTCTCGCCATTACAATACTGTGGGCCTATCCCAACAGTAACCCCCAACCCTCATAAGTGACCTTCGGCGTATCTATACTTGAGGTAGCTACTTTCCGTCATACCACATCTCTCTGTAGTCTTCCATGCTTCCCGGCGCTGATCATGGGTACTATGCACTACTTCTCTGCTACCACAACTTCCTGCAGTCTTCCATGCTTCCCAGCGCTGACCATGGGTACCGGCGCTGCTTCCTGTCCTTCATCTTCAATGCCTCGGCCTTGTTGCTCCTTTTCCTTTATGAGGGTAGCTGAGTCCTCTTGTCTTCTGCCGCTGCCTTCACTGCAGTGGGTGAGCTTTCTCGTCTCCGCCGCTCAGGTACCATCACCTTCCTTGACTTCTTTCTCTCAAAAGTCATTGTTTCCCGCTCTACTATTTCCGCCAAAACTGTCTGTCCACCAAACTAGCAGCTTCTTTTGTAGCTGCGGGACCCTACTCCAACACTCTTCAGGTTCATAATTCTCCCATTGCACCTTTACCTTCCCTATGGCTCGGTTTCGGAGCATTGTGACCTTCCTGTCGAGGATGCGCATTGGATCGATTTGGAACTCTCCCTCAGGTTCCACCTGAATCACATCCCAATTTATCACATGGTTAGGATCATGTACATATTTCTTAAGCAAAGAAACATGAAAAACATTATGATCTCTAGTACTAGCAGGCAATGCAAGTCTATATGCAATAGGCCCTATTCTTTCAAGCACTTCAAACGGCCCACAATATCTAGGTGATAGCTTGGAACAACTTCCAATCTTCAAAGAACTCTTCTTTGCTTTCACTCTGAGGTAAACATGATCCCCAACACTGAATTCTCTGCTTATCCTATGCTTATGTGCATAGCTTTTCTGTCTGTCCTGTGCTGTTTTAAGATTCTTCCTGATCTTTACAACCTCTTGCTCCATTTCCTTGAGCAACTCTAGACCAAGCACAACTCTGTTCATTGGGTTATCCCAAGTCACTGGTGTCCTACACCAACTTCCATACAAAGCTTCGTACAGACTCATCCCCAAGGATGCATGTTGTCCATTGTTATAAGCAAACTCTACCAAGTGTAAGTAATATTCCCACTTGGTTGGTTTGTCCATCACATACATGCGAAGCATATCTTCAAGCACCTGATTCACTCTTTCTGTCTACCCATCTGTTTGAGGATGGTATGTAGTGCTGAAGTTTAGCTTTATACCCAAATATGCAAACAACCCCTTCCAAAAATTGGAAGTAAACTTGACATCTCTGTCAAAGACTATTACCTTCGGCAACCCATGCAATTTGAAAATCTCCTCCATGAAGATCTTTGCAATGTCATCAGTCTTATGCGTAGACTTCACCAGTATAAAATGTGCTGCTTCTGTCAACTTGTCTACCACAACCATGATGGAATCATGTTGTCTCCATGTCATCGGCAATCCTGTAATTAAATCCATGGAAATAACTTCCCATTTTCATTCCAGAATAACTGCAACAAGCCTGCTAGATGTTGATGCTCGACCTTTACCTGTTGACATTTCATGGACTTTGAAATGTATTCAGCCATGTCCTTTTTGATTCCTGGCCAAAAGTACTGCTTTCTAGCTATAGCAATTGTCTTCTGATATCCTGGGTGACCAGAATACGGAGTTTGATGGATTTCATCCATAACAACTCTCCTCAAATATGCTACGTCTGGAATATAAATTTTGCCTTTATAATAAAGAAGTCCATCGTCTTCCAATTTATATCCCTCATACCTCTTCTCAAGGTTTTACTGCTGCAATTTTCCTTTTACCTACTCATACAATTCATCTTCGGCAACATGATTAACAATCTGCTGCCTCAAATCTGATTGGAAAATACTAAGAAATGCCACATGCATTTCTTGTACCTTCCTGCTGAGTGCATTAGCTACCTTGTTCTCTTTTCCTTTTATGTGCTTGATTTTAGAATCAAACTTACATAGAAATTCCATCCATCTCGCTTTCCTAGCATTCAAAGTAGGATGATCAAAGAAATACTTCAGGCCACAATGGTCTGTCCTGAGCTCAAATCTTCTACCCATCAAGTAATGTCTCCACATCTTGAGAGCATGTACTATGGATGCAAGCTCTAGATCATGCGTGGCATAGTTCTTCTCATGCTCCTTCAACTTTCTTGATTCATAACATATCACGTGGTTGTCCTGCATAAGGGCTCCTCCAAGCCCTTGTCCGCATGCATCGGTACATACCACAAAATCTTTCTCTGGATATGCAACCTTCAATACTGGTGCACTAGTGAGAAGATTCTTCAACCGCTGGAAGCTCTCTTCACACTTTGAAGTCCATTTGAACTTCATCCCCTTCTTTTGCAAAGAAGTGATGGCATGTGCAACCTTGGAAAATCCTTCATGAATATCCTGTAGTATCCTGCGAGTCCCATAAAATATCTTACATCCGTCACATTTCTTGGAGTAGGCCAATTCATAATGGCTTCGATCTTCTCAAGGTCTACTGATATACCCTCTTCTGAGATAATGTGACCTAGATACTGAATTCTATCTCTATAGAAGTCACACTTTCTTAGTATTGCATACTGGTGATGCTCCCTGAGCAGTTGCAATGTCAGTCTCAAATGCCCTTCATGCTCTTCCTCATTGTTAGAATAAACAAGAATGTCATCAAGGAAAACAAGAAAAAAATTGTCTAAATACTTACTGAAGACTCTTTTCATAAGGCACATAAATGTATCCGGTGCATTTGTGAGACCAAATGGTACCACTACAAACTCATAATGTCCATACCTTGTCTTGAAGGTTGTCTTATGAATGTCTTCATCCTTGATCCTCACCTGATGGTAACCAGACCTCAAGTCAATCTTGGAAAATACCTTTGCTCCTCTCATTTGATCAAAGAGGTCATCAATCCTAGGCAAAGGAAATTTATTCTTCACAGTAACCTTGTTCAATTGTCTGTAATCAATACATAACCTAAGTGTACCATCTTTCTTCTTTACAAACAGAAGTGGTGCTCCCCAAGGAGACACACTCGGTTGGATATACTTCTTTTCCAACAACTCTTGCAGTTGCATTTTCAACTCTAGCATCTCTGGTATACTCATCCTGTAGGGTGTCTTGAACACTAATGTTTCTCCTGGCACAAGTTCAATGGTGAAATCAATGTCTCTCTTTGGAGGAAGCCCTAGAATCTCACCAGGAAACACATCCTTGAATTCCTGTAACACTTGATAGTCTTCCAACCTAGGATTTTCATCTCCTGTTGGTTCCAGAAGATGAGCTACATATAACTAGCAACCCTTCCTATAGAACTTCTTCAACTACATTGCTGAAACCTATCTTACTGAAATTAACTTCGGAATACCTTTCACAACCACTGGGTTTCCTTCTTCATCCGTGCATTCAAAAGTCTTGTTATAACAATCAGGCTTTACTCTGTGAGCTTCTAACCAATCCATTCCAATGAGAACATCATAGGAACCAAGCAGTAGAACATTCATATCTACACAAGTGATCAATCCATTCATAACCAATGGACATTTCTCTACTAATTCACTGACCTTTCTCTTAGTTCCATTGGCTAGCTGAACTAACCAATATTTTCCATGCTTTATTTTCTTAAAAGCACAAATCTCCATTACCCTAGGAGTGATATAACTATGAGTAGAACCAGGGTCAATCAAAATAGTAATAGATTGTTCAACAATCTTACCTGCAACTTCAACCACAGTTGACTGGTGATCCACTTGGTGGTTCTCCAGTGCTGCATAAATTCTAGGGATTGCCCTTTCTACTTGACCCATTGTTTCTGCTTCCCGTATGTTATAAGCTGGCCTTGCACTTTCATTCTCAAGTGGAAAATATCTACGCAAGTGGGGTCCTTCACATTTCCAACATTTGAGTGGACCTCTATTCTGATGTGTCTCTTTAGGTTTTCCACCTGTCACTCCAACTGGATTACTCGCAGCTTGGGATGGCTGCTTCTGCTAATTCCTGAATCTAGAAGGTTTGAAACCTTTCCTCCTTTGGTCAAACTTTTCATTTTTCTTGTCCTTCCATGCCTTACAGTAATCAATTTTACCTTTTCTTTGTTCATAGCAATACTTATCCTTCCTTATCGCTTCTTCAAGAGTTCTTGGTTCATAAAAATCAATTCTATCTTTGTAGGCTTGAGGAAAACCACTCAAAAAGCGCTGTATCTTCACTTTTTCATCTTTGATGTACCAGAAATAACTCAACAATTCCAAGAACTTATTTGCATATTCATCCATGGTCTTCTGTCCCAATCTCAGCTAATGGAACTCCTTAATATTATCATCATAATACCTGTCAGAGAGGTATTTATGCCTGAAATACTTCTTGAACTGTTTCCACTTCAGTCTCCTTTCACTGATCTTCTTTACTTGCTTGAAGTGTTTCCACCAAATGGATGCTCGTCCATTCATATTGAGAATGGTAACTCTTTCCTTCATGTTTCCTGAATAATCCTGCACTTGAAAGTACTTCTTTATCCCAAGAAGCCATGCTTCAGCTTCTTGTCCCATCTTTATGTCACCATCAAATGTAGGAGGTTTAGCTTTCCTAAATTCATCTCGAGAGCGATCCCTATGGTGCCTTCCTCTTTTCCTTTTATGAGAAGATGAACTTGTATCTCTGCTGGATTCTTTAGAATCAGATGATCCACTAGAATTTCTTCTCCTTCTCCTAGTCTTGCTCTTACTGCCTTCCAATCTTGATGTACCTCATCCAGAATCTATCTTTCTCTGCAAATCTGTCAAACTCTGTAATATGGAAGCATTCAACTGATGCTACTCTTCCTGGGATTTAATCAAGCTTCTCATGGTGGCTGCAACCTCGGATAGTGTCTCCTGTAATCTTCTTCCATTAGACTTTATGTTATCATTTCCATTATGGGCATTTTCTCCCATGGAATCTTTCGCACACTCGTAGGAATATCGAGCATCATACCCATCATGGGTTCTCATGATTGAACCACCTCTTGCTTTACCACACTGTTTTACCTGGAATACTGCTCTTGGAAGTGTTCTATAATTCTGCAAATGTGTTAGTAGCAAACTATTAGATGCATACTATTAATATAAATCAAAACTACCTACCTTCCTCTTCTGGAATTTCATGAAACAACATTTTTTCTAAAACACAAAATTTTCTCTTATCAGCCCTGTAATCCATTGACAGTCTGCTGAAAATTTTCCCTGAAAAACAGTAAAAAATTTGTTGAGAAAATCTCCTTGAAAAACTCAAAAATTTCCTTTGTATAGGGTCGGGTCTCATCTCAACTATCCTTCCAATACCTCGGTGGTCAAAACAATGAACTCATTGGCGGCCCATTCACTTATTTCCCTCCAGCATTTCAACAAGAAAATTGACTAAACTCCCAATTTGCATCGGCGAGGAAATTGACTGTTCATCGTGTGCGCAGTCCCTTGAGTAGCCAAAATGGCAGAAAGTGATCTTAATACGATTTCCACGGACAACTATCGGCTATCAAACCTACTATCCATCAGGTGGATAGTACTTTAGACTGCCACAGCAGTGGATTTACAATCCCTTCATTCCTTTCGATCAGCGACCTGATCCTTAATAATTTTCTGATGATCTTATATTCTTCAAAATTTTCTTCTAATCAGATCCATAATGATCTGACAGTCCAAACTTCATCGGTGGGGAAACCCACTAATCCGTTGCATCAGTGGTCGGACATATTATTCGTCGGGCAGTTATTCCTTTTGGTTTCCGCAACGACAGCCCACACTCTTTCTCTGTCTTCCGCAGCTCACGACTTCGTCGGCGGTCAGAGCGACTATTCTCTTGCATCATCGAATGGATAGTTGACTAGGAAGCCGCAACTGCGGTTCAACTTCATCAAACCTTTTTCAATCGGCCATCCAATCCACTAATTCCTTCATCGACGACATGTACAACTAACATTTCCCGATGGCCGATGATCTCGAGCCTCAGAGAAAATTTTTGAATTTTCTTCTTGCCTTGTCTTCCACCGCTTTGACTTTTCCTTCAACTATTCATCGGCGATGTCAACGGATATTCTCCTCTGTTCACCGATGATCCCATTCCTTCAAAAAAATTTGGAAACTTTTCCACTGCATTGGCTGTCGGAATGACTTTCCTCTGCACCATCGACGATCGGAGGCTCTACCCATCGGAAGCATAGTTATCTAGCCATCCGCAATGGCAGCGCAAGATCATCTAACTTATTCCAATGTTCATCGACGACGTTATCAAATAATATTTGCCAATGGCCGATGATTCTATGACTTAGAAAAATTTTCAAATTTTCCTCTTTAGTATTCTTTTCCGCCGACCCTTTTGGCTCCATCTTCCCCTATCCGTCACTGCATCATATAACAATTTTTGATTAGTGGCTAAACAACATTGGAAAGTGGAACCTACAACCGTCGGGGGATTAGTGCACTAGGATTCCACAACAGCTGCGCTTGAACCACTAATTCCTTCTGATGTAGTTGCCAAACGTTTTCCGCATCGACAACATGATCAGTTGAGCGTCGGCGATGAGATTAACTAAGCATCGCCGATCGCTGCTGATTCCATTACTTCGCCAATTTTTTTCCGAAATTCCTCGGCGTCAGGTGGTCTTCAGACTAATTCTTCTGCTGCATGGAAGATCTTCTCACTAAGTGTTCCGATGAGCCAATAATTCTGGCACTTAGAAAAATTTATGAATTTTCCTGTGGTTCACCATTTCTCCTAGTTTCTTCTGGGCAATAGGAAACCTGCCTCTCTTATCTATTCTTTCATGGCCCTCTAAGGCCTAAATGCTGCAACATAAGATTTGTCACTGCATCTTCACAGCCCATTCAGACCCATGCTACAAACCTTGTTCTGATACCACACTGTAACGTCCCTGACCCTCCGGCTGGTGAAGAGGACGCTACGATACATCAAATCATTTAGGCATCTAGCCCCATGAACATGAACATACATACATATAATTCTGAATCATGATGCTTAAAAACATAAAACATATTATGAAGCATAAGCATTCATATACACAATGCAAGCAAAACATATCAATCAACACTCATGCATATACAGATCAGCATTTAACATGTATATCATCATTCATCAATAGTAAATATGATTGCAGACACAAGTTAGGTAAGAATACTTATCTTATTAAGAACTTGTTTCGTAACCAGCTATTTCACTGCAACGTTCCACCCAACCATAGGCCCGCGTGCTCCTTAATCTCTCAGCAATACTGCCACCCCCGAGCCGAACATGATTCCCCAAGGAATAAGGAACCAACAAGCTTGCACATAGCCAAGAATAACAACACCACAAGGGTACACAGTTCAGCCAAGCCAACACAGTTGGGTTTATCAGGCGAACATCAGATCAGCCAAGCCAACCAAGTTGGGTTTATCAAGCTGTCCAGGAGCTGGGAAAGGCTAAATGCTAATCTGGTGAGCTCATCGAAGAGCTACAGACACCAACACCAGAGCCATCCTGGCTTCTAGAACACCCACACATACCCAACACACGGAAATCAGTCCCTTCTGTGCAACGTAGTCCCTCAGACCCTGATCTCCCTTCTAGTGCTATTCAGGGTTTGTGGAGAAGAAAGCCAGCTCAGTAGCTCTATCTGTGTGGTTCCCAAACCACCAGGTTTATCAAGCACATCAGGCCCTCATTCACCACTCCAATGTAGTTTGAGGACAAACCACTGCATGCATGTAGTAAAACAACTATTATAGCTTTAACAGGGGAAGAAACAACTTCCTGGATTGTTCTTGGCCCTATCGTGGCCAAAACAATCCCACAACAACCTATAGCAGCCAAAACACAGGGGAAAACACAGTCCAACGATCATGGAAACAACATCCCATGAACAACCATGCACTCACAGCACACAATCCCCATTGCAATCGCTGGGGAACTTACTCTGATAGAAAATGGAAAGGAACAGACTCCCAATCTGTGTGTGAGGGAATAAGACACAGCCGTAAAAAATGTGGAAGAAAACACAACCACGATTCGACAATGGGGAATAGAACGTTACGCAGTCTGCCAATGGTGGAAAAGGCACAAACTCTATGCATGAATAGGATGATGGACACACCGCAGACTACCATCCCCTAAGAAAAGGAAGAACCAACTCGCAAGCTAGAAATCCATGGAACATAGGAGAATGAACCAACCCCCACACAATGGATTGTAGTCCCATTTAACTCTGTCCTGCATGAGGAAAACAAACAGTCAGCGGCAGGGAGAGTGGGAAGAACGGTCCGCAATTGTGTCGTGGAGAGAGTGCAGGCGTGGGTGTAGTGGTTTTCCTGCCATCATATTGGTCATCCTAGTGGAGTGTGCATGTGGGAAAGACATGGCAGTCCTGCCACACTCCACTACCATCATTAACAACTCCAACCGCCAGCAGAACAATTAAGATGGATGTTTGATAAGACAAGGGTAGCTGAGAAATTAAACAAGGTGACACATGGCTTTATCCCCCCCATGGCTCAAGGTTTAGCATTCCCCTTCCTTATATGTATCATCTATATTTAATGCAAACGGGGTCAAAACCAGGGTGTTACACCCGCTCAAAGAAGAAGCAGGCTAAAATGGAACCGAAGCCAAACTGCTTCAGTTCTCCCTACCGACACTTAGTCAGCTGATCTTTGAATATCGGAAGCATGGCTTCTACCCAGTTGAATACCGTAGGTGCCATGGCCTCTATGGAATATAACATGTGTGCCATAGAATCCTGGTGCACACCCTGAATCCCGACCACTCTTTGCATAGTAAATAGGATAGTCCCTAGAGGCTCGTCCATCACTGCTCTGATGGGGATTTTCTTCCCCAATGTCCTCGTCCCTGGGATACAGTTACGGTCTATCAAATCTTGAGTAGTAATATCCCCTCCTCAGGAACCGGTCAGCGATATGGGGGCACTCCGTCTCAGGAGTCTAGTCAAGAAGTAGATTTCCTCTACCTCCACTGTCAGAATATGAGCTCCAACCTCAAAGTGTTGTTGCTCCGGATTCCATATCCAAGCTACGCGCTCTAGCAACCGCTCATGTGATACCATGCTTGGGGTCTGGAAGAATTTCAGGAGCCCATAGTCTCGTAATGCGGCTATACAGCCCGCATTCCTTTCAGCGCTAGTGTCATCATTGTCATCTTGTCTTTCTTTCCATATCACCATGATTAATCAGCAAAGACCTGCCAAAAACAATCATAGCACATATTAGAATCATCCTTAATCATTCAAATTAAAAAGAATGATTTATTTTTTCTTGTGCAATCATTTTTAAATCTCCACGGCCAGCACCGCCTATGCGTCGTTGGAGACAGGCAGTGGCACCGCCTGTCATCCTTGTTTTAGGCGCAGTTCTAGTGAGGTACCGTGTATCCCGCAAGGGGTATGCATGATGCCCATTTTTATGGTTTTAGGGCTTTCCATACAAGCCCAAAACCCCATCAAAAATCAAAATAAAGACTATGAAAAGAAAGAGTAAGGTTTTAACTATTACCTAGAACTGACAGCACTCAAATCCGACAGTGGGAAATCCTGATATCACCAGCTGAAGATCTAACTAGGAAAGTGCTACAAATGCTCTCCACTATGGGTAAAGAGTAAAATGATTTGTTTTTTTACTATTTACATGACTTATATATGCATTTTTTGGGTCTGGCATACTATAGTTTTCATTTAAAATCACCTTTTATTTGAAACTTATTAGTCGTAATCCCTTAATGTTAGTTATGAGTGCATTTAACACTTGTTTTTGAGTCCATTGAAGGATAGAAGAACCACAACAGTAAAGCTTTGGGAGTTTGTTTATGACTTTTTCGTACTTCCATAAAATGAAAAAATTCGATGAGCGTTTGTTACGACACTTTGGTCACACTCTTGAAACCTAGTATCAAAGGTCCGAGTCTATTTCTTATTCTTTCCAGGCTCGTAAAAAATCGACATTGTGTAAAGAAACTTCATGGAGTCTTGTTTTACCTCTTTTTAGGCTCCTTAAACACAAAAAGATCGTCGAGTCCGTTTCCTATTCTTTCCAGGCTCGTAAAAATTGACATTGTGTAAAGAAACCTCATGGAGTCCTCTTTAAACTCTTTTTAGGCTCCCTAAATATGAAAAGATTGTCGAGCGATATTGTCTTCTTCACGCTTGTTAAATCATTTGAAGAGTCATCTTTTCGATGGTAGGTTATCTCTTTTTCGGTTCGGATAGACTATTTACGAAAAGGAACACTCCAGCCGATCATGACTGGAAGAGAACTCTAAGGTATGATTTTACACTTTTTCGGGCCTTAGGGACTAAACCATACGAAAAAGGACCCTTTGGAGTCTTCTTCTGTAATCGTTCAGACTCTCTAAATGTGAACGATACCAATTTTTATTTCATTGGACTCGTTAAATTAAGCATTGGGAGACCCATTTTCGGGAAAGAACCCCTCATATCTCAGGTTCGTAAAACATATGAGTTTGGACTTGTCTTCGGACAAGCTATACCGAGTGTTTGTTACCCTCTTTGAACTCATAAAACCGAAAAGAGGCACTCATCGATCATGATGGGGGAAATGGGAAGGGAATCATTTTGCAAATAAATGGCAGTAGTTTGTCGTTACCTTTGAACATGGCACTTGTCTACATATCATTTCAGTCAATTGGGTATTCAACTTATCTCTGTGATGATCCACTTTCATGAGTCATGTCACTCCTTTGAGTCTTTCAAAAGAATGCATTGTCCACTGTCGCATCGTGAGTCTATCCTGTTCATTCATGCTGCCAAGTCTTTTGTTGTGCCACTTGATGTTCAAAGGGAAGTTGAAGAAGTTTACCTCTGCAATCAAAATAGTCTTTGTGTCAGTCAGTATTATGGTTACTACATTCACATCATTCCAAAACTATGTTCTGAGTTTTGTGTCGTTGATGTGGGACTCATCATGTCCCTCCTTCGACGAGACTACTCTCGTCGACATCAACTCATCATTTGGGAAATAGTATTAGAAACAAAAACTTAGTACCTTGAGATCTGTATGCCTTAATGACAGATTCTCTCGCTTTCAACATAGGTTCACATGATTGACCTTTGATCGATAGAACCAACTGGGTGTTCAACATCAGGACATCTATTCACACTAAGTAGATTGTACTAGGGTACCTTGGGAACCATTGACATCAATGGTGATCTCCCTCGCACTTGTTAACAGTTCACACCATTGGCCAGTAATCAAGTGGTTTCTACCATTTTCAACTTCAGATCATTGTAATCACATGGATAGAATCGTACTTTGCGGAAGATGAGACGAAGACCTTGGGTATTTGTTTAAAGTGCTCATTGCTTTTCCCCAAGTTGTGATGGAGTTTTGTATATCTAGCATGGATCCACATTTGTATGGTCGTGGCTATGCTCAAATTTGCATCTGTATGACATAGATCTACGTTGTATGTCTGGTAGCTATGTCCAAGTTTGAGTCCTATATCACATGGATCTACGTTGTATTCTAGTAGCCATGCTTGTTTATTCCTCCCATGGATCTACCTTGTATTGTTCTGTAGCAATGAGTTGGTTACTTGTTTCTATGAGTCAAAGGTATTGATGTACTACAGATGCCTACTTGATTACATGCTCCGATCGAGCTGACATTTTCACCTCAAAGCGACAACTTGTTCTCTCAATGCTCTCGTTTATCGTATCCCTCTAACACTCATGCTTTGGGGGGCATCCTGTTATACTAAAATCCTATCACCACCATGTGATAAGACCCTTGATTTACATATTTTCCCTTAATCCCAGCATCTGGAGTGGAAACCCATGTTGTCTGTCAATCTTACATAAAAATACTCAGCACCGTACTTTCCCTATTAACCATGAGTGGTACCTTTTTCACGCCACCTGTATCTTATTTACCATAAGCGGTGCCACCGCTTTTGGCCTTTGGTCCATACGTGGTTCTAACCTAAACCTCTCTGTCATAAGAGGAGAAAAGAGGTACCCTGGGTAAAATGGGAAAAAGAGAAGTTTCTCGAGGCTTCTAGATCATGTGACTCGTGTTCTCCCTTATCCCTATCATAGTGGGTCAGTTGAGCTCGAGATCCCCCATCTTAGGATCTTAGAGGCCACCTCATCCACAATTCTCTCAACCATTCCTATCCATTGAGCCTTATAAATACAAGCTCATGTCCATGGTTGAGGGGGAGAACTTTAGAGGTATTGTTATGCTGTTGGATTGACTGCTTGGCCCAAGCCATTTGAGAGCATAGAGAGAAAAGTTGGAGCTTATGGGGATGAAAGTGTTGGTTTCATGGAGATGCATGTCGACACTAAGGCTTAATTGGTTGTAAACTTCTCCATTCATCTTAATGCAAAGCTGATTTCTGTCCCACATTACTGTTGTTCTGATTTCGCATGTAAATGTTTTTGGATTCCTTAGTCACTGACATGGATAAATAGATTATGTTCTGGTAGCTTTGATGTGTTTGCATGTTTGATCTGATTGCAGATGCACAGGTTCACTATCGAAGCAACATTCTAGCTGTCTACGACATCTAGGGAGGTTCTTCATCCTTTGTCGTTCACTCAGTTGTTCTGGATCTAAACCATTCAGACCAGAGGAACAGCTTCTGTCTGCAGAAGGTGAAATATTCTTGCTTGCAATATATCTCATCATCTTCAGCTATAAAGAAATCGAAGATTGAAACTTACATTTCAGAAACTCTTACTGTCCCAAAGCTGTTATCACAGCCAATTTCGTTCCATGGTATCACAAAGAAAGGATCAAAATTCATTTCTAATATGCTAAACAAATAGAAGATATCCTGAAGAGAGTCAACTACATTTTTTCAACTTCGTTAGGCATTGACTTATAATATTAATAATTTACTAAATGAGAATTTTGTGAGGGCAGGTCTTACAATCTTGTGGAAATGTTGGCTTTTCACTGCCAACAAGGGAGTAAAGTTCATAAGCATTGATTATACGAGGAAGGGTCGAGTTGGTGTCCTGAACCAATCCAAAATTAGGCCTGATATAGCCAAAAGTAACATACTGAGTAGTATTAAGATTCCCATCAATGTAACAAGAAATCCAATACCACCATCTAGAGTGAAATTAAATGATATCGATTCATAAATATTTAACATCTCAAGCTCTGCAAAATACAAGGCCAGATATTTTCCCATCCTTTGGATGATTTGGAAAGTATTGGAAAATAATCCAAGATGTTGAAAACCCATGCAGTTTGCATGACAGTTGTTGGAGGAAGGTTTGAGGCATTGTCGATTGAAATAGGCTCTTTCGAACTTACATTCCATAAAATATCGAAATGATAAGATGGTGATGTGTCCAGATTCCATCAAATTTGTCATGAGGATACATGTTCAAGTAACCATACAAATTTATCTATGTCCAAAACCGTAATGTATCAAAATTGGACTACATATAATTAATTATTTAGCAAATTGGATGTCGAAAATTAAAATATATTACAATGAATTATGTTTCAAGATAAATATAGAAATCCATATAAGGTAAATATATAAATTTCAAAATGTTCACCTAACTGTCAAAGTTCCATCAAGATCAGATTTATGTTGTGTAGTTAACATTACTCCTGTTCTTCCTGCAGATTTAGAAGCATACATGCCATCTTGGAGGCTCCTTAATTCGATAGCAAAGATAAAGGGATCATCAGTCGCTGAGGTTTTGACCAAGCAAATGTACATATATGTGTCAGAAGTAACAAAAATATTTTTTGTAAAAAGCTGGAAAATCTCGATTTGTGGTTACATTTTGCACAACCAACATATCCACTATCTCAAGAGAGAAAGCAAAGCTTGGCAATTGTCAGTATCTAGTGAAATTTCCAAGGGCAAACCATAATCTTACAAGGTAGGGCACATGAGGGTCCACAGGAAAATAATAGCAAGGCTTATTAAGAGGATTTGGGAAAAAACGTAGAGTATGCAAGTATGAACTCAAGTGAGAGGCGTCCCCTATGTCTGCTGACTGACCCACGTCTATGTAATCACCATCATCTACCCATGTTATATTATTTTCCACGGTGTAATTTGTTTTTCCTTCACAACTAATACTCAAAAATACTACATACCACATGAAAATAGTTAATAATTTAATGAATAATTTGTCATGAAAATAAAACTATCCATGAGCCCTTAAATTATAAAAGGTAAACGAAACAGAAAAAAAAAACTCCAACATTTTATTGAAGAGTGTGCACTGATGAGCCTTTTATTAGAGATAGAATGTTACATGAGATACCTGGTTGAGCAGTAATAACAGCGAATAGAATGAAGAGCACCCCCAGTTGGGCTATCCAACGACCCCATTTTTCATAAGTAATTTTGTCCATTGGCCCACCCATTTTTACGAAGTGCTCCGAGAGCAGTAGACTAGAAGCAAAAGGATTTAGACAGCTGTTTGAAGTGTTGTTTATATCTTCTTTTAGGCTTATCATTCTCGCCAACTTCTCTTGTGATCCCTCCTCTATGTGACATGAAAAAGAGTGTAAATTATATTAAATCCATAACTTCTTGTTGGAAATATTAATTACATGTAGATACATATCGGAGCTCAGCCGAATCTGTTAGAGTTCGTATGAGCTCAGATATTATCGGTCAGTATGACAAGAGTGAAGAGTCCAAGATTAAGCAATCTAAACCAGTTGAATTAATTTATGAAGCTAAGTTTATAGGTAGACAGTTATTATAGCCATTAATGGCAAGTTTGTAGATTCATGAAGAAGCAATTTCAAGTTGCCTATAAATAGATGAAGAAGTTTGTAAGTCATTTGGGAACTCTAGGTGAGAAAAAGAGACAAAGAGAAAACTTTGAGTAGAGAGTGAAGGTGAAGCTCAAGCTTCTGTGTGTGTGAGTGATCAGTTGGAGAGCTGACAAGTTTGGATCAATCAGCGAGCCGACAAGTTTGTATTAGCTTTTGTTATTTCCTGACAAGTTATATATATCAAATAGTTTATGGTTGAAATGCATGTTTACTTAGCTGAAATTTTATCTAGAAATATTTGTGTAAATGGTGTTTACATTTACTGGTTGAGTGAAAGCTCAAAAATCCATAAATTTCTCACACAATGAAAGTTCCAGGTTTTATGGCAGAGTGGTTGACACAAGTCTTCTTAAATGTTTGGTTGTATGATTTTTGTAATTCTGTAGAATTGTAATTGTGTTGGTTTTCACTTCATCTTGTTGGCAGGTGAATTTTTTTTGTAATTTATTAAGTCTTTTAGACTAAGAAATCTCATTTGTAAATTCTGACTAAAACCAAACCAGAGTAAGTGAGTCCAAGTAAAATAGTTGAGTAAAACTGACAAGTTGTCCAAGTGGTCAAGTCAACAAGGGTTTGAAGTAAAACCTGTCAGTAGAACCAAAAAGTAACTGTCGGTAGAACTGACACGTAAGACCTTGTCAAGGAAAAATAGTCAGGTCTAAAAGGCCCACCATATTGGTATACTTGTCTAGTCAGTTTCGCCTGACAAGTAAAAAGAAAAAGAGGCCGGCATGATTTTTTTTTTTATAACTGAGCGGTAAACTCAAGTTTAGACGGCTCAGTTTTGGTTAACTGGTATCAGAGAAAGGTTTAGGAAAGAAATATTGTCTTAAAATAATGTGGAAAAATAATTTTCTAAGGAAAGTTAAAAATTAAAAATGGGTTCCACTTCTGGGTCATTGCAAACTCGAATTTTTACAGGAAAGAATTATGAATATTGGTCTCTAACAATGAAGGCTTTTTTCAAAGGTCAAGATGTCTAGGAGATAGTCTAGCATGGTTATGCAGAACCAACATATATGACAGCATATAAGAATATCACACATGTTGAGAAATATTCCTTAAGGGAACAAAGGAAGAAAGATTTAAAGTCTCTGTTCTACACACACCAATCCATGCATGAAAGCATACTCCCAAGAGTAGCAGCACAAATGAATGCAAGCAAGCATCAGATACATTGGAGACCGCCTATCAAGGTTTTGATAAGGTAAGGACATCCAAGTTGCAGATTCTGAGAAGAGATTTCGAATCTCTGTCAATGAAAGATTCAGATACTGTAGACACATTCTACACCAGAGTTGTTGGTTTGTTAAATCAACTTAAATCTCCTGGAGAAACCATCACAAACCAAAGGGTGGTTGAAAAAACTGTCAGAAGTATTCCCCCAAGATATGAATCATTGGTTGTGACCTTGGAAGAACACAAAGAACACAAACATCATTGGAAGGCCCATTCACATCACAACCATCCATAAGTCGTGGTAGAGACAAGGGGAGAAACAACTCCATAGGTAGAGGAAGAAGTTCTTCTAGAGGAGGAAGAGGCAGAAGTCCTGCAAATGTTGCTGGTAGAGGAGAAAATCCAAATCCAAGTCAGCCAAGTGGCCAGAGGTTTGATAAATAAAAAATTCAATGTCAGTATTGTATGAAATTTGGTCATTATGCATATGAATGCAAGAAGAAACAATATGACCAAGGAAGGCAAAGCCCAAATCATTCAACCAAAACTAGCACTCCGACAAGTGCAATGTTAATGGAATCTACATCTCCAATTGAATGCAATGTGTTCAAGAAATTCGACATGACATATGGTACTTATATTCAGGCTGCAACAATCATATGATTGGTAATTTAAATTTGTTTCCCGGTCTAGATAATTTAGTGCAAACTGATGTTACAGTTGGAAACAATGTACAAATTATTGTTTTGGGAAAGGGTATTGTTGGTATTCTAACCAAACAGGGGGAGAGTAAGTATATCATTGATGTCTATCATTCCAAATGTATGAAAAATAATTTGTTGATCATTGGATAGTTGATACAGAGTCTATATATAATATGATCACTATGTGATCAAAGATAAGCGTCCAAGTGACCAACTGATAGAAAAAGTGCCAATAACAAGCAATCACTTGTTTCCATTGAGGATAGTTCTCGACATGAAAGGGAAGACAAATACAGGAGCTACATTCAAGGCAGAAAGTAAAGAAACATTCGAGCCCCTTGACAAGAAAGAAAATGGTGGCACTTATTTTTAGGTTGCATTTCAAACAGAAGTTCAGGATGAATTCTAGTTGTGGAATTTCAGATTTGGACATCTGAATTTTGGTGGGCTGAAGCTACTGCACACAAAGAATATGGTGAAAGGATTTCCATTGATCAATGGACCAGAGAGGGTTTTTGAATGCTGCATTTTCAGCAAGCAACATATAGAGACTTTTCTAGTCGGAAAGTATTATAGAGCATGCACACCACTTGAAATTGTGCACTCTGATATTTTTGGTCCAATGCAGACATCATCCATTGGTGGCTGCAATTATTTTAAAATATCAAAAACATTGGTATATTTTCTGGCTGCAATTATTTTATAACTCAAGAAAAACATTGGTATATTTTCTGAAACATAAATATGATGCATTTAGTTATTTTCAGTAGTTCAAGGCACTTGTCGAGAGTGGACATCGCATCAATATCTTAAGGACCAATAGAGGAGGTGTATATGTTTCAAATGAATTTCTAAATTTTTTCAAGCCCCATGGCATTCAAAAGCAATTCACTACATGGTATACACCTTAGAAGAATGGTTTTGCCAAAAGAAATAACACAACCATCATGGAGATGGTGCGTAGCATGTTGGAAGCCAATCATTTGCCAAATGAATATTGGGGTGAAGTAGTTGCAACTACAGTATAAATTATGGACCAATGTTTAACAAAGAGTGTGAAGAACAAAGTTCCCTAAGAAGCATGGACAGGTATGAATCATAGTGTTTCTCATTTAAAAGTTTTTGGTTGTGTTGCATATGCTCATATTCCAGATGAGATGAGAAAGAAGATAGACAACAAGGCACAAAAATGTATTTTTGTCGGCTATTCTGGAGAAACAAAAGCATACAAGTTGTATGATCCTATTGCAAGGAAAGTGATTATCAGTCAATATGTTCAATTTGTCGAGAATGAATCATGGGATGGAACTGTCGACACAAATTTCAAGATTGTGTCGAATGTTGACAATGATGATATGATAGAGGAAGTGGTTCAAACACCACATGTAAGTCAACCGGTTGTAACACCGTCAAATCCCATGACACCACGACATGGTTCAACACAAGTACCATTGGCACAAGTGGCAGCTCAAGCTACACCGACAAGCACACCAAGAGGACAACAGACTCAATTAAGCATTTTGTCAAGGTCAACATTGACAAAACCAGTGAAGACAAGAATTCTACGTGAGATATATGAAGCTGGTACACCAAAATCATTCTCTCTCTTTGCAATATTTTCTCCTATATATGATCCACTAACATTTGAAGAAGCCGTCGAAGAAGAAGTATGGGCACAAGCCATGGATGAAGAAATAGAATGCATTGAGAATAACCAGACATGGGAGTTGGTTGATGTACCAAAAGGCAAAGATGTAATCAGCGTCAAATGGATTTATAAGACAAAGAAATATGCTTATGGAAAAGTGCATAAGAACAAAGCAAGAATGGTAGAAAGAGGGTTCACACAACAACCCGACATAGAATTCAATGAAATGTTTGCACCTGTTGCACACATGGATACAATCAAAACAGTTTTGGCCATTGCTGCACAAAACAAATGGATGTTAAGTCAGCATTTTTTAATGGATATATAGAAGAGGAAGTATATGTGGAACATCCACATGGCCATGAATTTCTAGGTCAAGAGCATAAATTGTACAGTCTGAAAAAGGCACTCTATGGTTTGAAGCAAGCTCCTAGAGCTTGGTACAGTCGGATTGATTCATATCTCACTAAAAATGGATTTCACAGAAGTGAAAGTGAACTGAAATCGTACACCAAAGTGAATGAGCAAGGTAAGATGTTAATTGTATGCCTGTATGTAGATGATTTAATATTTACTAGTGACTTTGGCATAGAAGATTTTAAAGCAGTCATGGAAAGTGAATTTGAAATGACTGATTTGGGTCTTATGAAGTTTTTTCTGGGCATTGAAGTTTAGCAGTCTAAAAGTGGTATATTTATATCATAGTCTAAATATGTAAGTGAAGTTTTGAAAATATTTAACATGTCTAATTGCAAGACAATCCCAACACAAGTAATAACAGGTTTAGAATTGAGCAAGGATGATGAAGGATCAACTATAGATCCTACACTGTTTAAAAGGCTTGTTGGCAGCCTTATGTATTTAATATCGACAAGACCAAACATCATGTATGGAGTAAGTATGATCTCAAGATTCATGGATTCACCAAAAGACTCACATTGGCAAGCAGGTAAAAGAATTTTGAGGTATGTAAGTGGCAAAAATGAACTTGGCATTATGTATTCAACCTCAGAAAATTTTAAACTTATTGGCTACACTGACAGAGATAATGGAGGAAACATAGATGACAGGAAGATCACATCTGGGTACACATTTCATTTTGGTACAGGTGTTGTTTCATGGTATTCAAAGAAACAACCCATAGTAACTCTGTCTTCAGCAGAAGCAGAGTATGTTGCAGCTACAAGCGTTGCATGCCAAGCTGTTTGGATGAGGAGAGTGTTAAAACACTTGTCATGGAACCATCAAGAACTGAAAACCATCTTATGAGAAAAAAATTCATCCATTGCATTATCAAAGAATCATGTGTTTCACAAGAGAACCAAGCACATCGACTAGAAGAGTTCTCTAAGGCATGATTTTACATTTTTTCAGGCCTTAGGGACTAAATCATACGAAAAAGACCCCTTTGGAGTCTTCTTTTGTATTCCTTCAGACTCTCTAAACATGAACGATATCGAGTTTTCTTTCAGTGGACTCATTAAATCAAACATTGAGAGACCCGTTTTGGGAATGAACCCCTCCTCTCTCAGGTTCGTAAAATATATGAGTTTGGACTTGTCTTCCGACAAGCTATATCGAGTGCTTGTTACGGGGATGAGAATGCTTGGTTTCATGGAGATGCATGTCAACACTAAGGCTTGGTTGTAAAATTCTTCAGATTTTTATATTAATGCAAGTTTATTTCTGTCCCACATATATTGTTGTTGTTCGATTTCACATGTATGTTGTTAGATTCCTTAGTTAGTAACATAGATCAGTAGATTATATTCTTGCTTCCTTGATCTGTTTGCGTGTTGAAGCTTATTGTAGGTACACAGGGTAACGATCAAAGCATTGCATTCCTGGTATCTGTGGCGTCTAGGGAGAGTCTTCAACCTCTGTCCTCTATTTGTTCTGGATCTGAACCATTCAGATCAATGGAACACCTGACTATCCACAGGAGGTGAAATATTCCAGCTAAAAACATCCTCGACATGAACGGGATCATTACTTTCCTACACAAAAAGGAATAAATAATTTGTGTTATTGGTGATGTAATCGGAGAAACCACAGTATCGAAATGACCAAGTCGACATTTCGAATCCATATCAGGATCCATCATCAGGACAAGTCGAATGTGGAGAGAGTGAGAACCCAAGTTAAATACTGGAACCGGTAGGTCGGCTGCGGAGACTAGGGTTCGCTAGGTCAAACAATATTTTTAATTTTAATTGGTTTCAAAGTGCGCGGAAAATTTATTCCCTACACCTAATTCTAAGGAAAAATGTTTATATTATTAAATTTTTAAATTTTAAATTTTTACAAAGCTGAATTAAGACAATATGAAAAAAAAATTGTTTTAAGGAAAAAAGCCGATTTTAATTATTAATAACCCTAAAGTTATTGAATTGATTTTTTAAAAACCCACCCAATGCCCCAAAAGTTTCAAAACCCTAAAAAATAAATTTATTATCAATAATAACAATTTTAAAAGCTTTTAATATTAAACCTAAAAACATGAAATTTATAAATTTATTGTTATTAATAACAAATTAAAAACCCTAAAGTTATTAATTTTGTTATTATTAATGAAATATAATATTAATTATAATTAGATTTCATTGAAAGGTGACTTAATTTTAGGATTTTAAAGAGTGAAATGTTAAAGTTAACCTTTTAAAACCTAAAGTTTAAATATTATTATCATTAATAATGATTTTTAACAACCTTAATAATAAATTTAAAGACCTTAAAGTTTTTAAATTAATTATTATTAAAAACAAAAAACCTACATAATAAATTTAAAAACCTAAAGTTATTGAATATATTCTCATTAATAATACATTTTAAAAAACCTTAATAATAAAGGTTGAAATGTTAAAGTTAAGGATAATAATGTTTATATTTTTAAATTTTACAAAGTTGATTTTAATTATTAATAACCTAAAGTTTTTTAATTTGATTTTTTAGCAACTCACCCAACGCCCCAAAAGTTCCAAAACCCTAAAAATATAACTTTATTATCCTTAATAACAATTTTAAAAAGCTTTTAATATTAAACCTAAAAACTTAAAGTTTTAAATTTATTGTTATTAATAACAAATTAAACACCTAAAGTTATTAAAATTGTTATTATTAATGAATTATAATAATAATTGTAATTAGATTTCAATGAAAGGCAACTTAATTTTAGGATTTTAAAGGTTGAAATCAAGGGTTGATTTCAATTTCGTTTAAAATCCTAAAGATTTGAAGGGAATTATAAGGTTAAAAGGTTGATATTATATTAAAAACCTAAAGTTATTAAACTGCATCAAGATTGATCTTTCAATTTTAACATTAATTTTTTAGGGTATTATAAAAATAAGGTTTTATTTAAGGACACGGAAGGAGGACTAAGGAAAAAAAGGGGGGAAGGGCTTGAAAGAGGAAAAGGGGCAGAAAGAACACGGTTAAGGGACAGAGTGGCCTTTCCGATTGAGAATAGCTGGAAGCCAACTAGTGCTCACCTCAAGGCCACCATCCCTATTTAGGTTGTGTGGGAGTTTGGTAATCTCTAAGGCCTCTCTAAATTTTCTTTTAAAATAGTGGTCTTCTTTCGCGAGGATGATGGTGTCTTCTAGGTAGATGTGATGTTTGGTTTTCGCTACATGTTCCGCTAGGGCTGAGGAATGGATACGTTCTTTTCTAATGTCCGCCCCATGTTCTTTTAGCTGCGTGTGGAAAGAACGTCCCGTCTCACCTATATAGCTGATCTTGCATGAGCAAGGGATCTTATAAACCCCTCTGACCTATGTATGATCAACTGGATCTTTAACGGATCTCATTCTTTTCCTAATGGTCTCTAGGGGTTTAAACGAAGTCGTGATGTTGTTCTTGTTGAGGATTCTAGCGATCTTATCAGTCACCCCTTGTATATACAGTAAGTAAGCTCGTGGGTTGGTGGTGGTCTTGTTGTCAGAGGTTTTCACTCCCGTAAGGTTCTTGTTGTGGGTTTTTCCAAGGGTATTTGTGATGACCTTGGGTTTGTAACCTATGTTTGTGAAGACTTCTTTGAGGTGGTCTTTTTCTTTTTCAATATGTTCCGAATCTGCGATCCTTGAGGCTCTCACTGCCAGAGTATTGAGAACACCTATCTTCTGGGAAGGATGGTGGTGGGAGTCAGCATGGAGGTAGCTATCCATGTGCGTCTTTTTACGGAACACCTCGTGTCCCAGAGTGCCATCTTCTTTTCTCGTAAGGAGGACATCTAGAAATGGGATGCTCCTGTTTTCCTCAAGTTCCATTGTGAATTTGATGTTGGGGGAGATACCATTCAGGTGTGTTAGGAACTTCCTGAGTTCATCTTCACCATGTGGCCACACCACATTCGTGTCATCCACGTACCTTTTCCACCTTGAAGGTTTTAGAGGATAGGAGTCCAGGGCTTCTCTCTTGAATTTTTCCATAATTTATGTTAGTTTATTTATAAGGAAAAAATTGCATGAGAATTAATAAATTATCATTAAACTATATAGTTTTCACATACCTGGGCACCAGATGGATCAGCAAAATATCGTATAGTATTCCAAAACAAGCTTCTCTAGTGTTCAACATCCGTGTCAAAGCCCTGTTCGAAGCCAAGCTTCATGTAATCTGCACTGGGAAATTCTTTGAACCGGTCGACCTTCATATTTGCATGATGTCATTAATTTTAAAGCCTTTCGTAAAAAAAAACAAAAATAATAATCTGTATGATATTTGGATGCAGATTCGGGTTTTGCGATACTTACATATCGGGCCGCCAAGTTGGAGTAACCACCAGGCCCAAGCTTCTGTTGAACAATTTTTTCAATTCTTGCCTTTGTGGCCTTACATGTGCCCAAGAGCCTAATTAAGTTTTTAAATACATTAGTTGATGTACCAAAATTGATATAAAAACTAGTAATAATAAGGCTTACCACTACATTTTGGAATGTATTGCATACCTCCCTGTTCCACCTGGTGGTATCTTTCCTGATTTTCTTAGGCCCTTCTCTTTTCCATGTTCCACCAGGGCTTTCCACTCCATAGATGGAATCATTGGAGGGCACTCTTACCTAGGGTTCTTTTCTAGGTGAACCCTATATTGGTCTCGAACAATCTTCAGATGTTTTCCAGCCTTCTGTAGTACCTTCGAGGTATCGAAGGTATCTTTTCCGAACAGACTAACCAAGCGATTAGTCAGATCATCCTTTAAATATTTTGGCTGCTTGTTCCACATTGTACAAATGGTGGGCCTGAAGATATCCAAGGCCAATCATTCATATGTTTATAAAATATATCATTTCCTGCAAAAGCATTAATGCCATCATTAGTCAACATTAGAAAATATTATCAGTATATTAGACACAAATTATAAAAAATAAATTGAACAATCTATAATGACCTGGAATCATCTCTATCTTTATTGGAACCAGTTCTTCATTCACTAAAAATGTACACTCTATTGAACTAGTGCTTGTCAGACAATTTTTTCCCGGCATTCACCCCTTCTTCAGCCACCTGCAAAAAAAGTAGAGAACATTATCACAATGAACATAATATGTAAAAGCTAACAAATACAGAACAAAAATAAACACTATGCTACATGTTTTATATGTGTACATTTTTGAAGTATTTAGAATGTGGAATTACATTTAGGTTTACTGGTTGCCTCGAGGCTCCAGTCTTCTGATCAACAGCTAGGGACTTTCCCCGGTTAATCTACAAAAAAGGTAGGCAACATTACCATCATGAACACAACCATAAAAATGAAAGAATGCATAACAAAATAAACATAATGTGTCACGGTATACATGTTTATGATTTTAAAGTATTTGAAATGGAGAATTACATTCATGTTTGTATGTTTCCCTGATGCTATAGTCAGCTGATCAATAGCCGGTTGGCTTCCCTGATAAACACTCTGCATGGAAAATAAATAATATTATATAAACAAACCTAATATACTAATGAAAATACATAACAGCATATCTGTATGTCCATCCTAAATTTAATATTACATTGGAAATATCGATGTATACCTACTGCCTTGACTCGGGTCGACAAACATCTACGGAGATGGAGGTGCCCCTGAGAGAACCCTGCATAAAAAACATACTAAAAGTTACATAAGCAAACATGAAAAGTATATAATTTCAATTATATGCTAACTAAAACTCCTATAGATGTTAAAATAATTAATAAAAGGGTGGTTAAATTATTTGTTGTACCACAACCATACTAACATTGTTTGTATCTACATGATTCAAATTGTAAACAATAAACAGTTCTTCGCCAACAGCTATTGATTTAATTGCACATACAAAGACACGGTTTCCTTCATGTGACTCGAATATGCAGTTGGGTTGCTTTAATATATACCCTGGTTGTGTACTGTTTATAAACCCCACAATATTACCGGTTGTTTTTGGCCTTCCATCCATGTACATCATTGCTCCTTTATTTTGAGATTTGTCTTTCAGTTGTATATAATTCACTGACAACCCATATCTACGCATACTTCGTGTATATTGGACCAGGCGCATCCAATCACTGTAGTTGTAACAGGGTCCAACATACTCCATCAATTATGTACATCTACCATATCCAACATTTATGCTGTCCATGCAATGACGACGGTGCAATTCTATATATCCTCTCATTCACACAAAAATCAATGTTTACTTTAGGAAGATTTCTAGGAACCCATTGTTTCACTAGGTGTTGGTACCTTAAGGGCACGTCAATGTCTCCCACTGTCTCATCATCATATGAACATGACCTCGCTCTTTGGAGAAAAAAATTCATGCATTTGTCGAATTTTATTCTAATCTTCTGACATCTAGTTGATCTAGCCCATGTAGACCTACTGGATGTCTCACTTTCCTCTAGCCTTCCCAAACTCCCTTCGCTAGAGGAAGACAGGTCTAACAAACACCTCTTTAGTTCTACTTTCACCATGGCCAAACAAAAAATTGGCATAAGCATAGCAAAATACTAGCAAAAAAACATGGAAAGACTTATAAGAAAAAAAACTTGGAAAGAATTGTAACCCAAAAACTTGTTAAAGAAAAAGCTTGTCAAGAATGAGTTTGGTTAATAGGTGTGGGCATTTGGTAGCCCTAAAAATTCTAATGTATGCCCCTCTTTTAGTTACACACAAGTCTCCATTGTAACTTATTGCTTGCATTGCCTTTTGCTAACATGAATTGGGTAGGCTTCATAAGTTTCATATGTATGCTTGTGGCCATTGTACTTTGGCATTTCAACGTTGTCAAGCTTGAGATGATATGTTATGCATATGCATCACATATAACACTACAATTTATGCCAATATATGTCTGTTGTAATCTCATAGATCACATAAGGTTACCAATAATACATACTAAAACATATATAACTATAAATCAGAGACAAGGGACAAGAACAGATAGAGAAACAGATTATATTATTATAATGAGTTCATACAAAGCAGAGAACTGAACTGAGTTCTTGCTGGGCTCAATAGCCTAATATATACAATTTACAAACAGTTACAAAATAACTACCTATCGGTTCGGTGAACTGACACGACTGTTAGTTAGCCGACTTAATTAACTAGTTTAGTCGGCCGACCGACTTAGTCGGCTGATCGACTAGTCGGCCCATCAACTTAGTCGGATGATCGACTAAGTCGGTCTTCGTTCAAGTCGAATTATGTCGAATTTCTCCTTCTACATCTCCCCCACAAACAAAACATTTCTTCATCCCGAAGAAAGAGGGATGTACAAAAAACGAACTCCTGTCGAATCATAAAACTTGCTCTTGCTATGGACTGTGCAGACGGATGGTCGGTCTTCTCTGAATGCAGAATTCGACGATAGCTGGAGATGTGACGGAAAAATGATGCTGAAAGTCGGTCCAACTCTGCAATACCTTCTGGATATCGATGGTTAAGGTAGTGAGACTTGAAAGGATCGACATCTTTTCGGACATGGTCATTTCTGCGATGTTCTCCATGTTGGAACCCAACAGTTGGTTTTGCTCTTCTACAGCATTGATGAGTCTTTTCATCTGTGGACAGATGATGTCGACTTTCTCTAAGTTGGGAAGGGCCTATTGAACCCACTGATGGGCCTCTATTTCTAGCTTCTACATTTTGTTGGTCTCCATCACAATCTTCTCTTCAATGGTCTGCATCAGTTCTGCCTCGGTCGACTTCCGGCCCTCCAAAGCCTGAATGCCTTGTCATGTATGCCTTGTCTGCTGATAGAACTGCCTATAGTGAGTAGGCTAGTCTCTTAGTACTTCCTCAATGATGACTGATTATTCCATATGATCCTAGAGAAACTTGTATGCCTCCGAGAATGCAGTGTGTTGGGCCAGGAGCAGTCGGGCAGTCTCTTCTTTTTGTTCTGCCTTGGTTTCCTGAAGATGTTCCTGGATGGTCGACACCATGCCCTCAAAAAGCTGGTATGCCCTTTCCAGAGGTCGATCTGTACCGAATTCGACCGGTCCTGGAACGACAGATTGTGCAAGAGCCCTGCATTTGCCGAGAAACTCGACTTGTTCTGCATCCTTCTCTGTGAGCTCTTTACTTTTGGTGACCGTCCTCTTCTTTGACTCTTTGGCCAAGGTTTTGAGCAGTTGGCCGACCTCTGTGTCGGTTCGCGAACTTGCGTCCCTTAGGCTAATCTTTAGGCTGTATGTTCTATGGTGCTCTTTCTTTTTCTTCTGTTTGTCTTTTTCTTGCTCCTGGGTGTCTGCAGCAATTGAGGTTGGGTCTGTGGTTGGTGGAATGGAAGTTGGGGGTTTTTCTGGTTGGTTAGGTGGTATAGAGGTCGAGGGTTTTTCTGTTTGAGGAGGTGGTATGACCACTTCCGGCTATGATGATGACAGTGGTTGTGAAGGGTTTGGCTGTGCTTCTGGTGATGGTGGGTGGCTTGACAGTGGTGGTGGTGGTGAGGGAGGGTTTGATAATGGAGGTGTTTGTGATGAAGTGGGGGTATGGATAGGGGTCGAGGGGTTGACTGGGGTGTGTGTGAGCTTTGGTCGGAAGAGATATCGTCTTCCGGCGGGGTAGTGGGTAAGTCATCCTGGGCGTCGGGGTCGACTGGCTCCGTAACCGACTGTGAGTGTCCAACCACATCACCTTCTCTGGGGGTGCGGATGAATGTCGTTGTGACATGAGCATAGACCTTTTTGCTTGCTTTGAGAGGAGCCGTTGTTTGAATTTTCTGCACCAACTGGAACAGTGCAGGAAGCGTCACGAAGAAGGCTTTAAGCTCAGCGTCCTTGTCGACCCTGGCTCTGAGTGCCTCCAAAATTGCTCTTTGATATTCTTCAATGGGGCTGCCCAACTATTCTGCTAGAGCTTGTTCTTCAACTATGGGCGTCGAAGATGGAGGAGGGGGGATCGACACAAGGTCGACGACGTTTTCAGGCGTCGGTTGTGTTTTGGCTTTCTTTGGCCATCCCTCCGGAGCTCCTGCGTCCAGGTACCATTGAAACTGGACTTCAACTGATACTTTATTTGCATGGGCATCCTCGACAACGTCGATGGCTGCGACTACTAACTCCTCCTCATCGTTGGTCGAATCAACAAGGATAATCTTGCGCTTACCTTTTCCTGTTTGTAGCTTTTGAGCTTTGATCTTTTTCCTGGCGATAGCTATCTCCTTAGCAAGCTTCTTAATGACACTTTTAGATAGAGCACACTCGGGGTCGTCGGCCTCCTCGACTTCGCCTGTCGGTGTCTGAACTGGGTCGACAGCTGCTGGAGCCGGAGGAGTTGTCTGTTGTACTGTCAGCTGTTGTTGTGCTGTTGGCTGTTGTTCTTCTGTTGGTTGTTGTTCTATCAGCTGGGGGTCGACCGTCTGTGCAGTCAGAGGTTTGACTATGAGGTGTACCTGACTAGTAGGCATGGTCAGGGAATCCTCTGACACAAAGGTGCTTATGTACAAGTTAAGCTCATAATATTCCTCCTTTTCCTAATCTGTGAGTGGCTCAATGATGGAGAAGTCGACCTGTTTGGCAGCATCTGGAATTGGTATCTTTGTTTTTTCCTGTCGGGTCAATTCTCGGAAAATCTGATGGACCGTCGGATAGTAGTCGAGGTCCTGTGCTTTGGGGTTCTAACCTCGCATGTACCATACTGATGTATGGTCAAGTTCTAACTATATATGAGACTCAGCAGGGAGGTTTCATTAGATGTTCTGGGGCACCCTCCACCTCGTCATGCGAACCTTCAACTGATGAAACCAAGTCTCCAAGAAGACTTTCCCCTGTGCCAACTCATGCAGGGTGCCTTTTTGTGAAAAGGGTTTAAATCGGTGCATTTGGAACTTGGTCGGATCCCGGAAGACTAGACTACCTTCTCGACAAAAATGATACATGAATATCCAGATAATAAGAGATGGAAATTTGATTATACCTTCGGTCTCTTGGCAGCGTTCGCAAATGGTTTTGACCATGTCGGCGACATAGTCTCCCCATCGGTAGACCCTTCCGTCGGTGGCGATTGTGTCGACCACCTACAGCATCTCTAGTTTAAGGTCGCTGCTTCGACCAGCCAAGGTAAGGGTGATTGCTATGATTTTAGCCACAATCTATGGTGTCCTTGTCGCAATCTGTCCTATCATTAATTCTTTAGATTTTTTCCTAGTCGGTGTGCCTGTAAGTTCTTGGACAAGCCCCTCCTTGATCCCAATTGGGACAGGGTCGCCTTTGTTTGACAAACCTGTAAGCATCGAAATAGCATCCCCGGTGATGTCAATCAAATGGTCGAAGTAGAATTGGTCGTTGTGGTAACGAATGATAATGAATTTAACAGCTGCTTCTTTCATCCCACCGAAGCTTGCCATCAGTGGTGCGTTATGGTATTGGAATATGGTGCTCTTCCGAATTTTTTCAGTGGCCTGGGTCATTCTATTGTCGACATAGGCCCACTCTTGGATCTTTATCCAGAGTTTCTGGAATGGGCCCTCCTGTATCTTTTCGTTTTTGATGTTCTTCAGTCTTTGGACCAAATGTGTATCCTCAGCCTGTAGCTCTTTGGCCTTGGCCGCGGCTCGAGTGAGTTTGGGTGCCATTGCGTCGGACTAGTCGAAATTTTGATAGGATTCTTGGTCTTTGGTCGACTGGGATTGCGGATGCTCTGTGGGTAACTGGTGTGGTGAATGAACCTTCGACGGTCCATTATTTATAGGCGTGGGTGTGGTTGAGTGTCGAATTGGGTGTATTAATGGTGGAATTGATAGTCCAACTGCAATACTTGAGTGGGTTTTAATGGAAGATCTGTTTCGGCGTTCGAGACCATCAATGCGTGATGGGACATTCAAGGTCGGAGGTCGGTGTCGGTGGTGAAAATCGTCGGCCTGACTGGTTGATGAAGATGGTCGATGATGATGATGTCGGTTGTCCAAGTACTGAGTTGCTGTCATGTTTGTTTGTGTTTGATTGTATTGTTTTATTTGTGGAAATTTTTAGCTTTTTATGTGTTTTGGTGGTCAGTTAAGGCCGTTATATGATTTTTTTTTTTCATCAATTTCTGTAACGTTTAAGTCGGGCTCCGTTAACGATCTTCCGAAATACTAAGCCCTGTAAGGTTTTTAGTCGGACTGAACCGTTGGGGTGTATTTCTTCGACAACGTAAGGTCCCATCCATTCTGTGTGTAATTTATTGGGTTTTCCTTTGACTCGACTATTATACAGTAGGGCAAGATCACCGACCGATAGGTTTTTGTTTTTGATGTTACGGTCGTGCCATGCTTTCTGTTGTTGTTTGTGAATCTCTTGGTGTTGGATAGCCATAATTCTGTGTTCTTCTAGCTTGCTGAGTTGGAATAGTCGGTCCTTTCTTGCATGTTTGAAATCGACATGTAGTATTTTTGCAATAATAGGTGTCTGCTGTCGGAAGTGTAGGGGGACGACTGCTTCCTGTCCATAAACTAGTCGAAAGGGAGTTTGGTTGGTCGACCTTTTGTAGGCCGTCCTATATGCCCATAAAACTACAGGGATTTTCTCATCCCAATCATCTTTATCGGTATTGCATATCTTGGTTAACCCTTTGGTCAATTTCTTATTGAAAGCTTCTATTGCACCATTCGACTGAGGATGGTATGCTGTACTTTGTCGGTGGTCGATGTGAAACTGATCGGTCAGATGTTTGATGGTTTTGTTAATGAAGTGTGATCCTTGGTAACTAATCAATGTCAGTGGGCATCCAAATCAAGTAATGACATTTTCGTAGATGAACTTAGCGACTACCTCACTTGAACATGTGTCGACAGGTTCTGCTTCAGTCCATTTGGTAACATATTCGACTGCAGTAATAATATATCTTGCACCCGTTTGTCTGGCTAGAATAGGGAATGGTCCTATGAAGTCTATAGCCTAGATTTCGAATGTGAGACTAGGGTTTACAGATATCAAGGGAATTTATGTGCTCGGCAGAGGTCGACCAAGTCGTTGACATCTGTCACATCGACTAACAAAATTTTTGCAATCTTTGTGGAGTGTCGGCCACCATAATCCTGATTGTTGGATTTTCTTTGCAGTTGTGTCTACTTGGAAATGTCCTCCTGCAGCTCCATAATGTGCTTCATGCATGATTTGGTCTCGTTCATGGTTGAGTACACATCTTCTAAGGATCTCGTCTAACCCCATTTTGTATAGAAATCCATTGATGAGGCTATAAGGTGCAGCCTTCATAGCTAAGATTTGCTTTTTCTTGGTGTTCATACCTTCGTGTGCCTGACATGTCTCTAAGAAATGAGCAATTTCTTCCAGTTCTTCTGGCACTGCTTCTATAAAAAATAAGTGTGCATCTAGTAAGTCGTCTTTGACTCCAGTCAGTTCCTCTCCTATGTCTATATGGGATAGATGGTCGGGTCTGGCATTTAGCTTCCCTGGTCGGACAACGACTTCAAATTCAAATTCTTGAAAAAGAAGTAACCATCGACAAATTATTCCATGGTGAAGGGGTTTATTGACAAGATACTTCAAAGCTTGATGGTATGTGTAAAATATGAAGGGGTTGGCTAACAGGTAATGTCGATACTTTTGTAGGGAAAAGACCATACCTAGGGCTTCCCTCTCGGTGGTCAAATAGTTCTTTTCAGCCTTATTTAGTTTTTGACTGCTGTAGACTATAGGGTAATCCATCCCATCGTCCCCTGGTTGAGTCAAGATAGCTCCAATTGCTATTCCTAATGCATCAATATGCACATGAAATTTGGTCGACCAGTTTGGAAATTTGAGTATGGGGGCTTTGACCAATTTTCTTTTTAGTTTGTCGAAGGAGATTTGGCATTCCTCTGTCCACTTAAATTCTTGGTCTTCTTTCAGTAATTCTTCCAGAGGGTAAGTCATGTCTGAATAGTGTCTTATGAATTTCCTATAGTATCCTGTATGGCCCAATAACACCTGAACTTGCTTAGGGTTTATTGGTGGCTTCAGGTCAAGGATGATTTTAATTTTGGCAAAATCTACCTTGATACCATCTTTACAAACAATATGTCCTAGGAGGATACCTATGGGAGTCATAAAGATACACTTATTAATGTTCAAGGAAAGTTGGATCTGTCGACATCTTTCCAGCATAAGTCGGAGCCAATGGCAATGATCTTTCAAGGTGGAGTATATGGTCCAATCGTCGAAGTATACTGCCATGGTCTTATATATGTATTCTTGAAAAGTCCTGACAACAATTCGGGAAAACACTGCAGGTGCATTCTTTAACCCTAAAGGCATAACTCTGTAAGCAAAGGAGCCAAATTCACAGACAAATGTTGTCTTCTTCTGGTCTTCTTTTGCTATTGGGACTTGGTTGTATCCTGAGAATCCATCTTTGAATGAATAACATTCATGGCCTGCAACTTCATTCAATATTTCATCAGCATAAGGGGTGGGGAATGGATCTGTCAGTGTGACTTTGTTGAGTTCCCTAAAGTCGACACAGATTCTTAACCTGGTCAGGTCATGCTTATTAGGTTGTACTACCATGGGACTTGCCCATTCCGACTGGTCGATAGGGTAAATGATTCATGCTTCTAACATGTTGTCTATTTCCTTCTTAACTATCTCCTTATACTTATGAGCTAGTTTATAAGGTCTTTTCTTGACAGGTCGGACATCAGGTTTAGTATCTATTTTCATTTCACCCATTTCATGTACTAATCCTTTTAAATCTTTATAGTCTCGTGCAAAGACATCCTGGAACTCTCTAAGTAAGTTCACTATTTCAGTGGTCTGTTGGTCGTTCCAGTAGTCACCAATATTGGCTGTTTTTGGTCGGTTGTCATTTGAAATGTCGACCTCCTTAGTTTTCACCTTGGCATCTAGCCATTCTGGAGCTTTAGCTTCATTGATCGGTTGACTTCCTTCCTTGAACTGTGAGAATGTAGCAGGAAAGTCGGCTGCAGTCATTCTGTCAAGATCTGGTTTGTCGGTGGTCTCGACTTTCAGGAGTGAGTAGATAGGTTTTGTTGTTTCAATGTGGTCAGTCCTCCACCTAAAACTCTTACCTTCTGTGTGCTCATTTTCCAATTGTAAACGTGTCGACTGTGATTTTGAATCAGTTTGGATATTGTTACAATCCTTGATTTGTCGAGGGTCTTGAGAGGGTTGTTTTCTTGTCGGTTGGAGAAATTGTTTGATATGCTGTGCTGTGTCAGCCAATTTTTCATCTTGAGGTATAAACTGGAAGTCTTTGATACAATTTTCTTTGAGTTCATGCCAAAAGAAGGTTTCACCTCTAGATTCCTCCATCTTATACCATTTATTAGGTAAATCGGCTAAGGTTGAAGGAAACAGATGTGGCCAGGCTCGCTCATCTTTGTATCCAAGTCTTCTCCACTCCTTTTCACAATTGTGAATATGTTCTTCTGGATTTTGTCCTTGGATAAAGATAGGAATTTGAGCTTCTTGGGTTAACTTCTTTCCACCAAACCGTTCGACAAAGAAAGTTGAAGCAGTTGTCCAGGTCTGAAGTTTTGTCTGATGGGTGTCCCACCATCTAGATGCTTGACCTGTAAATGTTTCCACTAAGCTTTGAAGTCTGCCATGTTCTCCAATATTCTTAGATACTTGTTCGACATGCATGATTGGAGATTCCCTTTCCTTATATCTGGGCAGTTGTGTAGTGTGTAAGTTAGTCGGTTGTAAGGTAGGTCGTTCCCTGACTTTCTTTTCAAATATTTTGGGGATAATTGAGACTATGAAGCACTGTCAGGTGGGTTTTTTCTGTACTTTTTGGATAGTCCAGCACCCTCTTGCTTGTGTTTCATAATTTTCCATCTCCCAGTCATATAGTTCAGCATCTGAGTTATAACCAACTGAGTCTTAGTTACCTAAGTAGAGTTCTCCATGAATGTTGGGCTCTGTATAGTCCATATTGTTGTGGATCTGGTAGAGTTGTCTGATATCGACTTCTTCATCAATGGGTTCTGTCCAAGGTTGTCCTTGGGATGGGTTAATAGGTACAATGAATTTTTTACCATTTCCCTTTAACTTGATTTGCTCCTTATCTAAAGATATGGATGCTTTCATCTTCCATCCCCATGGTCGACCAACTAGCACCGGGAAGGACCTAGATCCTTCTTTTGGGTCAATAATTTCAAAATCAACCTTCGTAGTGATTCCTTTAATGGTGGTGTCAACATCTTTCCAAACCCTAATGGGTTCAATGAGGCCTTGGTCGGCTAGTTTTAGGTAAATTCCTGACTCGTAGAGTCGAGGTTTTCCCATCTTTTCCCATGTATCCCTGGTCATGATGTTCACTTGGGACCCAAAATCAAGCACGACTTGTCGGACGTGGTAACCCTCGATTTCCAGGTTGACAAGTGGGTCGACATCATTTTTGTCTTTTTTATTTAGGCTGCAAATGTTCTTAGTTTGTCTACCAAAGTTGGTACTTTTGATGTTATGTAATAATTCAATAAACTGGGCGATGGACTTGTCTGTTTGAGTGAGATGAATTAATTGTTGTATCGAGTTAGGTCGACTGTCAGCAGTATCTTCTTACTGTGCAATGTCATGAAATGCATGGATGGCTTCTTGGTATACTTGTTTTTCTTTTATAGGATCAGGATAACCATTTGTGTTTTTAATTTTACTAATTTGTGGGTTATCAGGTCTTGTTTTTGTGCCTTTTCTAGTAACAATATGCAGATTTTTAGTAGTGACTACATCATGCTTCTGGACACAAGACAAGACATTAACATTCTTCTTATTATTGAGTTTTTCTAACATGGTAGGACAATTCTCCAAGGAGTGATCGCCTGATCCACAATGATTACAGAATTTTAGATCAGTTCTGTCCTTGTATGGACAGTCGGCGTATCTGTGACCTTCTTTATGGCATATGAAGCACTGGGTAGACCGATGTGGTCGTATATCACGATTCCCGACGAATCGTCCTCGACCTCCATATCCTTGTCGTCAGTTGTCATACCGGCGCTCATATCGTTGGCCGTCATTTATTTTCCCGTTATGGTTGTCCATATGACTTTGCTCATTGTTTTGCGCTACTGCATTCGTCTGATAGACCGCCTGATAGTTCTGTCGATTTTTCAGGTTTAATTGACAGTCGGCCGTGTTGTGACTCTTTGTCTCACAGATAGCGCACCAGGAAGTCTTTCCATTCTTCATGTTATATAGACAATATTTCATAGAATGATCTCCATGTTCCTGGTAGATGTCGCAAAATACTTTAGTTTGTACAAAACAGATGTCCTGTCGACTGTAGTCCTGTCGACAGTTATCTTTTGAATGACCAGCCATCGAGCATTTCGTACACTAGATGTCTTGATTCTTGAGGGTCAATTCTTTTAAAGATTTTTGCACATTTTCGAGTTGTTCCTCCAGTCTGTGGTCTGTTGTATATCCAGGTATATCTTCATCCATCTCAACCTGCAGGGCTTTAGTCAGTGCATCCTCATATGTCTTGAACGTTTCCAGACTGATATGTCGACGAACTTTCTGTGATAATCCTGCAAGGAACCATTTTATCAGTAATTGTTCATCAATAACATAATCTAACTGGCTTAATAGGTCCTTCCATCGTTTGTCATAGTCGCGGACTGTCTCCCCTGGCTTTTGTTGCGTCGTTTTAAGCTTTTTGGCAGCTAGGTGCTTGGCGTCTGGGGTTTTGAAAAAGGATAAGAACTGCGCTTTAATTTATGCTTTTGTCACGTGGGGCTGTTGTTCGGAAAAGGTCATGTACCATGTCAAGGCTCTTTTCCTTAGAGCTCCCGCGAACTGGGCCATTTGTATTTCTTCATTTGTAACCTAGTTTGCTTCCCAGGTCGACTCGCAGATGAACCAATGTCATCTGGGGTCTTCATCCCCCTCGTAGAGAGGAATGTGAGCAGATCCGTGACCCATGTCTGAATCACTTTCACTGCTCTCAGAAGTTGGCGGGGTGGGAGGTGTGGGTGGTGGTGAAAGTGGTGGGTTTGTTGAGACAGTCGAGCCTGTGGAGTTTTGGTCGACGGAACTTGTGCCTCTGTCGGTGGTCGATTCTTTTCCACCGTACAATGGGTTGTTGTGGATTTGTATTGTCGATGGTCCACTGTCATTTTGTGTGCTCGGGTCTGACTCTTGGATTTCTTCTAAAGTTGTATGTGGCGGGGGGGGTGCTCCTTCATGTGTCGATAAGAGCAAGTGGATACTCCGAAAGGAGGGTGCCGTCTGAAAGGTCACCCAGTTCCCTTCGACCGGTCGGCGTATGATGAGATGTCATCCCGGGTATGGTTCGTCGTCTAGTGGGCTCCAAATAGTAATGTCACCAGCTCTTAGTCAGAGGTCGTCTTCAATAATAGTTTGTATTCTGGTACGCGGACTTGCTAGGGAAAGGGTTACTCCTTCGTCGGGAATAGTTATTTGGAGAGCTTCTGGCTGCTCTATCCACACTTCTTCATCCTTAGGGGCCGTTTCTTCGTCTACGCCCTCTCCATGTCGGTCATGATGTGACTCTAGCGGAATCTCATCACGGTTAGTCTCTTTAGGGTTTTGCTGCAACTCTGCGGCTCTTTCTCATCTGGCTTCCCTTATCTGCTATCTTTCATCCCTTTCAATTTTCTTAATGTCCGACATACTTTCATACAATACTATTCCTTCAAGTTCCTTTTGGTCGACTTTTCATTACTAGCGACTTAAGACTGGATTCTGGTCGACTAGGATCCACTATGCTCTATCTCCAACACACGACCAACTACCCCCCCATAGCCTACCCGACGCTTTTTAGAAAGCGTGGATAGTTCTGTCTATTTGCTTAAGAAGTATTCCCACTCCCTTTCAGCAATGAATTTCTCCCACTTCTTCTACTTCTCTGCCCAGTTGGTATTCAGTGGTTGTTCGCACAACGGTGGTCGAGGTTCGACGATGTGGCTTGCTCCTTTCTCTATCAGGAATTTGAACAGCAAGATCGGTAAGGAGCACAGAAATTGGTCGGTTAAATCTGTGTAAAACTTAGCTTTGACAGTCCACTGAGGTTCTGTCTTCGATTGCTTGCTCCTCACAGAAGTCGTCGATGATCTTCTCACACCACTTCGACAGGTTTGTTCGCCCCCCTCAAATCAGCTTCTCCAGCAACTGTTCTTCTTTAGTTGCATCTGGTTTTCTCATCCAGAAGTCGCTTTAGTAGTTGTGGCACTGATTCGACGAATTTCTCATGCATCTCTGTGAAAAAACTGGCTTTGGCTTCAGCGACTGTTAATCTGTTCCTACGGGCATAATTTTGCAAATAATTGGCAATTTTACGCTCCCACCAGTCCTTGATCTCCTGCTCTGGTATCATATGTGAGCATATATTCTAGAAATGTACTACCGGCAACGGAACCAATGTTGTAATCTCACAGATCACATCAGGTTACCAATAATACATACTAAAACATACATAACTATAAATCAGAGACAAGAGACAAGAACAGATAGAGAAACAGATTATCTTATTATAATGAGTTCATACAAAGTAGAGAACTGAACTGAGTTCTTACTGGGCTCAACAGCCTAATATATACAATTTACAAATAGTTACAAAATAACTACCTATCAGTTCGGTGAACCGACACGACTGTTAGTTAGCTGACTTAATTAACTAGTTTAGTCGACCGACCGACTTAGTCGGCTGATCGAATAGTCGGCCCATCGACTTAGTCGGCTGATCGACTAAGTCGGTCTTCGTTCAAGTCGACTTATGTCAACTTGCTCCTTCTACAATGTCTATACAAAACCTAGAGGTTCTCCTTTAATGGACTATCTCCTTCAAAGAACATATCTCCTTTAAGTGGTTTTTAGTTTTCCCATGAATGATGTTGTGATGTTGTAGATGATTATCCATTTTACCTAATATGTTTTATGATCATTTCCATGTTTTCTAGGGTGCACATACTTGTTTCTTATGGCTTCTTTTTGTTGGGGTTCTGACCTTGAAGGTCCTTAATTTTGGCAACTTTGCGGTTTTGGTGCGAAGCTTGTAAGCGGAGTTGCGGTCCAAAATAGTCTTAGGGGCTTCAAGGTTGGGTCGAAGCCCCTCTTTTTGTAAATGTCCCATGGTTTTTGGGTACCCATGGTTTAAGCCCATGGTATTATAATAGTGCACTTGTATAAATAGGCACTTATGTAAAGGAGTCAAACACAATTTTTGTGGGGATAATAATGTGATACGATGAAGCTAAGGTATATTTTTGGGTTTAAAGTTAAGTCCCAGCTGAGTGCATGGACGACCTCTACAGCTGAGTGCACAGAGGGTTTTGGGAGAAAATTTCTACAGCTAAGTGTGCAGTTTTGGGTTGTTGAGAAGATCTACAGCTAAGTGGGCAGATCATAACTGTGTGTTTTGTAAATTGTTGAATATAAACACAGTTTTGTGGACGTAGCCCCTACAATGGGGGTGAACCACGTATATCTTTTGTTGTGGTGGCTCTTTTTATTTTATGCTGTTATGTTTTTATGCATTTGATAAGTAGATGAATGATAGAGTAAGATAAATTCCTAAGTATTAACTTCGCTGTGAATTCCCAGTTAAGGGTTAAGCAAGAAACTGTCTTTTATCTAAACTGCAAAGCTATTTACGTGAATGTCGAAGCTCTGTATTACATAATTATTCTTTGTTAAAGCTAAAGGTACAGTAATATCCCTCTTTCTCCTACAAAAACCTAATTCTGCGACACCCAATAGCTATTTCAGGTGAGACTGCAACCTGTTCGCAGGTTGTTGCCGAAAGGGCCAACACTGTGGGTCTGTTTGTTGGTGCGAAGATAGAAGCATAAGAACCTGGGTCTGCCCCCTGCCCAGCAAATTGGTTTCGTTGCCGGTTGAGCCAGTATCTGCTTCAAGAGGGATCTACATTGTGCCTGAAGGGATATGTTTTGGAGGCCCTCAGAAAATGAATTCAGTGACTGGGTTGAAGATACTTATTTGAAATTTGATGAACAAGAAAATAAGGATCCTCGTCATAGCTCAGACGACTTCTTGCAAAGGTACGTTTTTACTGATATTTATGAAATTTTCTTTGCTAGTATCCACATAGAATTGCACCAGTGGTTATCCAGGTTGACAGAAAGAAAGCCAAACTTCAAAGAAGATCAGTCTCCTGAATGGACCCCAGAAAGAATTAAGCTGTTGAAAAGTGTGAACAACGCGGTATCAAGAGCTGTTGACTTCTGGACAATGCGAACCCTTGAAGCATTTGTGATGGAGTTCGCCATCGACACACATACTTCTTTCAGCGAAGTAGAAAGATAGTTTTTCAAAGGACCAAGGGGTAATTACCTGAATTCATTAAGTCTGAAAATTAAAATGCTCTTGGCTGAGAAAGGCATATTGCTTATCGAATCAGATTGCTAGATTTATTGCTACTAACCTATGTTTGGAAGCAAAAGTGACTATGATGAGCAAAGTGGTTTGCTTCACAATGGTAAAATATGCAAGAGAACTTGTGGATCCTATATCCTAGTCCATAATACTGATTATAACTCATTAAATCCAGAAGAATATGAATCTGAAGAAACCCCTTTTGTTAGAAACCCTCCTATAACTCTGCAGCAAAGATCTGTTATCCTTGAGAACCCTTCGCAGTCTAAAATTAACCCTAGCCCGAGTAGTCCTGTCGCAGGTTAGTCTACCTCAGTAAGTTACCTGCCTCCTGTTACCAGTCTTCCTCCTCCTCCTCCCCCCCCTCCCCCCCCTCGATCCACTATGGCCCATGTAAATGATGATATCAAGCTCCCAGTATTTAAAGGAACTGGATCAGAGGATCTAGAGTAGTTTTGGTTCTTATGCGAAGATGTTTGGACTGCTAAGAATATTATGGATCTGTCACGTCCCCTTGCCTCTGATCGGCAAAGAGGACGTGACCCAAGCTTTATCCATCTGGGCTAAGAGCCCCATAAACATGTACTTGCACAAAATTGCTGAAACAAAATGCTTAAACATATGCATTGAACTTAAACATGCACACATGAGAATTTATCATGCACAGATGCAATTATCTAGACACAGCGGAAACGTCATACATTCAAACAAGCATTCATCCAACATGTTCATCATTTTCATTAACAGGAAAATATGATTACAGAAGTAAAATAGGACAAGATCACTTATCTTATGAAAACTTCGCTCCGCAACCAGCTACGTCGCTGCAACGTTCCACCCAACCATAGGCCAGCGTGCTCCTTAATCTCTTAGCAGCACTGCCACCCTCGAGCTAGGCATGATTCTCCAAGGAATAAGGGAAATAGCAGGCTTACACATAGCGAAGGATGTACATAACAAAGCCAAGCCAACACAGTTGGGTTTATCATCCCATCAAGGAGTTGGGAAAGGCTCAATTCTAAGCTGGTGAGCTCATTACAGAGCCAAGAACACCTCCACCAGAGCTAGCCTGACCTCTAAGACACCCAAACAAACCCAACACAAGGAACCAGTTCCTTCTCTGCTACACAGTCCCTCAGGCCCTGCATTCCCTTCCATTGCTATTCAGGGGTGATGGAGAAGAAGGCCAGCCCTCTAGCTCTATCTGTGTGGTTTCCAGCCACCAGGATTATCAAGCAAACCAAGCCCCCATCCCAGCTCCCAATATAGTCCGAAGACCAACCATTGAACTCAGGCAATTAATTTAACTGTCACAGCTTAAACAGGGAAATCCAAATCTTGAATTGTTCTTGGCCCTATAGTGGCCAAAACGATTCCCAGACGAATTATAACAGCCCCCAAATGGAATAACAGGCACAGCTCATGACATGGGAAAGAAATAGTCCCAAAAGAGAAACGTATCAGCATACATTACCAGCAACGTGGGGGAATAGCAGCCTGTTCTCGGCAACGAAGTCACCAGGAGAAATTACACAGACCACGCTGGGAAGGAATTTACAGCCTTCTGACCTGTGCGTGAGGGAAAACAATGTAGACCCCCATAATCAGCCCATGAGGAAAGGATTCAACCACATCATTCACAAATCCATAGAGGAAACGATGTGGGTAAAAACCAGGAAAACTCCTGTGCGCGAGAATGAGCAAGACTTCCCTTCATGCCTGAGTATGAACGGAAAAATCGTGAGGCCGCGAATTGGAGAGTGTGCGGATGGACAGGAAATCCGCAGTGCGTGAAAGGGGAGTTCCTGAGTGCTTCAGATCGTCATGGGAAGAGTCGAATTGCCTCTGTGAGTGAAGTCAACTATGGGTAGAGTGTGCGTGTGGGTGAGGACTGACAGTCCTACCACCCCACTCCAAAAACAATTAACTGCCTCAACCACCAGCAGCCATTCTCAATGAAAGTGGTTGGAATAAAAACAAGGGAAGAAGACACATGTGTATTTTCCCTCATTGGCCCAAGGTTTGACAATTTCCCCACCCTTATCCTTGTAAAAATCATGCCCCTTTCGATTTAGTTGCTGCAACCGTAGCTGGTTGGATTCACTTAATTAATTATAGATGCATATTTACATGATGAAAAACATAATATATGCCGCATGCCCCGATATACCATCGGTGAAAAATTTAAATCCAAAACATAGCATAACCGATCGATGGTGGGGCCTTGGCCTTTAGCTCCACACCCTGATCATTTACAATATATACATATTATACATCTAATGCAACGGGGTCAAAACTAGGGTGTGACAGGATCAAAATAAAAGAAGAGCGCAGCTGGTCAGCTCTTTCAGAGATCGAGCTTTGACTTGGTTTATGAAGTTTTGCAGTACTCAGAACTATGCCTTGGCTGATATTAAAAAAGCAATGATCAAAGAATTCAAGAAGCCTAAATTAGAGTCAAAGTGTATAACTGAACTGAAAGAAATTCAGCAGAAGCGAGGTGAATCAATTTAGGACTTTGATCAGAGGTTCAAGGCTCTGCTGGATCAAGTTAGTTTTACTATTGGACCAGAAAAGCATAAAGAATGGTTCATTGCAGCACTATTGCCTCATATCAGGACTCCACTTATGAAACAGAAGGTTGTTGATCAGTAAGAGGCTTTGGAAATTGCTATGAAGATTGAAACAACTCCTGTTGGAGATAATTCTGGAATAACCCAGATATAGGAACAGTTAGCAGAAATGGCTTTGGAGCTTCGCAACATGAAAAAAGGGAAATCTATTCGAGAATAGGTTTGGTGTACATGATGTAAGACAGAAGGTCATGACAAAGAACAATGTCCTGCATTAAGAAATTATTTGAATACTGGTGCACCGAACTCATTTAACCCTAATGTCCTATATTGTGAGATCTGTAGAACAACTGGCCAACATCGACCTGAAGATTGCTATCTACTGCAGAGATATGTTTAAGTACCTAAGAATCCCTACTGCAAGTTCTGTAAGTCAGTTGGACACAATGATGAAGAATGTCGCAGCTTTGACCTCATGAGAGAGCAAACCTATGATGCTTATAGGGTACAACCCAATGCACAAGGCAATGGTTACCATGGTAGTACACTAGGTCGAGGTAATTTTAGAGGTCAAGGTCGTGGTGGTATGCCTGGAAGAGGTTGAGGCCAGGTTATTTTCTATAACTATAATCAGGTAGGACATGTATCTAGAGACTGTTAGAACCCAACTACGACATGTCGATATTGCAGAGCAGTTGATCATGTGATTGAGCAATGCCCACAGTTGATAGCCAAGATACAAGAAAGAAATGGCGCTCCTACTCAGAATTTTCAGATGATTGCTGTAGAGAAAAGACCTGTCCCAGACCTTAACGTTGTTACAAGGAGTGGAGCTACGATGCAAGTGCAGAGTAAGGGGAAACAACCTGACGAGGCTTGGGTCCGCAAGACCCCAGAAAAAATTCCAGCCTTCGATGTTGGAAGAGAAAAATGAACATTTATGGATGCTAAAAAAGACTTTGCTAATCCGAGAAAATTAGTAGAAACTACGCAACAGCATCACCAGCAGTTACAGTTCCAAGAAGCTTCGTCGGATCAAGTAAGTACACTGACATCATTTTTACAGAGTTGTATGAAGCTATTAAGAAATTAGAATTCTTTGAATGAGTTACAGAAATTTATTGCGTCGTGCGAACCTCAACGAAGCTCTGATAGAGGAAAAAGTGTTAATAGAGTTAGAAGGACTGGAAGAGAAATGAGATTGCATGCTCAGATAGGAGATTATGACATGAATGATATCATTTTAGGCCTAGGCTCAGAAGTGAATGTCCTAACTAAGCAGACATGGGAACAAATGGGAAAACCTACGCTTGAATGGTCCCCTATACAGTTGAGATTAGCCAATCAGCAGAATATTGTGCCCTTGGGAAGATTCCCTAGCGTACCAGTGGATATAGATGGAGTCAGTACCTTAGCAGATTTTGAAGTCATTGAAATAATTGATGATAGCAACCCCTATCCAGCCTTTCTAGGAATTGAATGGGCAATAGAAAATTATGCAGTAATCAACCTTAAGAATAGACAAATGACTTTTGAAGGAAAAGGCTTGAGAGTCATAGTACCGTTGGACCCTTCTCAAGGAGAAAGGTACACAGAGCCAGTCAGAGATGAAGATCAGGATGTTTTGGATCATATTTACAACATCACGGCTAAAGAAGAAAACTATGTTAACCCTACTACTGAAGAAATAATGGATTGGCAGTGTGACAGTTCTTGCATGACTAATTCAGATGAAGGCTTAGAGAATTGGCAGAATCGACTTTATGAGCTACATGGACATCGATGTGCCAGAATTACCAAGTCTATCAGATGGGTTGGATCACAGACAAAGATCTTACCTACTTTTGATGGCTTGACAGACCCAGAAGATTTTATTATACAATTCTCAGAGCAAGTACCAGATTCACAGAAAATGGAGACTCTAGATTCAGTATTTAGAGCCACAGCTGCCAGATGGTGGAATGGTCATAAAAAGTATATTCATAGTTGGGGAGCTTGTCAAAATTTTATTCGTCTGATATTCATGGATCAACCTCAGGACGTTCGAAGCAGATTTAATGGTAAGACTAGCCCTCATGAACATTTGGAGCAATGTTATGAAGCATGGAAGCATGTACCTCGTGAAGAATGGGTGAATAGGTTTGTACACACTCTGGAACCTCTAGCAAAGAACTGGTATGCGAAGGTGGAGCTTCACCATGGTACTATAAGTTGGGTTAGCCTTGCTAATAGTTTTGTGCTCACATTTTCTGTTAATGAGGTTTGCCCTGCTTTGGATGCAGCTACTAGGTTGATCCATATTAAGGTGTTTGATGATAAAGAAATCACCGAGTACCAACCTGATTGGAAGGAACAAGAAGCTAATGCAGTAGAATGCTATAACCTCGCCATTGATGAATATGATGACCCTCGCAACATTAATATTCCTGAGTAAGAAGGACATTGCGAAGTACATGGACCAGCAGTCGAATCGCCTGAAGTAACTCAGCCCTTGAAAACAAGGAAAGTAAACATTGGATCAAAAGAAACGCCTAAGTACTCTACCATTGGAGATTATTGGGACAAAGAAATGGTAAGCAAAGTGAATGAACTTCTCCATGAGTATCAGGACTTATTTTCGACGAAGTTCTCAGAAATGAAAGGTATCCTTGGTGATATAGGAGTGATAAAAATCCCTTTGAAAGCTGATGCGAAGCCTGTGAAGCAACGCCCTTATAGGTTGAACCCTAAGTATAAAGAAAAAGTCAGGATGGAGCTAGATAAGATGCTCGCTGTAGGAATCATTAAGCCTGTCGAAGAGTCCGAATGGGTCAGCCCTATGGTGGTACAAGAAAAGAAGACCAAGGGAGAAATCATAATTTGTGTTGATCTGAGGAAGCTTAATGATGCCTGTTTACATGATCCTTTTCCTACTCGCTTTACAAATGAAGTTTTAGACAATGTCGGAGATCAAGAAGTGTACTCTTTCACTGATGGATTTTTAGGTTACCATCAGATCAGAATTGCCCCAGAGGATCGACATAAAACAACCTTCGCTACAGAAATGGGATCTTTTCAGTATACTGTTATGCCCTTTGGATTGAAGAATGCACCTGCTATGTTTTCCAGAGTAGTCATATCTGCATTTAAGGAATTTATTCATAAGTTCTTGGAAGTTTACTTTGATGATTGGATTATCTTTGGTTTATTGAAAGATCATATAGCCAGTTTAAGACTTATGCTAGACAAGTGTAGACAGCATCAGATTTCATTGAACCTGAAGAAGTGTATCTTTTGTGCACCTTTTGGAATTCTGCTAGGTCGCATTGTATGCAAGAAAGGATTGATGGTGGATCCTACGAAGATAGCCATTATTGTGAACTTACCACCTCCGAAGTCTATTAAGCAACTTCGCACTACGCTTGGTCATACTGGATATTACAGAAAATTCATTAAAGGCTATGCTCAGATTATAGCTCCTATGGAAAAGAAGTTGAAGAAAGATATTAAGTTTGAATGGACACCTGAATGTTAGGAGAGCTTGGATATTTTGAAAGAAAAGATGGTAACTGCCCCTATCTTAGTATTCCCTGACTGGAGTAAGGAGTTTCATGTTCATGTCGATGCATCTTCCATTGCTTTAGGTGTAGTATTGGCTCAGTCAGGTGAAGGTAATATTGATCACCCTATTGCTTTTGCAAGTAGAAAATTGTCCACAGTAGAAAAGAATTATACTACGACATAACGAGAAGGTCTAGCTATGGTTTATGCTTTGCAGAAATTTCGACATTATTTGTTAGGATCCCATTTTAAGATGTTCACTGACCATTCTGCTTTGAAGTATTTGGTTAACAAGCCTGTGTTAGGTGGAAGGATATGCAGATGGCTGATTTTGTTTTAGGAGTATGACTTTGAGATCGTAGTTAATCCAAGAAGGCTTAACCTGGGGCCTGACCACTTATCGAGGCTCGAGTCAGGAGAAGAGCCCACTAGCTTGGACGAAGGTCTCCCTGATGCCCAGTTGTTTTCCATCCAGATGGTTGATGACTATTTTTAGGATATTGTTCAGTACTTGTGTACAGGTTTTACACCCTCGGAGATGACAACACAGCAGAAGAAGCAGCTGGTGGTTAGATCAGATGACTTTACCTTGATAGTAGGACAGCTATATAAGATGGGACCAGATGAAATACTGCGCAGATGTGTCCTGGAGCATGAAACGCCATTGATTTTGGCTGAGGCACATTCTGGAGCAGCAGGAGGTCATTATGCAGGAAAATCTACAGCACAGAATATTCTGACAGCTCGATTATGGTGGCCTAAGATTCATAAGGATGCAAGAGAGTATTGCCACAACTGTGATATCTGTCAGAGGATAGGAAAACCATCCAAGAGGGATGAGATGCCTCTGGTTCCACAAGTAACTTTACAAGCATTTGAAAAATGGGCTATTGATTTTGTTGGACCAATCAACCCCCCTGCAAATAAATCTGGAGCAAGATACATTATTATAGCAACTGATTACCTTACTCGTTGGGCCGAAGCTCAACCAGTCAAGGACTGTAGCGCTGCTACAACTGCGAAGTTCATATTTGATAATATCTTGTCGAGGTTTGGGTGTCCTAGAATTCTTATGAGTGATCAAGGATCACATTTTATGAATAAGACTATTGAATCATTGACCGAATAATTTCAAGTATATCATCAGAAGAGTATTTCCTACCATCCTCAAGCAAATGGAACTGTCGAATCCTTTAACAAGATTCTTGAGCACGCTCTGACGAAGGTTTTCCATTTTAACAGAAATGATTGGGATCTTAGAATTCCAACAGTATTATGGGCTTATAGAACCACTTGCAAGAAGTTGACAGGACACACCCCTTTTAGGCTGGTATATGGACAAGAAGCAGTTATGCCCATGGAGTACATTGTTCCTAGCCTCAGAATATCTTCCTTCACAGATATGGATGACCCAGCCGTGTTGAATGAAAGGCTGGAAAAGATACTAGAACTAGAAGAAGACAGATTCATTGCAGGTTTCCAGCAGCAAGTACAGAAAGCTAGAGAAAAAGCATGGCATGATAGACACATTAGGAAGAAGCATTTCTAGAATGGTGATCTTGTGCTCTTGTACAACAGTAAATTCATGAAGTTCCCAGGTAAGTTCAAGACACATTGGAAAGGACCATACATAGTTTAGAAAGTTACCGATGGTGGTGCAGTTCAGTTAGCTAAATTGAATGGAGAAAATTTGCCCTCCATGGTGAATGGAAGTAGATTAAAGAAGTACAGGGACAAGCCTGTACCCCCCTGATCAGAAGTAATAGCAAGAAGGAAAGTCTAAGTACCAAGAACAGTTGAAATTGGGCACTAGACTATAATGAAGTTGTTTTCAGAGAGCTTCAGCAGATTGTTGAAAAATTTACAAAGTGTCAAAGGTCCTTATTGTGGCAAAGCTGAAGTTAGTGGCTGTGCCGAAGAAGAAAGGTGTGTCGAAGCTTAAAATGCGACCGTTGGAAAAAATCAGATTTGGTAGCGCCGGTATGTTAACTGCATTAACTGCCTGTAATGATGAGATTTTGGGAAATCTAGCACCGTTTGGACAAGATCTACCGCCGCTCGGTCAGATTTGGTGCCTTTACTGCATAGTTATGACATATTTGGTTGATGGATTCTATAAGAAGACACCCAGGCCTGCAAATTTCGCACTACGCATTTTCTTGAGTTGAGTCCATGTCAGCTGATCGCGAAGTCTAGGAATTGTTGAGAGAATTCAGACAGAGGGGTCTGCAGAACCTTATGAGCAACCCACCTGCATTTGCACCTTGCGAAGAGACTCCCCCAACACCGAATCAACCAATGCAAACACGATCAACAAGAAATAAATTTAAGGCATAAGTTCACTCTAAGCGGAACGAAGAAAGACACCAGAGGATCCTGAAATGAATCCTCCTGGTTCGGCAGAGCTCCCACTTGAAGGTTTTGAAGACTTCGGTGAGGATGAGAACGTTGCATCGCAGCGTCCACCATATCTTCCACCTGTTCGACCAGGAGTTCAGCCACCTCGGAAGACAGCCAAGTTCATGTTATGCACCCCTTCGCTGCCACAGGGTGTGAATATGGTTGGAACGACGACAAGAAAATTAGATCGGCTCAAGTACGCAGATCACGATACGAATGATCGTGCGAAGTTTCCGTAGTTCGCACCTAGAAAATACTTGCACTCCGTCCATTATCCGAAGGCTAGAACGATGTTACTAGAAGTGAAACAGTGGGCTGCTGGCTTGGAGCAAACTAGCTTGTTTAAGATGTTGAATGTCCCCCACTTTGGTCACAGCACGCAGGTTACCATGGTGGTCAAGAAGATATTGGCGTTGGTGCATGATGGGAACCTATGGATAGGAAACCAAAGAATTCCTATTTATGGAGAGATGATTCATAGGATTACAGGCTTGCCGAAGGAAGGGCCTGATCCTGGAATTGAATTTGTTTCAAAGCACGAACATACGAAGCTGGCGCAGCACATGAAGGACCGCTTCGGTCTGACAAAAGGAAAGTGAGGGTATCAAACCTCGACAATTCGACACCAAAACATTTGCTTCGTGGTAGAGCTCCTAGCATGAAAATTAATGCGGAAATGCATACCTAATGAAGTACCTGCCCCGATTGTCAGTATTGCTGCAAACTGTGCCGAAGGCTACAATTACAAATGGGCAGAGTACATTGCTAGAGAATTTCTTGAAGATGTCCGTGATGCACAGGAGAAAGGTAGAACCTTTCATTACTCATGGTTGTTAGTGCTTATTGCACTGGTAGGATGGAGAGAACCTACCGAGGCACAGTTTGTTGATGTGCCTCCGGAGATGCCTGGCGCAGCAAGGTACGCATCTCTTTGGGTTTCGCAGGATAAAGCCTTACAGCAGATGACGAACTACGTGTTCACCTTCTATGCGATGAACATTTCATATGAGGTCCTGAAAACACCGAGGCTCAGTAATGAGCTATTTTCTCGGTATGTGGGAGTGGCCAACTTCAAGGCTGACATGCACAATGTCTTCATCCAGGCCCGCGCAGATGACAAACATGCATGGTGGAAATTATTGTACATGGGAAACCAGAAAGAAATCCTCACAGTAGTTCAACAGTGGTCGGCTGAATGGATGAAGGACGCAGGAACAAGGCCCAACATACCAGTCCCCCCAGTAACAGATGTGGGCGCAGGTCCTAGTTAGCCGCAGCAGAATGACCCACTCGAAGAGAGTGAAGAACAGGATGAGTCACTGTAGAGTGAAGGTGACCAGGGTGGAGATGGCGGAGCTGATGAAGAATAAGAAGAATTGGTCAAAACCATCTCAAACCCCAATCGCCCAGATAAGTGCAAGTCTCCCGAAGTAGAGGAAGTGACTAAGCCTCAGTCCAGAAAGAAAGCCAAGGCGTCGAAGGGTAAGAATATTGTCGAAGAGCCTACTTTGACGATTGAGGAGCTTGATCAGGCTCTGACAAAGTCTACAGAGGTATTTTCTAGCAAATGGGCAGATTTTTCAGCTACACACCTTGATACACTCACCGCCGTAGCATAGTGAATTGAATAACTTAAGGCGTTAGCGGAAATATCAGCAACTAGCGCTACAGCAAACAGTGCCCCAGTAGGCGCGCAGCCAAATACAAGACAATGGCTAGCCAGAAACAACAGAGGACAAGTACCAAGTGCAGCTCACATAATAACTGACGCAGCATCTCGATCGTAGATGAGCATGACAGTTGAGATAGATTACACCAAGTTGTCTATGCCCGAGCTGCATCTTTGTCAATTGGAAATCATCAAGGAGATCTAAGAACGAGACAGCTACTCACACATGTAGTTAGAGAATTCCACGAAGCAAAGTGAGAGCCTCACAGCGTAGTTGGAAGAAGCTGAACAGAAGAAGAGGGAAGTAGAAAACAAGCGGGCTGCACTAGCGTGAGTGTTGGATGAGGTGTGTCGAATTCTCCCTGACTTCGACATGCAGGCTGAAGAAGAACCGGAGCAAAGAATCGTCAAGATGAAAGACTATGCACAACAGTCTTGAAGTGAGATAGAGAAGATGAAATCAGAACATGAGGCTCAGATTGCGGAGCTTCAACTTCGCATCACTCCTGAGAGTCCACCAGAATTCAGGGAGCAGCGTCATAGAGATATTCAGGCCTCAGCAACCAAGATCTCAGATCTTGTGAGTAGCGCATCAAAGCTACTGGACGAAAGTGTCGAGGCCTAGGAAAACTTGCAGGACAACCCAGAAGTCAAAAAGTTGCAAGAAACCATCAAGCAGCGACAGACAGAGCTGGATGCAGTGAAAGAAAAAATTAAGACATTGCCTCCTATGCATAATATGCTTAAGGTGAAGCATAGCAATGAGCTCCAGCGATAAATTGAGTCTTGCAGAAGGAAAGAAACACTGTTAGTGAACTCTGTGTAGCCCCTCATTAATGAGGCTTTGGAGTTGAGCACTGCTGCAGACAACCAGCTCAAAGTCTTGAAGGAGTATGATGTGTTTGCACAGGAAAAGGCTAACGAAGCATCTACAGCTACATTGCAAGAGATAGTGGAGAAGGAGCAAGCAGCCAAAGATATCATGCGCAGCCTCAACAAGAAATTTACTATATTCGCCAACAAGATTCTTACACTAGAAAAGCAGTAGATTGTCCCGAGACGGGACACTGGTGAGTCTTAGGGGCCTGTTGGGGTTCGAACCTTGAAGGTCCTTAATTTTGGCAACTCCGCAGTTTTGGTGCGAAGCTTGTAAGCAGAGTTGTGGTCCACAATAGTCTTAGGGGCTTCGGGGTTGGGTTGAAGCCCCTCTTTTTGTAAATGTCCCATGGTTTTTGGGTACCCATGGTTTAATCCCATGGTATTGTAATAGTGCACTTGTATAAATAGGCACTTATGTAAAGGATTCAAACACAATTTTTGTGGGGATAATAATGTGATGCGACGAAGGTAAGGTCTATTTTTGGGTTTAAGGTTAAGTCCCAGCTGAGTGTGTAGATGACCTCTATAGCTGAGTGCATAGAGGGTTTTGGGAGAAAAGTTCTGTAGCTAAGTGCATAGTTTTGGGTTGTTGAGAAGATCTGCAGCTAAGTGCGCAGATCAGAACTGTGTGTTTTGTAAATTGTTGAATATAAACGCAGTTCTGTGGACGTAGCCCCTACACTAGGGGTGAACCACGTATATCTTGTGTTGTGGTGGTTCTTTTTATTTTATGCTGTTATGTTTTTATGCATATGATAAGTAGATGAATGATAGAGTAAGATAAATTTCTAAGTATTAACTTCGCTGTGAATTCCCAGTTAAGGGTTAAGCAAGAAACTGTCTTTTATCTAAACTGCGAAGCTATTTACATGAATGTCGAAGCTCTGTATTGCATAATTATTCTTTGTTAAAGATAAAGGTACAGTAATATCCCTCTTTTGCCTACAGAAACCTAATTCTGCGGCACCCCATAGCTGTTTCAGGTGAGACTGCAACCTGTTCGCAGGTTGTTGCCGAAAGAGCCAACACTGTGGGTATGTTTGTTGGTGTGAAGATAGAAGCATAAGAACCCGGGTCTTCCCCCTGCCCAACACTTTTGCTTGAAAGTTGAACTACCTAAAAGTGCACAGATCTCATCTAGGACCCTTTAAGAGTCACAATAACAACTATTGTTATAGTATTTTATTCTCCAAATGAAACACCAAAACCATACTTATCGGTTAATATTTGTGTAGGGGTGTTTTTCTGATCTCTCCCATAATTTATGATACTAATGGGATTATGAATATCAAGTCAGTGCCTTATTTGCATAGTGGCATTCCTACAATAGTACACTCAAAATTGGAAAAAAATCTAATGTATGCCCTAAGAATTCTTATGTCTGCCCCTCTTTTAGTTACATACAATTCTCCATTCCCACCTATGGCTTGCATTTCCTTTTCCTAACATTGACTTTTCCTTTTACTGGCCTACCCCCTTTTCAACAATAATAGTTGTAGATTTAATCAAGTGTTTTTCTACCGAGGTGGCCGAGTCAACCGAGTTGACCCCCAACTGAGCTGACTCGGCCTTTGAAACGATTGGAGCAACAAGTTTGGTACTAAAGCAAGCACATCATCATATGACTGAATGGATCGATAAAAAAATGGTCAATTTGTCCCAATCCATACTAAATTGACCAAGTGAATGTGGGAATGCACAGGTCACACACATGACACTTCAATTCAAAAAAAAAATTAACCTAGAAAATATAAACATCGAGACTCTAAACCTACTTCATTGTCGAGTCAATTATCTTTGTAGGATTCCTATACATCATAACACTATTTAGAGTAAAACACAACTTGCTTTGTAGGCCCTAGATGCCACCCATGTGCACAATAGTCAATCTATAAAGCAACCCCCAAATACAAAAACGTTCTTCACAAAATAGGGCATGAACCATGTGAACAACCTTCCAAGTGGACCAGCTCAATGAGTAACCTCCAAGCATGTAATATCTCTCATGAAATGGTGTATAAAATAGTGTAAGCATGCTTCAAATGATCACTTTGTCCTTTGGTAGGGTTGAACATTGCCCTTATGCATGTGTCTCCAAGGGTGAATGTTCCTCAAATAATGAGAGAAGGCCTTCCTCTAACAATAAACCAGCACACCAAGGTGAGTTGGCCCTATTTAGGGCTTCTAGAACAAACTTGGTATTTTCAATGTCACACTAGGAGCAATGTTGGGAAGTCCTATGGGCATAAACAACTCTAGAATCAAGTATGAGCATCAAAAGGACAAATATGAGCACTTTGGGAGAATTCTGAAGTTCATAACAAATAGTAAAGCTTCTCAAATCAGCTATAATTAGGCCAACTTTCAGATCTAGGCACATTGCAGCAATAAAAGATGATGATCAATGGAAATAGGAGGCGGTATTTGCAATTATGGCTGTGAAAATGAGAAATCCGTGGGTGAAAGCAACCCTAAAATCTCATTCATATGCCTTATAACAGCATCCACATGAATTTTGGGCACAAACAAACCTATTTGGAAGTAAAAAAGGGTATGAAGCAACCCTATTTCACCATCTTGGGCACCCTTGTGCACTTATCCATCACCGAACATGCGTACCTCTAAATCTGGGCCAAATTGGAGGGTTAAAAGGAATTTCTGGGCATGAATATCCCTATGACAAGTGACGAACAATGGAAAAATAGGATTTGAGAAAGCCATTGAATATGTTAATGCTTGGATTAGCAACTTGAGGGAAAGCCATTGAATATGCTAATGCTTGGACTATAATAGACCACCTTGGTTGGACACTAATGCAAACTTGTGTATGAGTTTGAGCCAACATTTACATCCACTCTATAGGATCTCTAGAGAACTAACATCATTATATTTCCATTACTATAAAGGAGATGTACTAGAATATTTTCCTGTTCTTGTTGATTTTACTGTTTAGTTGAACCTAAATGAGAAACAAAGAGGAGCACTAAGCAAGCTACAACACTTTTCATGCACGTCAATGTGTGCACATGTCAAAGTGTTGTAGCTTTCTTATTCTCCTCTCTATTACGTTCAAATTCTCTGTGAAATCAACAAGTCCTCGCAAATCTTCTAGTACAATTCATTTACAGTAATGGACAAATAATGATGTTGAGTTCTTGGATATCTTGTAGAGTGGATGTTTTAACCTCTGTGCTATTATGAATTGCATAAGGCAGCACTTCAGAGGCATATTTCCTAGTGGTAACCTACAACAACCATATATATATATATATATAATCCATGGTGGTGAAGAGCGGAAACTTACAGATCTGCTACTTGGCACATTCAGGAATGAAAAGAATGTTTTAAATACATTTATATTAGTCTGTAATATTTTCTGATTCTAAATCTAACCAACTATCTAAACCACAAAGGTCATCTTATCATGTTAATTATAAGAGGGACAAAAAAAAAATTAGACACGGTGAAAATTGACATAAAATGTTCAAATAAAAAATAGAGGACATCAAAATACCTAGTACTTGCTTCAAGACCCAAAGCATAAACCATAAGATTCATGATTTTCCATTAATGGAAAAGTATTACCTAACCCAATTTCCAGTCAACTAAGCACCTCATGGTCGAATCATGATATTGCAGCAGTGTGCATACACCCTTCACTTGAATGATGTTAGGATTTCCAAGAACTAACATCATTCAAGTGAAGGATGTATGTAGAATGCTCCAGACATTATATCTCTACTCATTCTATTTCCTACAAAGTGTTGTAGCTTGCTTAGTGCTCCTCTTTGTTCATCATTTAAGTTCAACATCACAATGAAATCAACAAGTCCAGGCAAATATTCTAGTACATCTCCTTTACAGTAATTAACAAATAATGATGTTGAGTTATTGAAGATCCTGTAGAGTGGATGTTTTAACCTCTTCACTGCTACTATGTAGTGCATAATCCAACACTTCAGAGGCACATTTCCCAGTGGTAACCTACAACAATCATATATATATATATATATAATCCATGGTAGTGAAGAGCGGACATTTCCAGATCTGCTACTTGGCACGTTCAGGAATGAAAAGAATGTTTTAAATGCATTTATATCAGTTTGTAATATTTGATGATTTATTCCTTTTAGCTTGTCTTGATGATGCTTTTTTTCCCATATTAATTTTCAACCCTAAGGTGAAAATTGGCATAAAATCATCAAATAAAAAATTGGAGGACATCAAAAACCCTAGTACTTGCTTCAAGACCCAAACATCATTCAAGTGAAATGTCCGCTCTTCACCACCATGGATTATGGATTATATATATATATATATGTGTGTGTGTGTGTGTGTGTGTGTGTGTGATTAGAAAGAACCAAAAGGCTCTTAAATTAACTATATCAAGCCTTCCTCAATGATTTGATGAAACCAAGGGATGGAAAAAGGGAAAGGAAACGTCAAATATCACTCACACCAGGGAATAATTTTAAAGCTAACCAACTGTCTACACCACAAAGGTCATCTAAAGACAATATATCTCTACTCATTCAATTTACTACAAAGTGTTGTAGCTTGCTTAGTGCTCCTTAGGATCAATGATTAAATTTGAAGGGTGGGTCTTAATTTCAATTGGAAGGGCATTTATTCTCTGATCCCTTCAGAGATGAAGGGAAATATAAATAATTGTACTTTAATGGACAAGTATAAATTAACCAAACCCTTTCACACAAAAAAAACAAAAACCAAATATTGTTCTTTCAGCGCGTGTTGTGAAAGCATGCATGTATGTGATGGAGGGGCCTAACTCAATTGAATCCTCAAAACTCATTGCATGTCCGAGTCTAACGATCTGCGGTTTAGATTGAACCAGAATACCAAAAGAAGTTTATTAATGGTTGATTTCATAAATTTATAGGTGTGAGTAGTTAAGTGCTTGTGGCTCTAAAATTTGTTGTGTTTTGTACTAGTCCACGATTCATTGAATCCATAGTCAAGGGTAGGAATTTAAATTATTTAATGAAAAAAATTAATGTGTATAACCTCTATGTCGAGAAATTTTTCCATGTTGATGCTTCCTACTACCCTCTTTATTGTCTTACCAAAAGGCATGATAATCAGGAAGAAGACCTAAAATTATGGACTTCACCTTCAATGAATGCCTTGTAATCATATTGGTAATAACTATTTTGGTAGCGCTGAGGACAAATGTTGTGAGAGACCACAAATTTTTGGAAGGATGGAGGGAGATAAAATTACGATCATGAAACTCATCAAACTGAAGACTATTCTTGAGCCAACAATTGTTTTTTTAATTTTATTAATAGCCATTGTTTCTCCATATTGTGTTCCCAATGACACCCCTCTATAGCAATGCATAAATCAATTTCTTCACAATTTGTGATCCTAGCTACATGCCATTATTTGTATTTGCATGGCATCGAGTGTTATTTATAGTTGTCATGAGTCCGTGATATTCATGCAAGAAATGAATTCTTGTAGAGGAGGACTTTTCAAACCTACCTTTTGAATTTCATTTTGACGAAAAAAAATGGACATTGGTAGCGAGGGTCACATATAAGGTAGTAGGCACAAATGTTGGAGCTCGTTTCGGGCCTAGTAGTAGACTAGTAGTTGTTGACACATTGTCACACTTTAGATTATAGCCCCAAGTGACTCGAGATTCATATTAACATCTCGATGGCTAGTGCATTGTAGTCATTAATGATTATTGGCCATCTTTAACAATTAAGCACCGAGTGCATGACATGAGTGAGTAAGTGATTATAATTTATCATATTTACAATATTTTGAATGATGAATTGAACTTTATAGCATAAGAGTTTCAAAATATTGAGATATTTATATGAATGGGTAATTTCAAATGTTGCTCTTCTTTTGAAATGTTGATATAAATTATACCCTTCTTTATTGGAAGGTTAAAATGGAAATTTTAATTTTTTTTTGAAGGGAAATTTTAACTTTACACTTCTGGGAAGGGCTAGAACCATTTGGAAGGACTGTGAAGGGTTCAATTTTGAACGTTGCTTAGGATGCTAAATTTCAACCTTAGGATGCCAATCTCCACTATTTTTGGACCCATAACATCACAAAAACTCCGTGAAAACAAAGAGTTTGGAATTTGTAGGTTACTAGAAATGTGAAAAAATTGGAGCTACCAATAAGAGTGATGGAATATCAATTGATATTAGTGATCAAGTAACTTTTTTTTCTAGGGTAAAATATTAGTTCCTTGTTATTTCATTGAAATCAAAGGTAACTTAGTTACAACTTCAGCTATTGCTGAGCACATGGAATAGATACAACTATGTTCATCATTAGCAGACAGATGACAATTGGTCAGCTTCACAGGAATACTAGACAAACCTTCAAAGGTAACACCTATAATCTAGGAATCTTGACTACATCCACATCACTAACCTTCAATAGACAGAGAATTCAAGTCTAATAATGAAGTAGCTAATCCAAAGAAGCAATAAACAAGAGATATCAGTAATATGAGGGGATCATCCACCTCAATCATCCAAAGGATGTCAATAGCAACAACACATAAAAGACTCAAGTGCTAAGGGCTAAAAAAGCTGGAAAGTTCCCTGATCAGTACATTCACCATCAATGAATTCAATAAACTGAAAATGGTCTGAGGCCAAGGTTATTGCTTCTTTGGATAAGCTATCAGCCTTAGTATTGTGTTCTCTGAATATGTGAACTGCTTTTAGCTGGATGAAGTAAGGTTAACATGATAGAGTTGAAGTTTTTCCCTGATAGTGATCAAGTAACTAGCAAGTATTGGATGCATACACTAGCAAATATGTGGTATAAACCTCAATACATCATGAGGATGACGATGATGATGAACATGATGATGATGTTGATGATGATGATGATGATTATGATGTTGATGAATATGATGACAATGATGATGTCGACAATGACAATGATGATGAAGATGATCTTGATGATAGTGATTATGATTATGACGATGATCACGATTATGATGATGATGATGATCTTGATGATGATGATGATGATTATCATCATCATGAGGATGACGATGATGATGATGTTGATCGTGATGATGACGATGATGATGACGATGATCATGAGGATGAAGATGATGATGATGACGATGATGATGAAGATGATGATGATGGTGATGATGATGTTGATGATGATTATCATCATCATGACGATGATGATGATGATGAAGATGATGATGATGATGATGATGATGATGATGATGATGATCATGATCATGAGGATAACGATGATGATGATGACGATGATGATGAATATGATGATGACGCTGATGATGAATATGATGATGACGCTAATGATGATGTTGATGATGAGTATCATCATCATGAGGATGACGGTGATGATGATGTCGATGATGATGAAGATAATGTGCATGGTGATGATGATCATGAAGACAACGATGATGAAGATGATGATGATGATGATTTACTTATGATGATGACGATGAAGATGATGACGTGTGATGATGACGACGACGATGATGAAGATGATGATGTGTGATGATGACGACGATGATGATGAAGACCATGATGATGATGATGGTGATGATGATGATGAAGACGATGATGATGAAGATGTTGATGTTGATGATGATGATTATGATGTTGATGTCGATGATGAAAATGATGAAGATGATGCGCATGGTGATGATGATCATGAAGACAACGATGATGACGATGAAAATGATGATGTGTGATTATGATGATGACGATGATGAAGATGACGATGTGTGATGATGACAGTGATGATGATGATGATGACGATGAATACGATGATGATGAAGATGTTGATGATGATGATGATGATTATGATGTTGATGTCAATGATGAAAATGATGATGATGATGATGATGACAACGACGACGATGACGACGATGATGATGATGATGAAGATGATGGTGATGGTGATGATGTTAGTAACTATTTTTTTTTAAATAAGATAAAATAATTGTTCTAATTAACATTTTCCTTTCAATATACTTCATCGTCTTCTTCATCCATGTCATCATGTATATCATCAAATACATAGTCAACATTGTAAGGGTTGGCCATATCATCATCGTCATCATCATTAGTTATGCTCATCGTGTCATTGTCGAAATAATCTTCATCGGCATTGTCTGCTACATCATTTGATTCAACTATTTATTGGACATCTTATGTTTGATAATCATGATCAACTAACTCAAGTTTATCATGCTCTTCATCATCATATTATTCTTCTAGAGAACCCTCTTCATTACCATCATCTAGGTTATACTTTACCGGCCTTCCCCTTGGATCATGTATCACAACAAACAACCAGCCCGCTTTACCTCGAACCTCTAAGTAAAATACTTGTTCACATTGGCTTGGAAGAACATAGGGCTCTGTTCCTGGCTCAAACAACCTTCTGTTTACCATGGTAAATCCATTATCATGTTAAATAATAGTTCTATTGGGATCATTTTGATTCAATCCTAACCTATACCATTTGACAACGAATAGAACTACCTTAAAGGATTTAAAGTCACACTGTATAATATCTTTGAAATACCCATAGTATCGATTTTCTTAGATGTATGGATGTTTGTCAGTTCTAGATGAAACATTGGTAACCTCAAAGACAACCGAAACCCCAGAATCTGATGCTTTCTTTGTTTCATCCAATTTTTTTATTCGATATCTACCTCCATTGTAGACCATAGCCTTATGGTGTTTTAGCTGAAATAAGAAATACACGAAAAGATTACGCAACCATTCAGTCCTTATGCAACAATACATGGAAAATAATACCATGTACGTCAAAAAGTAATTTGCAAAATAAAATATTTAAAGGATATTTGATTAAGTATATGCTTTCCATTTTATCTTTTACATCATATCCCGAATCAATTTCCCTTTCTGTTAGATTGTTATCTCCATTGCGTTGTGATGCTTTTACCAATGAAGCCACACCTTCCCATGATATTCCATGACTTGATCGTGCGCATCGTTCAATCCATACCTTCATCCAGTCAAGATTGTTTGCGATGTATAAATGAATTGCATCCCATTCTCGACCAATTCTTTAATGACAATAACCATTAAAATGAAAGAAAGGTGTAAATCGCATGAACAAAGACATATATGCTCTTAATTGAAGCAATTATGACTAGAAAATACAATTAGAATGTGAAGGTGTTGCAGCTGCAACTGTTTCCCAAAATTTCCAAATTTTGGACCCCCTTGTTATTTTTAGCATTGCCTAGAATCGTTTGGATCCATGAACCCTTTTTGTTTTTGCTTTAATTTTGGACTATTTTGAAGTTAACTCTCTTCCTACTTTTTAGAAAATTGCTTATGTTTGAAACTGCTGTGGGTTGCAGAATTTAGAGTGTGGTTTGTTGCCCTTTTGAGCTGCGATTTCTTCTCGGAAGCTTATTTCTCATGCTAGCCACTGTTTCAAAGGCCATTTAAACAATTATGTATCGGAGCCATGTTTCCTTAGGAATCCTCGTTTGCAGAAATTGAACGATGATTATTCTGCAGGAGGATCTTGACTTCTACGTTGCCGCGTCATATCGTTTGACTTGTTTATATTATCGAAGGTTGGTCGAAGTTGAGTTGGGATATTTGGTCTTTGTGAAGCTGATGTTTCGAAAGTGAAACATGTTTTTTTGGACCACTGCGAGACCTTAAGTTGTTCCAAACACTTAGCATTTTACATTGATCTTGCACCATAGAAAAAGTTATGTTTTGGATTAGAGGCTATAGTCTGTTTATCTTCTGCCCTTACGGCTCCCAAGCGAACTAGGTATCTGCCATATAGCTGCTCCGCTCGCCGATACTTTGTCGGGTTTTTGTCACTTTGTCTTTGGATCGGAGTCTGTAGTATTTCCTCCTCCGCCCTTGCGGCTATGTAATGCACTAATTGTCTGATTTTGATGTCTTTCCGCTCGCCGACTGGGAACTTTTCCACCCAAAGTTTGGATTTTAGCTCTTTCAACTCCGATAAACTTAACGGTCCCATGGATCCCATTTCCTGTTTGAGACCTGCTGATGTAGCTGTGAGTGGGACTAACCAGCCGATGCTTTAGTGTTTTAAGCCATCGATAAGTTTTTCTCTTTCCGTCGTTTGTGAGTTTTTTAAACCCTTGTATGGGCAGCAGTGATTTTGGTGCTTGTTAAGATTTTCACGACGAGAGTGCATTACAGGGCCTCTTTTTTTATGACTAGTTGGTTTGTTGATGTAGTTTGATTGAAAAGATGCAATCCTAACTAATGATAAATGTTGTTTAATTGCAGATGGACTCAAAAGACTTTTTCAGATTACTACTGTGAGAAGGCATAGCTGGGAGACAAAGCAGCAGAAAGGTGGTTGGGCAGTATTAGGTAGAGTTCGTACCGAAATTAATGGGATCTCAAGCAGGATAAATGAAACACAAGGCAAAATCGATGGTGACTAAATCCCAGGCTTGGAAAAATCCGTTAGTTACCGAGCGGATCTCACTTTGTTAAGTATTCATAAATCGAAATCTAAAAACGTAAGGCATGAAGTGAATCATGAATACTCACAGAAAAGACAAAAATGGTGATATTAGACGGTTTTGAGGAGCCCAAAGGTCACACGATTGGGGCAGCCCAAGCGGTTGGCTGATTTGGTTTAAATATAGGAAAGTTAGAGTTTACAGGGGCTTCTTCCTTGGGAAAACTTGTGAACTATTGTTTGTAAGAGGAACTACTTCGTTTTACAAGAAAAAATTACAAATTTTGCCTATTGGAGAAGGTGCTATGTGGAATGTTCAAATGTGATAAATGAATGATGTTAAAGGGGAACTATTTCATTTTTTACTGTGTTCCATTAACTGTGAGAGCGTTCTAACTTTATGAACCTATGTTCTTACCTGAATTTTCTCTAGTATATTCTGTGATGTTTTCTACTATGAGTAATGGAAGTTTTAACTGTTGATGAGCTATCTTGTCATGTACACTTTTATTCATGTTTATATGTTTGGTTCTAGTAACAGCTATCTGTGATTTGCCGTAACATGTGAATAGTATTACATTACTCATGAATTAATATCTATCTCTCTAGAGATAGCCAATTTAGTATTTATTTTCTAATTGTGTGTGATTTAGATGTGAGGGAGTTTAAGATGAGAGTTAAGAACCTGCGCATCACATTGTGAACACTCCTTGCATTCTTAATCAATCTGCATGTTAGGTAGGCACTTGCATATCATACTTAAAGTCAAAAATACAAAAATTATATACGATGGACTGGGCCACAACCGGTAAAACCTTTTATTTTTGTTAACTTAACCTACGGTAGCCGGACCGCTAACCAGACGGATTCCCTACACCAAATAGTCACGGGCTAGTTGGGAACGTCGACTGGGGAGAATCCCTTGCTATTGTTGCCTGCAATTTTCCAGGCCTCAACAGTTTCTAGCTCTAGAAGGAGGGCCGCCAGTGCATGGCTGGCTGAGGAAATCCGTTTTCCTGAGATGATTCCACCGGTAACAGTTCAGGAGGCAGTTTGTTTTCCAATCCAATTCCTGAAGAAGGGGCTAGAGAAAATTGTCGACAACGAATTTGTTAATGATCTCAGAAGACACACTAGGGCATACGTGAAGAAGATTGGAGGATTGCCGATTATCCCTGAATTTCCCAGAAGAGAATATAAAAGGAAAGATCGTCCTATATTGGAAGACTCAGTGCTGGTTGGGGATTGGGAAGAACTTGTAGAAGCAACCTTACAGGAAGTTGTACAGCCTTTGAATCAAGTAGGCCCAGATACTCCTCATAGTTCTCCTGTTCATACTCCTATTCGCTCACCCCCTCACTCTCCACCTAGACTCATGGCAGGCATAAACGCAAATCAACCACCCAACCCACCGAATCCACCACCTGCCTGGAAAGCCAGATCACCTTTAAACCTAACACCTCCTTTGCATGATTTACCTCAATCTTTTGAAAATATGCTGCCCAAATTTGACCCAAATGAGAAGATGCTAGTAGACGACCACTTGCAAAGTTTCTATTTGGAAATAGAAGGATTAAGGGCTGGGGAATATGAGGATGTAGTTTGCAGACTTTTCCCACACACCCTTAAAGGAGCAGCAGCATCGTGGTACTTTGGTTTGCCTGCAAATTCTATCCCTGATTGGGATACCTTCGAGAGGATTTTTAGAAGTAAGTATGCAACCCAAAAAACTCATGCAACACTCATGAAAGGACTATGTGCCTTAAAGAAAGAAAGAAAGGATAAGGTGCACAGTTTCACCCAAATATTTGCAGCATATCTTAAGAATTTTTCTGAAGCTGAAAAACCTTCGGATAAAGTCCTGATTGAATATTATACCTCAGCTCTAGGACCCGAGTTGGCCATGTTTGCCAAAATGAAGGCCAATCCTACTCTAGCAGAGAACTATGAGGAGGCAGAGAGAGTAGAGGATGAAAGGAAAAGTATTGAAGATTATACCGAACGGTCAGGAGAGAAAAATGTGGGGAGGAAAGCTTTGTTGTTTACCAAGCCTAAGGAGGAACAGTCACCAAATTTTGAAGGAATGGAAAAAATGATGCAGAAGCTTTCTAACAGAATCATAGACTTGGAAAAGGAAAAGGAAGCCCAAAAGTTCTACAAGCCTTATTACAAGAAAAGGGAAGATAACAATCAATATCAACCCCCTCCGCACAGTTCGGCATCTATGAATTTAACAGATGTGGGAATGGAAAATTTTTGCACTTACCACCAACAACCCCACTATGAAAAGAATTGTCCTCAATGGATAAACTCAATGACATTGGTTATGAATCAGCCGTTGATTTCTAAATTGACAGAAGATAAAGATGAAGAAAGGAAAGACAACAATACATCAATGAAAGAACAAGAGGATGAGACCATGGTTTTATGGTACTGTGTTTCATTGTTTGACGCCGAGGAGGAAAAGGTTTTGAGACATGAGGACCTCCTGGAAACAAATGTAACAACAAGAAGCCAAGGGTTGGCTAAAGAAAACAGTCTCATGCTCCCAAAGATTAAAAGACTTCAAAGGAATGTTAAAATATTTCAAAATAACTCCTCAACTAATAAAATTCCAGAATTTACCATCACCAGTCAAGGTCCTAGACAGACTAACGTGTTCGATAAGCCCAATGAAGAAAAAATAAATAATGGTAAACCAAACCCCATCGAACCTAAGATGGAATATGACATAGTGGAAGATATAAAGAAGGTAAGTGCGAATATCTCATTATTTGAAATGTGCAAGGTGCCGCAGCAGAAAGAATAGCTGTTGAAAGCACTTGAAGCATTAGAGGAGGAGCTACCCACCGACAATTAGCCCAAGGAAGAAGAAGAAATTGGGGAAGCAAGTATAGGAGGTAAGCCTAAGAGCATGAATCCACCTTTTATCCTCACTTTTCAAATTTTTAACGACAACGTACATAATTTCTAGGTAGACTCAGGGGCATCGGTTAACGTCATGCCGTTGTCAGTATGCAAAAGGATAAATGGGAAGCCTAAACCTTCCACCTGGAGGGTTGTTCAGTTGGATAGAACGAATGTGAAGGTAATTGGGGAAATGGAGGATGTTATAGTCCTCTTGTCTTCAAATGATAAGGTGTGTCAATTTATTGATATTGTGGTGGCTGACATACTAGAAGCTTATGGGCTTGTTCTGAGCAGGGATTGGTCGGCAAAGCTAAATGGATATTTTTCCTCGGACTGGTCACATCTATGGCTGTTGTATAAAGGAATCCTGAATCAAATTAAAATTTTGAGGGAGGCCCACATGGAACACAATGTTACTCAGTTCGAAGAAAAAAACCGTAACCAGTGGATCCTGGTTTGGGAAATTACTTTATTGAGTTAGAACCAGGAAATTACCAAGTAGAAGAAGCCAGCGGCATGTCAGATGCTCAGCCTGATATCCTTCAGTTTTCACAAGCTGATGAAATCGATTGTAAAATAGTAGACTTAGAAGTAGAAGTAGATGTAAATTTTTGCACAGTAGTTAGCAATTTTTGGACACTTTTTTTTGATGGATCTAAAACGTTAGAAGGGTCAGGAGCCGGCTGTGTCCTGATCGACCCCAAGAAGAACAAACATTTTCTTTCATGTAGGTTAGAGTTTGAATGCAAAAATAACATAGCTGAATATGAAGCATTGGTTCAAGGTTTAATGAAAGCAATTGAATTAAAGGCAAATAATCTGAAAGTGTTTGGAGATTCTGAAATAATTGTAAAACAAATTCGAAATCAAATACATTGCATGTCTCCTCACTTAAAAGATTATCAAAATGAAGTATGGGATTTACTCAAATGTTTTAATGCATTTAATATTGTATCGATCCCAAGACTGAAGAATGCAGCAACCGACTTGTTGGCCACATCAACTACGAGGCTTGTGCCCTCTAATAATCGGTGCTCTATTGAATTTCTTTTCAGGCCCTCGGTTTTGGATATGATTACCAACCTACGAGTGTTCTATGACAATCAACAGATTATAGAATGCTTAATGAATGACAAGGCATTCAAAGGGGAGATTATTGATGATGAAGAACATCAGGCTGAGTTGAAATTCGATAATTTCATCTCAAAGGGATTCAGAACTTTAGAACGGATGTTTGATTTAAATGAAAAATTTAGAAGACCAGAAAATGTGAAGACTCATAGCTCATCTCTACAGTTTGAATTAATTAATTTGGGGACTAAGATGAAACCTAAATATGTGAATCTTAAAAAATTTTGTTCACCAGCTGAAAGAGATAAGTTCATCACTCTTTTCAATCAGTACAAAGATGTTTTTGCCTGGACGTATGAATATCTGAAGACATATGACACCAGTATTATCCAGCATGTTATCCCCATCAAACCTGGAGTCAAACCTTATCAGCAGCCTTTAAGGAAAGTGTATCCAAAATTGGAACCTCTAATCCAGAGTGAAGTTAAGAAATTATTGGATGCTAGAATCATTTTTAAGGTTAGACACTCAGAATGGGTTTCAAAACTGGTACCGGTAAGGAAGAAATCTAGAGCAATCAGGTTATGTGTGGATTTTAGAAACTTAAACCACGCTTCGGATAAAGACAATTATCCTATTCTACCCATGGTGCAACTACTGCAAATGGTTTGAGGTTCTGAACGATTCTCTTTATTAGATGGATTTTCAGGCTACAATCAAGTATTAGTCACCGAAGAAGACAGATTGAAAACGACATTCAGGACCAGGTGGGGAACTTTCACTTATAGAAGAATGTCCTTTGGACTTATAAACGTTGGAGCTACATTCCAGAGGGCTATGGACATAGTTTTCCACGGTTTTATTGGCCGCAGTGCTGTAGTATACCTCGATGACATCATGATATTCTCAAAGAAGAGAGAAGGACATGCGTTTCATCTAAAGCAGATTTTTGAATGCTGCCGAAAATATGGTATCTCACTAAACCCCAAGAAGTGTGTGTTCGTTGTTATGGAAGGTAAGTTGTTGGGTCATGTGGTTTCAAAGAATGGCATCTCCATAGACCTAGAAAGGATCAAATCCATTGAACAACTTCCCTTGCCCCATAATAAAAAGGGCATGCAATCATTTATGGGGACAATAAACTTTGTGCGAAGGTTTGTGCCAGATTTCGCTCAAATTGTTAAACATTTGCAGCAAATGGTACAGCAAAGTGTACAATTCAAGTGGACTGATGTTGAGAAGAATGCATTCAGCAAGATCAAAACCATTGTCGCACATGCACCCTCCCTCAAAAGCCCGAATTTTGATAAAGATTTTATTTTGTACACTTTCGCATCTGATGATTCGCTAGCAGCTGTGCTTACTCAGAAGGAAGATGGGGGAGATGAGTTCCCCATATCATTTATGAGCACTGGTCTGCAAGGGGATGAATTGAATTACCCAGCTATATATAAACAAGCTTACGCAGTGTTCAAAGCAGTGAAACAATTCAGGCCCTACATACTAAAGAACCGGACCAAGGTAATCGTCCCACACCCAACTATGAGGTCTCTTTTTGTACAGAAGGAGTTAGGAGAAAGAAGGGGCAATTGGGTAAGAACTCTTTAGGAATATGACCTCGAATTCAAGCTAGCTTCTATAGTTAAAGGGAAAGGGTTGTGCAGGTTGATGACTGAAAATAGAAACAATGAAGAACATGCCTGGGAAGACAAAGCCGAGTTACATTTGATGGATGTATGTCCTCTTTTCATAGCCCTGAAATCTTGGTATCAAGACCTTGTGCATTACCTCCAGACAAGATCATTACCAGAACATTGGAATTCTAAGCAAATAAGAGCACTGCATCTTCAATCAGCCTCATATCAAATTATTGAAAGAATATTATTCAGAAAAAATTACGACAGAGTTCTTCTTAGATGCTTAGAGAAAGAAGATGCGAAGAAGGTAATGACATATTTGCATGATGGACCTACTGGGGGACATTTTTCTGGAGATACTACAGCTCATAAAATTCTCAGATATGGATACTATTGGCCCACGCTTTTCAAAGATGCACATGCCCTTGTCAGAAAGTGCAACATTTGTCAAAGGTTTAGTGGAAGACAAGCTAAAGCAGCGGGACCATTGATGCCTGTGATAATAACAGAGCCTTTTCAGCAATGGGGTTAGATATCATTGGGGAGATAAAGCTGAATTCTTCCCTACAACACAAGTATATTCTGATAGCAACCGACTACTTCACTCACTGGGTTGAAGCCATCTCATTGCGCAAAATAAATGAGGATGCGGTCATAGACTTCTTGCAAGACCATATTATGACCAGGTTTGGAGTTCCAATTTCTTTAGTTTTTCATAATGCTAGTTACTTTTCCTCAATAAGATTAACTTCTTTTGCTCATGAGAAAGGGATTAAGTTGCATTACTCTGCTAATTACTATCCACAAGAAAATGGTTTAGCTGAATCTACAAACAAGAATCTGATTAGGATTTTAAAAAAAACGGTGATAGAAAATCAAAGGAGTTGGAACTTAGCGTTACCGAATGCCCTTTGGGCTGATAGAGTCACCCCCAATTCTTCGATAGGAGTGTCTACATATACCCTTGTGTATGGTAAAGAGGCCATCCTACCCCCCAATATCATGCTACCCTCTTCCATAATAGCCTAGGAATCCAGAGGATCAGATAATGAAGTCTTGCAAATGAGGATATATAATCTCCTCAAGGCAGAAGAATTGTTGGGCTATTGGGCTGACTCGGGTTTTTACCTTTTACTTTGCACCAACAAAAGACCCACAGTGTTGGACCTTTCGGCAGTAGCCTGCGAACAGGCTACAGTCTCACCCGAAACAGCTATGGGGTGCCGCAGAATCAGGTTTCTGCAAGCAGAAGAGAGAATATTACTATACAATTATCCTTTAACTATTAATAATAACATAATACAGTGCTTCTATTGTCAAGTATATAGCTTCGTAGTTAGATAAACAAACAGTTACTTGCTTAACCCTTGTCTGGGAATTCACAGCGAAGCTAGTGATTAGCAGCGATCTTACTTTATCAATTATTTACTTAACAATGCATAAAATATCATAACAGAAACAACACAAAAGAACCACAACACAAGATGTAATGTGGTTCACCCCTAGTGTAGGGGTTACATCCACAAAACTGTGTTTTATTCAACTCTTTACAAAAACCACAGTTCTGATCTGCGCACTCAGCTGCAGATCTCTTCAAGTCCTTAAGCCACGAACACAGCAGTAGGCCTCTGCGCACATAGCTGCAGATCTTCCTTATCACCAAAAATCCCTCTACGCACACAGCTGCAGAGGTCGTCCACGCACACAGCTGGGACTTAACCTTCTTACCAAAAACCCTTATACAGTGCTTAACTTCGCATTACATTAGCATCATAAGATAATCATTAAATACCTAACCCTAATTCTTTACATAAGTGCCTATTTATACAGCGCACTATTATAAAACCATGGACTTAAACCATGGGCACCCAAAACCCTAACCCTGGATTTAAACCATGGGTTAATTACAAAAAGGGGCTTCGACCCAACCCTGACACCCCTAAGAATATTTTGAGCTGTAACTTCGCTTACAACTTCGACAAAAACTGCGGAGTTACCAAAACTAAAGACCCTTAGGGTCGGATCCCCAACAGGCCCCTAAGACTCACTTGTGGCCCGTCCCAGGGCACTCTGCGGCTCTTCTGGTGCGAGAATATTGCTGGCAGAAGGAGCAGACTGCTTGCTGAGGCTGCATATGCTTTCGTCGTCTGCTTACTCCTTTCCTTCGTAATATTTCTGCTGGTTAAGGTCTTATGGATCTATCAGCGACCTCATCCTTCGATGTGCCTTCCATGTCTCATCGAACATTTGACCATCCACAACTTGGGGTCCCCAGTTGGTGCATAAGACAAATGGCCACCCTGGTTCTACCAACCCAGGAGGATACATGGTGTTATCCTTCAGAGTCTTCTTGTGAGGCCTTGTGCCTTTTGTCGCTCCACATTAGAGCGAACTTCTGCCTTTCTTCGCCCAATTTAGAGCGAACTTCTGCCTTTCTTCATTCTAGTCGATTATTTCTGCATAGGTGGAGCACTCAGAAGGTTCTGCAGATCTCTCTCCCTGAACTCTCATGATAATTCCTAGATTTCACAATCATTCGACATAGTTCTCAGAGAAATGCACAATGCAAGAGTCACAGGCCATTGTAGTTTCTTATAGAACCCATCAACAGAATCTGTGATCTTGGTGCATTAATGACGCCGAATCTGATGGATTGGCAGAAATCCTTTCCACACGATGCCATATTTTGCCAAAATCTCATCATTACAGGTGCTTAGGGCAGTTCCCGTGCCGGTGCCGCCAAGTCTGCTTTGTCCCATCCGTCACATTTTAGGCTGCGACGCACCTTTGAGCTTCGACCTAACCATGAAATTCAGCTTCACCATGATAAGTACCTTCGACACAACATTATCCCTTCGACCCTACCTGACCCACGCGGCATCCGAACTTCCACCTTCTGACTTTGACAGTTCTCCATACATCGTAGTTTTGAGGACAGCTTCATTATAGTCTAGCACCCAATTTCAACTGTTCTCAGTGCTTAGACTTCTTCTTTTATTAATTCTGATTAGAGGGTCCCGGCTTGTCCCTGTACTTCTTCAACCGACTTCCATTCACCATGGAAGGCAAAGTTTCTCCATTCAATTTAGCTATCTGGACTGCGCCACCATCAGTAAATTTATGGACTATGTATGGTCCTTTCCAATGGGTCTTAAACTTTCCTGGGAACTTCATGAATTTACTATCATACAAGAGTACAAGATCGCCAATCTGGAATTGCTTCTTTTTTATATGCCTGTCATGCCATGCTTTTTCTCTATCCTTCTGCACTTGCTACCGGAATCCTACAATGAATCTATCTTCTTCTAGTTCTGTTATCTGGGCTAGCCTTTTATTCAACATACCTAGGTCATCCATCTATGTGAAAGCAACTATTCTGAGACTAGGAATAATATAATCCATTGGCATAACTGCTTCTTGCCCATAAACCAGCCTAAAAGGTGTGTGGCCTGTCAACTTCTTGCAAGTGGTTCTATAAGCCCATAATACTGCTAGGATTCTGAGATCCCAATCATTTCTATTAACATTACAAACCTTGGTCAGAGCCTGCTCAAGAATCTTATTGAAGGCTTCCACAGTTCCATTTGCTTGAGAGTGGTAGGAAGTACTCTTCTGATGATATACCTAAAATTATTCAGTCAACGCGTCAATAGTTTTATTCAGAAAGTGTGAACCTTGGTTGCTCATAAGGATTCTAGTACATCCAAACCTTGTTAAGATATTGTCAAAGATGAACTTCGCAGCTGTAGCAGCACTACAATCCTTGACAGGTTGAGCTTCATCCCAATGGGTAAGGTACTCAGTTGCTGTAATAATATACCTTGCTCCCAACTTCTTTGCAGGGGGATTTATAGGTCCGACAAAATCAATAGCCCATTTGTGAAACTCCTGTAAAGTTACTTGTGGAATGAGAGGCATCTCATCCCTCCTGGACGGTTTTCCTGTCCTTTGACAGATATCGCAGCTGTGGCAGTACTCCCTGGCATCCTTATGAAGTGTAGGCCACCACAAACCTGCTGCCAGAATCTTCTGTGCTGTAGCTTTTCCTGCATAGTGACCTCCTGCTACTCCAGAGTGTGCCTCAGCCAAGATCAATGGTTTTTCATGCTTGAGGACACATCTGCGTAGTATTTTATCTGGTCCCATCTTGTATAGTTGTCCTGCTATCAGGGTAAAATCAGTAGCTTGAACCACCAACTGCTTCTTCTGTTGTGTTGTCATCTCCGAGGGTGCAAATCCTGTAGCCAAATACTGAACAATGTCCTGAAATTAATCATCAACCATCTGGATGGTACATAACCGGGCGTCAGGGAGGCCTTCGTCCAAGCTAGTGGGATCTTCCCCTGACTCGAGCCTCGACAAATGGTCAGGTCCTAGGTTAAGTTTTCCTAGCTTAACTATGATCTCAAAGTCGTACTCCTGAAACAAGATGAGCCATCTACATATCCTTCCACCCAGCATAGGTTTGTTAACCAAATATTTCAAAGCAGAGTGGTCAGTGAACATCTTAAAATGAGAACCTAACACATAATGTCGGAACTTTTGCAAAGCATATACCATAGCTAAACCTTCCCTTTCTGTCGTAGTATAGTTCTTTTCTGTTGTTGACAGTTTGCGACTTGCAAAGGCAATAGGGTGATCAATGTTACCTTCACCTGTCTGAGCCAATACTATACCCAGAGCAATGGAGGATGCATCGACATGCACATGAAACTCCTTATTCCAATTAGGAAATACTAAAATAGGGGCAGTTACCATCTTTTCTTTTATGATGTCCAAGCTTTCTTGACATTCAGGTGTCCATTCAAACTTAATCTCTTTCTTCAATTGTTTTTCCATCGGGGCTATGATTTGGGCATATCCTTTAATAAATTTCCTGTAGTATCCAGTGTGACCAAGTGTAGTGCGCAGTTGCTTAGCAAACTTCGGAGGTGGAAAATTCATAATAATTTCTATCTTCGCAGGGTCCACCATCAATCCTTGCTTACAGACAATATGACCTAGCAGAATTCCAAAGGGTGCACAAAAGATACACTTTTTCAAATTCAGGGAGATCTGGTGCTATCTACACTTGTCCAGCATCAATCTTAAACTAGCAATGTGGTCTTTTAGTAACCCAAAGATAGTCCAATAATCGAAATAAAATTCTAAGAATTTATGTATGAATTATTTAAATGCACAGATGACTACTCTAGAAAACATAGCAGGTGCATTCTTCAATCCAAAGGGCATAACTGTATACTGAAAGGATCCCATTTCTGTAGCAAAAGTTGTTTTATGTCGATCTTCTGGAGCAATTCTGATCTGATGGTAGCCTGAAAATCCATCAGTAAAAGAGTACACTTCTTGGCCTCTGACATTGTCTAAGACTTCATCTGTAAAAGGAGTAGGGAAAGGGTCATGCAGACACGCATCATTCAGCTTCCTCAGATCGACACAGATTCAGATTTCGCCCTTAGTCTTCTTTTCTTGCACCACCATAGGACTGACCCATTCGGATTCTTCAACAGGCTCAATAATTCCAGCAGCAAGCATCTTTTCTAGCTCCAATCTAACTTTTTCCTTATACTTAGGGTTTAGCCTATAAGGGCGCTGCTTCACAGGCTTCGCATCAGGTTTCAAAGGGATCTTTATTACTCCTATATCACCAAGGATACCTTTCATCTCGGAAAACTTCATCGGAAATAGGTCCTGATATTCATGGAGAAGTTGGGTCACTTTGCTCACCATTTCGTCATCCCAATAATCTCCAATTTTAGCATACTTGGGGTTTTCTTCTGACCCAATATTTACGGTCCGCGTCTTTAGAGGCCGAGTCACTTCAGGTGCTTCAACTACTGGTCCGTGTACTTCGCAAGTCCCTTCTGAATCAGGAATGTTAATGTTGCACAGATCGTCATCCTCGTCAATTGCGAGGTTGTAACACTCAACTGCATTAGCTTCTTGCTCCTTCCAATATGGTTGTTATTCCACTATTTATTGATCATCAAATATCTTAGTGTGGATCAATCTGACAGCTGCATCTAGAGCAGGGCAAACCTCGTTAATAGAAAATGTAAGCATGAAACTATCAACAAGATCATCCCAACTTACAGTACCATGTCAAAGCTCGACCTCTGTATACCAGTTCTTTGCTATAGGGTTCAAGGTGTGCACAAACCTATGCACCCATTCTTTGCGAGGTACATGTTCCCATGCTGCATAACACTACTTCAAATGGTCCTAAGGACTATTCTTCCCATTAAACTTGCTTCGCACTTCTGGAAGTTGATCTATGAATCTTAGGCGAAGAGATTTCTAACAAGCTTCCCAATTGTGAATATACTTCCTGTGGCCATTCCACCATCTAGCTGCTGTAGCTCTGAATGTTGCATCCAGAGTCTGCATTCTCTGTGAATCAGGCACTTGTTCTGAGAACTGTGCAATAAATTTTCCTGGGTCTCTCAACCCATCGTAGGTAGGCAAAGCTCTTGTCTGTGCACTAAGGCATCTGAGAGACTTGGTAATTCGAGCGCATCGATGTCCATTGAGCTCATACAGTCGATTCTGCCAATTCTCTAGACCTTCGTTGGAATTAGACATGCAGGATCTATCACACTGCCAATCCATGATACCTTCAACAGTAGGTTCAACATAATCTTCTTCCTTAGCTGTGATGTTGTAGATGTGATCCAGAATATCCTGATCTTCCTCTCGGACTGACTCCATATATCTTTCTCCTTGAGAAGGATCCAATGGTAGTATAGCTCTCAATCCCTTCCCTTCAAAAGTCATTTGTCTCTTTTTAATATTGATAACTGCATCACTGTTTATTTCGCACTCAATTCCTAGCAAGGCTGGATAGGGGTTACTGTCATCAATGATCTCAATAACTTCGAAGTTTGCTACAGTAATGACTCCATCTATATCCACTGGTACCCTATGGAATATTCCTAAAGGGATAAGCCTCTGCTGATTGGCTAATCTCAACTGTATAGGGGACCAATCAAGGGTGGGTTTTCCCATTTGTTCCCATGTCTGCTTAGTTAAAATATTGACTTCCGAACCCAGATCTAGAATAATATCCTTCATGTCATATTCTCCTACCTGAGCATGTAGTCTCATCTCTCTTCCAGTCCTCCTAATTCTACTAACAGCTTTTTCCTTACCAGGGCTTTGCTGGGGTTCGCAAGACTGAATAACTTTTTGTAATTCATTTAAGGCAATCTGTTTTCTTAACAATTTGATGCAACTCTGTAAAAACGATGACAGAGTACTTACTTGGCCTTGTGAGATTTCCTGGGGTTGTAACTGCTGATGCTGCTTGTTTGCTGCTGGCAGTTCTAGATCAGCAAAGTCTTGTCTGGCCTATAGAAAAGTTTCTTTTTCTCATCGAACATCAAATTCTAGAGCCTTCTCTACGACCTTGCGAACCCAAGCTTCGTCAGGTTGTTTCTCCTGAATCTGCGCATCTGTCGTAGCTCCACTCCTTGTAATAACATTAATAGCTAGGATCGGTCATGGTTCGACAGCAATCAACTAGACACTCTGACTAGGTTTGTTGTTTCTTTCTTGGATTTTAGCTATAAACTGTGGGCACTGCTCGATGACATGATCGAGTGCTCTGCAATATCGGCATGTCGTGGTTGGGTTCTGACAGTCTCGAGCTAGATGTCCTGCCTGATTGCAGTTATAGCAAATGAATTGGCCTCGACCTCCTCCAGGCATGCCACGACCACGACCTCTAAAACTACCTCGACCACCCTGGTAACCATATCCATCGTTTCCTTGTACATCCGGGTGGACCCTATAAGTGTCGTAGGTTCGGTCCCTCATAAGGTCGAAGCTGCGACATTCATCTTCATTGTGGTCTACTGATTTACAGAACTTATAGTAAGGGTTCTTCGGGACTTGAACATACCTTTGTAATAGATAGCAATCTTCCAGTCGATGCTGGCCAGTAGTTCGACAGATCTCACAGTACAGAACAGTAGGATTCAACGGGTTTGGTGCACCAGTATTCAGATAGTTTCTTAGCGTCGGACACTAGTCCTTGTCGTGTCCTTCTGTTCGACATCATATACACCACACCTCTTCGTGGGTGGATTTCCCCTTTTTCATGTCATGAAGCTCTAAATCCATTTCCGCCAGTTGTGCTTGAATTTAAGCTATGCCAGAATTATCTCCGACAGGTGCTGTTTCAAGCTTCATGGCAATCTCTAAAGCCTCTTGCTGATCAGTAACCTTCTGTTGCATGAGTGGAGTTCTGATGTGAGGTAATAATGCTGCAATAAACCACTCCTTATTTTGTGCTGGTCCAATCATGAAGCTAACTTGATCTAGCAGAACTTTGAATCTCTGATCAAAGTTCCACACAGATTCACCTCACCGCTGCTGAATCTCTTTCAACTCAGTGATGCACTGCGACTCTGATTTAGGTTTCTTAAATTCTCGAACCAGTGCTGCTTTAATGTCAGCGAGGACAGGGTTCTGAGTACTAGAAAAATTCATAAACCAAGTCAGGGCACGGTCTCAGAAAGAAGTAATCAGCTGCGCTCGTCGTACATCTGGGTCCGTAATGTTCTTCACGGTCCACATAGCTTCGCATAGAAACCAGAACTGTTCTGGATCCTCTGATCCAGTTCCTTTAAAAACTGGTAGTTTGATGTCATCATGAACATGGGCCATCTTGGATCTGGGGGGGAGGTAGGGGGAGAGGGAGAACTTGCTGGGGTATACTGACCTACGACAGGGATACTCGGGCTAGGGTTACTTTCAGACTACGATAGGTTATCGGGGATAACAGGTCTCTGGTGCGGGGTTATGGGAGGGTTTCTGACAGAGGGGGTTTCGTCTGACTCGGAGTATTCTAAACGTAGAGGGGTATACTCAGTAGAGGTGCCGAGATCTCTCTTATATCGTTTACCATTTCGCATTAAACCAATTTGCTCATCGAAGTCCCGGTCACTTCCAACCATAGGTTAGAAATATTAGATCTAACAATCTGATTCTATAAGCAAGATCCTTTTTCAGCCAATAGTATTTTAATAGTCAAACTAAATGAGTTCAAGTACTTACCCCTTGGTCCTTTGAAAAATTTTCATTCAGCTTCTCTAAAGGAGGTACTTGTGTCGACGACGAACTCTGTCACAAATGCTTCAAGAGTTCGCGCAGTCCAAAAATAAACGGCTCGCGAGATCGCGTTGTTCACCCTTTTCAAGATAGCAATTCTTGCTGGGGTCCAGGGAGGAAAATAATTTTCTTGGAAGTTCGTCCTCCTTTCTGTCAACCTGGATAACCACTGGTGCAACTCTATGTGTATACTACCAAAGAAAATTTCATAAACATCAGAAAAGACGTACCTTTGCAAAAAAAAATCCGCACTACGATGAGGATCTTTATTTTCTTTCTCTGCAAACTTCAAATAGGTCTCTTCGATCCAATCACCAATTTATTTTACAGAGGGTCTCCAAAACATATCCCTCGAGGTACGACGTAGATCCCTCTTCAACAGATACCGAATTCAACTGGAAACAGAACCAATTTGTTGGGCTATTGAGCTGACCCAGGTTTTTACCTTTTACTTCACACCAACAAAAGACCCACAGTGTTGGCCTTTCGGCAGCAGCCTGCGAACAGGCTACAGTCTCAATCGAAACAGCTATGGGGTGCCACAGAATCAGGTTTCCGCAAGCAGAAGAGAGAATATTACTGTACCTTTAGCCTTTAACTATTAATAATCACATAATACAGTGCTTCTACTGTCAAGTATATAGATTCGCAGTTAGATAAACAAACAGTTACTTGCTTAACCCTTGTCTGGGAATTCACAGCGAAGCTAGTGATTGGCAGCGATCTTACTTTATCAGTTATTTACTTAACAATGCATAAAATATCATAACAGAAACAACAAAAAAGAACCACAACACAAGATGTAACGTGGTTCACCCCCAGTGTAGGGGTTACGTCCACAGAAATGTGTTTTATTCAACTCTTTACAAAAACCATAGTTCTGATCTGCGCACTTAGCTGCAGATCTCTTCAAGTCCTTAAGCCGCGCACACAGCAGTAGGCCTCTGCACACACAGCTACAGATATTCCTTATCACCAAAAACCCCTCTGCGCACACAGCTGCAGAGGTCGTTCACGCACATAGTTGGGACTTAACCTTCTTACCAAAAACCCTTATACAGCGCTTAACTTCGCATTACATTAGCATCATAAGATAATCGTTAAAGACCTAACCCTACTTCTTTACATAAGTGCCTATTTATACATCGCACTATTAAAAAACCATGGACTTAAACCATGGGCGCCCAAAACCCTAACCCTGGATTTAAACCATGGGTTAATTACAAAAAGGGGCTTCAACCCAATCTCGACACCCCTAAGACTATTTTGAGCTATAACTCCGCTTACAACTTCCACAAAAACCATGGAGTTACCAAAACTAAAGACCCTTAGGGTCGGAGCCCCAACAAGAATCTCGATCTAAAGCCAGAGAGCGCTTTAAACAACAACAAGAGGTAGTAAAGAGATGGTTTGATAAACATAAGGTGGGAACAAAAGATTTTGAGGTGGGAGATTTGGTTCTCAAGTGGGACCATCCCCATGATGAGAAAGGAAAACACACGAAATTTCAGCAATTGTGGGTAGGTCCTTTCCAAATTGTGGCAAAGCTTGGCCCCTCAACTTATAAATTGCAAGATTTACAGGGGTGGGAAGAGAACTTACTAGTAAATGGTTTAGTTCTCAAACATTATTTTTCTTGAGTTATGTTTGTGTTTTTTACCTTGTATATAAATAATTTGACTTGGCCGTTTACTTTGATTTATGTAGTTCCGTTTTGTTTTAGTTTGATTGTGATCGATTTCAATAAAGGAGGCAACTCATGGTTGCATGGAGAACGTAAGAATTCTGGGATGATTAAATTTCTTGGGTATAAGACTGTGTATTATTTTTTATCTAAAATAATTTCTTCTATTTTAGCATTTTTCTCGAGTGGCTATGAACACATTGAAGTCCTGCTTAACCCTTGTAAAATAAACCAGAATCAAAGGGTCTGGAATAATATTTTGAGGCTCCATCCATATCACATTTAAAATGTCCTAGGGAGTGACAACAAAGGGCCCATGGAAAGGAAGAAGGGTAAACATTATATTATATATAAATGATCCCATGCCAAGAATTGTATGCCAAAAGGTAGATAAGAGTTGAAAGCTCCTATGAAAGCATTATGTATCAAAACGAATGCTGAACCATATAAGTACTAAATCGCCAAAAGTTCCTCTCTGTCCGTGAGCTGAAAATTGAATACATCTCTCACACAAAAGGACACTATGGATAGAGGAGTATGAATCAAAATTCAGAAAGAAAGGCATGCAGGAGGGCTCATATGAAAGGACAAAAGTTCAAAAGCACAAAAGGTGCATAATGGCATGGGAATGAGGAACAAATGAATATTTCTGTTTACCATATGCTACAATCCTGTGGTGTCCAAGCTGGAAACTACCTGAAGACATAGGTAAAAAATGAAATTCATCTTCCTGGCCTCAAAAGAGTTATTTTGACTTGAAAATCCTGGTTTCCACTCTCCTAAATTGGACTATCATCAATGATTAAAAGTACATACATTTTCCATTTGAGAAATCCAGATATCTGGAACAATTCAACAGGTTCGTTTGTTGTCAAATAGTCTGTTACTCAATAAATAATCGTCCAAAGATCTAGGTCCACGAGGTCGTTCCCAATTGTTGCAGCTGCAACTATTTCCCCAAATTTTCAAATTTTGGACCCCCTTGTTATTTTTAGCATTGCCTAGAATCGTTTGGATCCATGAACCCTTTTTGTTTTTGCTTTAATTTTGGACTATTTTGAAGTTAACTCTCTTCCTTCTTTTCATAAATTTTTTTATGTTTGAAACTGTTGTGGGTTGCGGAATTTAGAGTGTGGTTTGTTGCCCATTTGAGCTGCAATTTCTTCTCGAAATCTTATTTCTCATGCTAGCCACTGTTTTGAAGGCCATTTAAACAACGTATCGGAGCCATGTTTCCTTTGGAAGCCTCCGTTGCAGAAATTGAATGATGGTTATTCTGCAGGAGGATCTTGACTTCTTCATTGTCGGGTCGTATCATTTGACTTGTTTATATTATCAGAGGTTGGTTGAAGTTGAGTCGGGATATTTGGTCTTTGTGAAGCTACTGTTTCGAAAGTGAAACAGGTTTTTTTGGACCACTGCGAGACCTTAAGTTGTTCCGAACACTTAGTGTTTACATTGATATTGCACCATAGAAAAAGTTATGTTTTGGATCGGAGGTTGTAGTCTGTTTATCTTCCACCCTTGCAGCTCCCAAGTGAACTAGGTATCCTCCATATAGCTGCTCCGCTCGCTGATACTTTGTCAGGTTTTCGTCACTTTGTCTTTGGATCGGAGTCTGTAGTCTTTCCTCCTCCACCCTTGTGGCTGTGTAACGCACTAATTGTCCGACGTTGATGTCTTTCCACTCGTCGACTAGGAAATTTTCCACCTAGAGTTTGTATTTTAGCTCTTCCAACTCCGATAACTTAACGGTCCCATGGATCCCATTGCCTATTTGAGACCCCCTAATGCGGCAATGATTTTGGTGCTTGTTAAGATTTTCACGATGAGAGTACATTACAGGGCCTCTTTTTGGATGACTAGTTAGTTTGTTGATGTAGTTTGATTGAAAAGATGGGATCCTAACTAATGATAAATGTCATTTAATTATAGATGGACTCAAGAGACTTTTTCAGATTACTACTGCGAGAAGGCATAGTTGGGAGACAAAGCAGCAGAAAGGTGGCTGGGCAGTATTAGGAAGAGTTCGTACCGAAATTAATGGGATCTCAAGGAGGATAAATGAAAGACATGGAAGAATCGATGGTGACTAAATCCCAGGCTTGGAAAAATCCGTCAGTTACCGAGCGGATCCCGCCTTGTTAAGTATTCATAAGTTGAAATCTAAAAACGTAACACATGAAGTGAATCATGAATACTCACGGAAAAGACAAAAATGGTGATATTAGACGGTTTTAAGGAGCCCAAAGGTCACACGATTGGGGAAGCCCAAGCGGTTGGCTGATTTGGTTTAAATATAGGAAAGTTAGAGTTTACAGGGGCTTTTTCCCTGGGAAAACTTGTGAACTATTGTTTGTAAGAGGAACTACTTCATTTTACAATAAGAAATTACAAATTTTGCCTGTTGGAGAATGTGCTATGTGGAATGTTCAAATGTGATAAATGAACGATGTTGAAGGGGAGCTATTTAATTTTTTACTGTGTTTCATTAACTGTGAGAGCGTTCTAACTTTATGAACCTATGTTCTTACCTGAATGTTCCCTAGTATATTTTGTGATGTTTTCCACTATGAGTAATGGAAGTTTTAACTGTTGATGAGCTATCTTGTCATGTACACTTTTATTCATGTTTATATGTTTGGTTCTAGGAACAACTATCTGTGATTTTCCGTAACATTTGAACAGTATTACATTACTCATGAATTAATATCTAGCTCTCTAGAGATAGCCAAGTTAGTATTTATTTTCTAATTGTGTGTGATTTAGATGCGAGGGAGTTTAAGATGAGAGGTAAGAACCTGTGCATCACATTGTGAACACTCTTTGCATTCTTAATCAATCTGCATGTTAGGTAGGCACTTGCATATCATACCATGGATAATTTTAGGGGCGAAATTTAGCCCATGGGCTATTTTTAGGGGGTTTTATCCAAAAAAAGATTCACCATTTTGCAATTTTTGAAGCCCTATTTCGCCCAATTTTGATGAGGTAAACTTTTTTCACCCTAAAAATCGCCAATTTATTATATAAATGATATAAAATCTTTGGAAATTAAAATATTTTTTGAAAAATATCGCCAAACATTTTATAGTTGGTGTTTTAAGAATTGGTAATATTCACCAACATTTATACACTTTTAAATAAGTATGGTTCCTTAAAATCATCCCTGTATCATACTTAAAGTCAAAAATACAAAAATTATATACAGTGGATCGGGCCGCAACCGGTAAAACCTTTTATTTTTTTTAACTTGACCTACGGTAGCCGGACTGCTAATTGGACGGATTCCCTACACCAAATAGTCACAGGCTAGTTGGGAACGTCAACTGGGGAGAATCCCTTGCTGTTGTTGCCTGTGATTTTCCAGGCCTCAACAGAACGATATAATAAACATCCACTAGATAATAATTACCTTTCAGCTTCCTCAATCTACCTTTCCCCTTCAGTTGCTCCCCTTCAAATTTGTTATTGGAGTTCAGATCACAAATGCGACGTAAATTTAGCTTTGACGCTAAAATAAGAAGATATTCACTAACATACACCATGTTTTGGTATACCATATATCCTTCCATCATAGAACCCTCCACATGTGCTCATTGTCTCACCAAACCCTTCATAAATTTCAAGTGCCTCTCAACCATCCACATGGACCTTGAGTGTACAGGTCCACACAACTCAATCTCCTCAACTTGGTGTATGAGGTAGTGTTCCTGTGCATTGAAAAATGTTGATGGTAGATGCTTTTGCATTTCACACATGAGACGAGGAATTTCTCTCCTCCAATACTTTATATCTTCTTTATGGATTTCTTTAGATGTCAACCATCTACAAGTGATGCAAACCAATAACAATATTTAACAAAAATAAACATTAAATTACAATATATGCTGAAATAGTGCACAAAAAAACAAATATAAATTATTATACGGAGAATTAAAGAAACACTAAGCACATGCAAGTAATCGCTAGTTACCTCATGTATTTACCAAGATTATATATAACTTGTTTGACATTGTTGTCGAAGTTGTTCGGGAGAGAGAGAGGTAGAACATACTATATCAATATACAAACCACACCATTTATTAAAAAAAGAGTATACAAACAAGAAAATATTATATGGACATAACAATAATAATTACCTTGATGAAGACATGCCAATCATGTGTTTTGACCCCCACAAAATCACCTTTTTTAGCTATGGTATTCTTCAAGTTTGCACAAAATCCAGTGGGAAATTTAATTTTCCGCATTACTTCTTTGACAACATTTCTTTGTTTCTCCGTAAACATCCATGGAATTGAGTTTATATTAACTTTTTCTCCATTGGTATGAAATTGGATGACGTCTTTCATTGCATGGTTTCTTTCTTGAATGTCTTTGCACACTTTCACAACTTTATCTTTCTCCCTCCTTAGCTCTAGTAGTCTCCATAAGGTTTCAGTAACATTTTTTCCAATATGCATTGTATCAAACAAATGGGCAATTTGTAGATGCTCATAGTAGGGCAACCTGCTGAATTGATTAGGATAACTTTTCATTCCTCGTGGAAGACCATTAATTCCTTCATGATCATGATGGACATCATGAATATTAGTTTATAATTAATAAATTACATCATAAATCAAATATGGCCACTACGACAAACAACTCACACTAAAAATTAAAATACATAACAATTCATATACGATGATCCATACGTACCATGATGACGATTTCTATTGTATTGCATCTTTCAAAGGTGAGGTGTCATTCTCCGTGGTTTTTATGCATTCTCTTGCTTCCCATTGAAAATATTTCTTTCATTTGTTCTATACCTGTGATTCTTAGAGAGGAAATGCCTATACTCATCAAACACCTCCTTTCTTAAGCTTTTTGAACGACAAGATTTTATCTTAGGACCACAAACTGAACATGCAAATTTACCATTTGTCTAAAGACCTACAATATTTAGATATGGAATATCTATGTCAAATATATTCATATATAAAATATTCTAACTACTCCATATCATTAAATGCAATTACAGTGGAATTTAAAATTACAAACCACAAAATGAAGTTAACCCAGGGGCATCATGTATTGTCTATACAACCATTGCATGGAATTGAAATTGCCTTTGTCATATTGGTCTAGATACGTCATACATAGTTATGCCAATCCATAACTTTAGTAGCTCATCTATAAGAGGTTCAATGTATACATTCATATCTTTGACTTGGAACTTACCTGATTCATAATTTGAAGTACATATAAATATATCATTATGAGAACCATTAAGATATATAAACCATGCATAAGAGTAAAATAATAGATATATATATGAAATTAATATACATATTACAACAAATGAGATGCCACAACTACATTATAAATAAAACAGTTTTCGTAAAAAAAACCTGGAATAATCATCAACAACATTATGTGCTCCCTCTTTATTGATAACCATGGAGGAATGTTATTGTTGATAACAAAAGTAGGCCACACCGTGTAAATGGATTTCATATGTGCAAATGGATTAATACCATCTGCTGCCAAATAAATCCTAAGATTACGTGGTTCTTCTTTAAAGTGAGGCCACTTTTCCTCCATATCTCTAAAAGCAGTACCATCTGCAGGCATTCGGATAACATCATCTTGAATTCTGTTCTTGGCATGATAATCCATAAATTGTGCTATGTTTTTGCACCTGAACAGTCATTGCAAACGTGGAATGATGGGAATACAATGAAGAACCTATTAAGGAACCTTTTTTTTTACTTTATCTGTACGATATCTACTTACATGACATTCTGGACATTCTGTTGAAAATTCATGCTGATTATAATATATAACATGGTCATTGAGGCATGCATGAATTTCTTCATAATGCATTCCAATCTCTTTCATGATGGAAGATAAATCTTGATATGTGCGAGGTAAAATATTTTATGGTGGTAACAAAACTTCAGCTATCAAGCTACAAAAAAATTAAAAAAATTGTTAATGTAATAAATAAATAATATTAACGAAACACGCTTCATCCTTACGATGATCAAGAATGAGTTAACAATACAATTATTAGAGGAATACAAATAAACTTTATCACGATCCTATATATGTGATGGATTATTTTAGATACCTTAGCATCCGTGTGATTGCAATGTTTGAAAGACCATTCATAACCTTCAAGTTCATTAAAAACAATATAGTAGAGACAAGATCTTTTTTGGAGCCTTCATAAAGGGGTTCATATGTCTTATCGAGAAGAGGTATATCATGAACATCATCAAAGTCATCATCATTTTCATTATCAACATCATCATCATCATCTATTCTAACGTTAAATGAATCATGGATCAATGTATTTGTATGATCATCTTCAATTACATCATCGGCATGATCATCTTTTTCAATATGATCATTCAATTTTTCTCCATTAAACATACATGCTCCATGATCCTGATCCTGAACTTGTTATGAAAGCACTTCCTCTGGATGATATGATGTAGGGTGTCTTTCCTTTAATATAAATACATGGAAACATCAATAGATATACGTTAATATATGAAAAAAAAATACATACAATTACCAAAAAAACGAATATAATAAAATTTATAATGCTAAACCTACAAATGGACGATATTCGTCCCCCCCTCAGCGTGTCCATGTTCCCTACAATGTTTTGTGGCTGTTGAGATCAATATTCTTCTCCTCTTAAATCCCCTGCATTGAGTACATGAACAATAACATTTTAAATCACCCCTTTGTTTCGTTGCATCCCATAGTCTAGCAAGCAATTGTTGGTTGTATTCGTTTGGATCCAGAATATTTAATCTATTTGACATTTTGTCACAAACTTCATTAATGAATATAACCGGTTTTCTTAAAAAATCAAATGCCATGCATCAAAAAAATTTCAAATGGAGAGAAGTCGAAGAATAAAAAATTCCCAGTAAAATGTCTATTGATGAAAAAGAAAATTCCCACAACCGCCCATTGAAGAATAAAACAATTCCTGAAAACATCCATCAAGGAATAAATCATTTTCCCAAATCATCCATCACTTCTACAACAAACATGTCGAAATGTTTAAAACAATTTATATTTATAATGGACATGCATGGGATATTATACACCTTGAACATAGTTACCGTTGAAAATATGGGACCATAAATTTAAAATCATGTAAACCTTACAATTTAAAAAAAAAACCCTACACAGAGCATCGGTTATCCGACACCCTATCATCGGATATCCGACACCCAACCGTCAAAGATTCGGCACTGAAGGGTCAGATCTCCAACGCCAGTGTGTCATATATCCAACACCAGTGTGTCAGATATTCGACGGATATATAAATCCTTTTTTATTGGCATTCTTCTCAGTGATTGTTGTCCGACACATCCGTGCGAAATGTCGGATGACATCGGATTCCGGGTTCAAATCCTGTTGTGTGAACTTGGAGTTTGTATAGTCTTAGGAGTATTCAAAGGTATTGTAGATGATATGGATGATGCCATAACATGCATATCATCCTGCAAACATGATTCTAAATAAGAATTATAATGACTTGAATGAAGTGAGGAAGAGCTGCTTAAAGACAAGTCGGGATCTAGTGAAAAATCACAATCATTGGGAGATGAATCTAGTAGATTGATAGGTGAATTATTCAAGAGAGACACTGATATTTTTTATTTTCATTTATCATAAAATGAATCTATATCATAGAAATGAGGAAATGATTTAAGTTTGGAACTCAAGGAATAGTTCATACTACCTTGGTACCACACACTATGACTGTGTTCTGAGGATTCAACAGGCTTCTCTAGCTCATCTGGAACTTCAATGTTATGCTGAACTCAAAAAGCTGAGACATGATGTCCATATTCTTCTTGAAACATTTATTCTCAGGATGAAATGCATTTCTGCAGTAATAACACTTATATGTTCTCCCTTTCTTCTTTACTTACTTCATTGAATTTTCATCAGTAAGCTTTGAACCTTCATCTTCAAAATCTAACTTTGGCTTCTTCTCTTTCACTATTTGTTTATATTTTGACTTTTCATTCTTACTTACATGAACTATAAGAGCATGATTATTGAACTTGGAGGATCTAACATCACCCATCTTAATCAATTTATCTTGCTCCTTTGTCAGTGAATCAAAGAATGTACTCAAAGAAGGCATTTTCCAATTTGAAATAGCAAGCCCAGTAGCATGAAACGTTGACACAAAAACTTAGTATTCAAGACTCAATTTTGATAAGATGGAAAGAATCAATTTATTTTCCTTTTTCTCAATCCCACATTGCTTGAAAAATAGAACAAGTGACTTGAATTTGGTGAAGAAACCCTCAATATAATCGAAACTACTTGGACTCAATGAGAAAAAATCATTCTCCAACTGATGTGCTCTTATCTCATCTTGCACTCCAAAGAGAGACTCAATTTTGGTCCATACCTGGTTTCGAGAGGTCAAACCATCTAGATGAAAGCGTAGATCAGGAGAAATTGAGAGACAAATAAATCCATAGGATTCATCCGACTTATTATGCCACTTAGTTTTCTCAGCAATAACATTAGGCTTATTCTCTATAAAACCATAGAAACTCTATAGAGTTCATTACTACACAACAGAATGCCAATTTTGGATTTCCATTCATGATATTTGAAGGGATCCCGGATCATAGCTGAAGAGGAATCCATGCTAAGATGTTGATGCACTCAAGAAGATACTCTCTACAAACTGCACAAATAAAACTAGGAGAAAAAAACTTATAAGCTTACTTCAAGCTCTTCTGCAGAGAGGGATAGGAGACTGGAAGCACTCTCATGTGGAGAACTGATAACTCTTCAAATATGTTGAACTTGAGAAACCTGTGGATATAATACCATGTATAAATAGAAGCTCTGATACCATAAGAAATTAAGGCTCTGATACCATAAGAAATTAAGGCTCAGTACAATCCGTAAGAACATGGCAAGGATCTAATTACAATATATTTCTCATAAGCAAGCACAAGGAAGAAAATAGAGAGAAGAGTAATGAGATTGAATACAAGAAAAGAATAATAATTGACTATTGATCAAATGACTTATGATTATTACATTAGTAATACATCCTTATAAAGGAAAATAGAGTTGATAGAATACAACTCATGCTAGCTCATAAAGCAGGCTTACTAAATATGATAAACCCCCATAGGTGACTAAAGCAGTTACTAAATCTATTAAGGACCTCACGAATTAGCTAAAGCATGAATGAGTTTTCATGGAATATGGAGAGAAAATCATGGAGGATGGTTTGGCCAAAAAAGATAGTAGTTTCCTAGTTGACTAGCTTTATCTTATCCACTGAAAAGATGGAATAAAGCAGTATTAATACAAAATCCGCAAGAAGACGCAGTTACAAAATCTAGCAATAAATAAAGTAGGAAGGATCTAACTAGAATTGGGATAAAGATGTGTTGGGTCTCGAAATTGTCTTTTATAATGGTTTTATTTACACTAATTTCCAACCTATTTACTGTAATTTAATACATCTATGTTCAATAAGGTTGTATTTTACTTTGTTTTATTAATTAAAATCTCGTAAATGTAAAATAAGACAAATGTGTTATTTTTATGTATTAAATGTAGTATTTTGCAAATAATAAACGTTCTGCACTCCATTCCGCCCCTTTCTTTCAGTCCTAAGTTCTGAATTAGATTTGATTACATGTTAGTTTACTGGTTTGGCTTACCTGTTTCTTTCGATCCTGCATATAAAAATTTAAACCATAAAGTAATGATGAGTTTTAAGCATTAGTTTAAATTTAAACAAAGAATAAAATAAAAATATTAAAAAAAGAAATTAAATATTAAAACAATTCTCTTAACTTTAAATCACCTTTTCAAACCCACTCATATCCAAGTTAACCAAAACATAAAGTGGATCATGACGTGGAATTTTAATAATTTATTAATTATTTAAATCATATGTCAATGTGGCCAAACACCATTTAATTCCTTTTGAATTGGGTTCTTTAAATGATAAAAGTTCATATACATATTCCTTTTAAAAAACATATGTTTTGAAACTTCATATTGAATATATTGCCATTTCATACTTTGGTTTTTGTTAACTAACATATTTTATTTTATGTGTAGGTCATGAAGTAATGCACGCAAAGTGGAGGATAAACACATATCGTCTATTCAATAAAATGGTTCACGTGAGGGAGGCCAGTTCCAGGAATCCAGCATCCAATTCAACAACCCAGCACTTAGTCTTCAACATGGCTAACAAACCAACAAAAAATATGCTCAGAATTGGGATTTATGAACAAACTTTAGTTACAAGTCATCTAGACGTTCATCCGAACGCCCATGCAGACCATGTGATTTTAACAGATGGTTTATTTTTGGGCTAGATTTGTGGGCAAACAGAAGGGAAATTGAAAATTATGGCACATGGGTTTCGTGCAGAATAGGCCCATTTCATTCATCGACGGTAATTTTCTCTAAATTCATAACCATTTGGGAGAAAATTGTGGTTCTCTAAAACCAACTTTTCTAGAAATTATGGTTGGTCGTTTTCTGAATTCATGGGTAGTTGTGATAGCAGTAATGAACCTCTATTTTTAGCAAGATGTGGTGGACATGATCTCCATTGTAATCATATTATAAATACCTCTTTGGTTTTGAAGAGGGGAAGTGTTGAGGCCTGGAAATTCATAGGCAACAACAGCAAGGGATTCTCCCCAGTCAACTTTCCCAACTAGCCCATGACTGTTTGGTGTAGGGAATCCATCCGGTTTGCGGTCCAGCTACCGTAGGTCAAGTAACAAAACAAAGGGTTTTACCGGTTGCGGCCCGGTCCACCATGTATATTTTTTGTTTTTTGACTTTAAGTATGATATGCAAGTGCCTATCTAAGAATGTATATTGATAGAGAATACAAGGAGCAGTCACAATGTGATGCGCAGGTTCTTACCTCTCATCTTAAACTCGGTCACATCTGAATCACACACAGCAAAAAATTAAAACTAACTACCTAACCTATCCCTAGGGAGCAAGATTATCATTCATTGATGAGTAATGTATTTTGTACATGCATTATGAAAAATCACAAATAGCTGATACTTCTTTCAAAACACATGAACATTTAAAGATATTTGAACAACCAGATAGCCAATTGTTTATGAACATCATTCATTACTCATAGTGGAAATTTTCATAAAATAAACCAGATAACATTCATACAAGAACATAGGTTCAAAGAGTTAGAATGATCTCATAGTTAATGGACACAATGATGAAAATGAAATAGTTCCTCTTCAACAAATCCATGGCACAACATTTGAACATTCCACCAAGTTTTCTCCAACATGTAATTATCTATTGCAAAAGGAAATAGTTCTTCTTACAATATGTCTTCACAAATCTAACCGGGAAAAAATTCCCTGTCCATTCTAACTTTCCAATATTTAAACTAAAACAGTAGACCACTTGGGCTGCCCCGAAACGTGTGACCTTTCGGTCCCTCAAAACGTTTCATATTTCTCTTTATCTTTCCTGCGCAGACTCATGATTTGCTGAGTAACTGACAGACCCTTCAGGTTTGCGCCTTTGTCGCTATTGGCTTTTCCTTCTAATTTTCTTGTCCTCCTTGCGATCCTGTCTCCCATCTATACCTTCGCGCCGTGGTAGTTTGAACAATATCCTGAATGCTCCTGCAATTAAACGACATCAATCATTCATTGGGACAGTATTTTCAAGAAAATCAACTACGTTAAATTATATCAACTACAACGACTAAGCAGCAAGAAAGGCCATGCGCTACATTACTGCTAACATGGCAAGGTAGACCTATTCACAGCCACATAGGCGGGCTTTAACACGTGATGGGCGCTGTGAAAACACTTAGGCATATCGGAGTCGGAAAAGTTACGACCTAAGCTGTGGGCGGGAAAATTTCCAATCATAAATCAGAAATACATCAACATCGGAATCCAAGTGCTTTGCACAGCTGCAACGGCGGAAGAGAAAAGGCTACAGACATGCGACATGCATCGGTGGGCAGAGCGCTTTTCATTTCGGGTAGCTAGCTGATTTGGGAGCCGCAACGACGGAAGAGAAAAGGCTACATACATGCGACATGCATCGACAGGCGGAGCGCTTTTCATTTTGGGTAGCTAGCTGATTTGGGAGCCGCAACGGCGGAAGACGAACAAACAACAACCTCCAATCAAATAAAAATACTAAGTGCTTAAAGACTTTGAAATTTAGCAATGGTTAAAATTGTTTCTCCTCCGAAATGGCGTTTTGCAAAGGACAAATGGTCTTATCCATCTTCAACTCAGCAAAAACAAACTCTAAAATCTGCAACCCACAACAATTCCAAACACAAGCAATTTCTGAAAACCAGGACGAAAGGTAATCTTCAAAAAATCATCCAAAATTAAAGCATGACCCAAAAATTCATGGATCAAAACGATTCAAAGCAACATTAAATCATAAGGGAGACCAAAATTTTTAAAAAATTTGGGGAAAACAGTTGCAACCGTAACAATTGGCGACTACCTGGTGAACCTAGAACTCTGAACGATTCTTTCTTGAGTAGTAGACTATTTAACAACAAATGAACCTATTGAATTCTTCCAACTACCTGGATTTCCCAAATGGAAAAAGGATGTACCTTTAATCATTGATGACAATCCGATTTGGGAGAGTGGAAACCATGATTTTTAAGTCAAGATAACTCTTTTGAGGCCTGGAGATAGGTTTCATTGTTACTTGTGTCTTCAGGTAGTTGCCAGCTTGGGCGCCACAGGATTGTAGCATATGGTAAACAACAATATTCATTTGTTCCTCATTCCCATGCCACTTTAGCACTTTTGTCCTTTTCATATGAGTCCTCCTGCATGCCTTTCTTTCTTAACTTTAATTCAAGCTCCCATTAGAGGAATTTTGGGGTCTAAAATGGGCCTCCTAAGGAAAATAACAAAATAATAGTTAAAATAATAAAATAGTATTGATTAATTTTGGAGGAAGAAAGAAAAAAACTACTTTTTGTGTTCGTATTTTTGACATATCTCCCTGTGTTTTTACTCAAATTTTGATCGGGAGAGTTCGTTGGATGTGGAATTTGATTCTGCATCCAACGAGTACCCACACTGCATACTTTTGACGGACACCGCTACCCCAAAAACAAGAAATACCTGAAAAAAATGTGATGATGACATCATCATCACATTTTTTCAGGTATTTCTTGTTTTTGGGGTAGCAGGGTCCATTAAAAGTATGCAGTGTGGGTACTCGTTAGATGCGGAATCAAATTCCGCATCCAATGAGCTCTTCCAATCGAAATTTGAGTAAAAACACAATGAGATATGTCGAAAATGCGAATCAAAAAAGTAGTTTTTTTTAATGACAAATATGTCAATTCAACCATTATGGTTGACTTATTTTATTGAAATTCTATTGGTTCTTGAATTCCAACTCACAAAAACTTATTTTGGCACGTTTTCTTATAAGGCCCATTTTAGACCCCAAATTTCCTCTAATGTCTATCCCAAGTGTCCTTTTGTGTGAGAGGTGCATTCACGCTTCAGCTCACGGATGGAGAGGAACTTTCGGTGATTTAGTAATTATATGATTCAACATTTATTTTGATATATGATGCTTTCATAGGAGTTTTGACTCTTATCTGCTTTTTGGGATTCATTTCCTGGCATGGGATCATTTGTATTTAATATACTGTTTACCGTACTTCTTTCCATGGGCCTCTGGCTGTCACCCCCTAGGACATTTTAAATGTGACATGGATGGAGCCTCAAAATAGTATTCCAGACCCTTTGACTCTGTTTTATTTCACAGGGGTTAAGCAGGACTTCAATGCATACATAGCTATTTGGGAAAATTGCTAAACTGGAAGAAGTTCTTTTAGACAAGAAGTAATATACAGTATTATACCCAGGAACCTTAATCATACCAAAATTCTAATGTTTTCCATGCAACCGTGGGTTTTACTCCTTTATTGAAATCGACAGAAATTTAAACTAAAACAAAACTAAACTTCATGACTCAAAGACTCAAAAAGACGACCAAGCCAGATTATTTATATACAAGATAGAAGAAGACAAATGAAACTCAGGAAAAATAAGGCTTGAGAACTAAACCATTTACTGGTAAGTTCTCTTCCCACCCTTGCAGATCTCATAACTTATAAGTGGAAGGGCCAAGCTTTGCCGCAATATGGAAAGGGACTACCCATAACTGCTGGAATTTCATGTGTTTTCCTTTTTCATCATGGGGGTGGTCCCACTTGAGGACCAAATCTCCCACTTCAAAGTCCTTTGTTCCTACCTTATGCTTGTCGAACCATCTCTTTATTACCTCTTGTTGTTGTTTAAAGCACTCTCTGGTCTTAGATATAGCCTCTTCTGCTTTCAGAAGATTACATATCCTCATCTACAAAACTTCATTCTCTGACCCTCTAGACTCTTGAGCTATTATGGAGGAGGGTAGCATGATATTAGGGGGAAGCCTTGGCTTCTTTACCATACACAAGGGTATACGGTGACACTCCTAACGAAGACTTGGGGGTGACTCTATCATCCCAAAGGGCATTTGGTAGCGCTGAGTGCCAACTCCTCTGGTTTTCTATCACAGTCTTCTTTAAAATTCTAATCAGATTTTTGTTAGTAGATTCAGCCAGGCCATTTCCATGTGGATAGTAATTTGCAGAGTAATGCAACTTTATTCCTTTCTCATGAGCAAAAGCAGTTAATTTAATCGATGAAAATTAAGTAGCATTATCAAATACTAAAGAAATTGGAACTCCAAACCTGGTCATAATGTGGTCCTGCAGGAAGTTGATGACCATGTCTTCATTTATTTTGCGCAGTGGAATGGCTTCGACCCAGCGAGTGAAGTAATCGGTTGCGGTCAGAATGTACTTATGTTGTAGGGAATATTTCAGCTTTATCTCCCCAATATAATCCAACCCCAATTTTTCGAACAGCTCCGTGATCATCACAGGCTTCAGTGGTGCGGCTGCTTTAGCTTTCCTTCCACTACACCTTTGACAAATATCGCACTTCTGGACATGGGCGTGTGCATCTTTGAAAAGTGTGGGCCAATAGTAACTGGCCCTGAGAATTTTGTGAGCAGTGGTATCTCCTAAAAAATGTCCCCCAACAGGCCCGTCATACAAATATGTCATTACTTTTGTCGCATCTTCTTTCTCTAAGCATCTAAGAAGAACTCCGTCGTAGTTTTTTCTGAATAATATTCCTTCAACAATTTGATAGGAGGCTGATTTGAGACACAGCGCTCTTATTTTCTTAGAATTCCAATGTTCGGGAAACAACCCTGCCTGTAGGTAATGCATGAGGTCTCTATACCAAGATTCGGGGGCTGTGAACAAAGGACATCCATCGATCAAATGTAATTCAGCCTTGTCTTCCTAGGCGTGTTGGTCATTGTTCCCATGTTCAGTCATTAGTTTGCACAACCCCTGCCCTTTAACTATAGAAGCTGGCTCGAATTCGAGGTCATACTCTTGAAGAGCCGTTACCCAATTGCCCCTTCTTTCTCCTAACTCCTTTTGTACAAAAAGTGACCTCACAGCTGGGTATCGGACGATCACCTTGGTTCAATTTTTTAAAATATAGGGCCTGAATTGTTTCACTGCTTTGAATACTGCATAATCTTGTTTATCAATAGCCGGGTAATTTAATTCAGCCCCTTGTAGACCAGTGCTCATGAAAGATATTGGGAACTCATCCCCCCCATCTTCCTTTTGAGTAAGCACAGCTGCTAGCGAATCATTAGATGAAAAAGTATACAGAATGAAATATTTATCGAAATCGTGGCTTTTTAGGGAGGGTACGTGTGCAACAGCAATTTTAATCTTGCTGAATGCGTCCTTCTCAATCTCAGTTCATTTGAACTGTGTGCTTTGCTTCACCATTTGCTGCAGAGGTTTGACAATCTGAGCAAAATATGGCACAAATCTTCGTACGAAATTTATGGTTCCCATAAATGATTGTATCCCCTTTTTATTATGGGGTAAGGGGATTTGTTCAATGGCCTTAATTCTTTCTGGATCTATAGAGATTCCGTTCTTTGAAACTATTTGACCTAACAAATTGCCCTCCGTAAAAACGAACACACACTTCTTGGGATTGAGTGAGATGCCATATTTCCGACAGTGTTCAAAAATCTTCCTTAAATGAAACACATGCTCTTCTCTCCTCTTTAAGAATATTGTAATATCATCAAGGTACACTACAGCACTACGGACAATCAAACCTCGGAAAGCTATGTCCATAGCCCTCTGGAACGTAGCTCCGACATTTATAAGCCCAAATGGAATTCTTCTGTAAGTGAAGGTTCCTCATCTGGTCCTGAATGTTGTCTTTAATCTGTCTTCTTCGGCTACTAATACTTGATTGTAGCCTGAGAAATTGTCCAATAAAGAAAATAGTTTATAACCTGAGACCATTTGTAGTAGTTGTTCCATGGGTGGAACAGGATAGTTATCTTTATCTGAAGCACAGTTTAAATTCCTGAAATCCATGCACAGCGTGATTTCTCCAGATTTTTTCCTCACTGGTACCAGATTCGAGACCCATTCTGAGTGTCTGACCTTAAAAATTATTCTAGCATCCAATAATTTCTTATCTTCACTCTGAATCAGCAGTTCCAATTTTGGGTGCATTTTTCTTAAAGGTTGTTGATAAGGTTTGACGCCAGCTTTGATGGGGATAACATGCTGGATGATGCTGGTGTCATATGTCTTCAAATATTCATATGTCTAGGCGAAAACATCTTTATATTGATTAAAAATACTGATGAACTTATCTCTTTCTGCTGGTGAATAACATTTTCCAAGATTCACATATTTAGGATTTGTCTCAGTCCCTAAATTTATCAGCTCGAACTGTAGAGATGAGCTGTGAGTTTTCACGTTTGATGGTCTTCTAAATTTTTCATTTAGATCGAACATTCTTTCTAAGGTTCTGACTCCTTTAGGGATGAAATTAGCATACTTCAGCTCGGCCTGATGTTCTTCATCATCTATAATCGCCCCTTTAAATACTTCGTCATTTTTTAAGCATTCTATAATCTGTTGATCCTCATCGAACACTCGTAAGTTGGTAATCATATCAGGGACCGAGGGCCTGAAAAGCAATTCAAGGGAGCATCGATTATTAGTAGGTACAAGCCTAGCAGCTGATGTGGCCAACAAGTCAGCTGCTGCATTGTTTAGTCTTGGAATTGATATAATATTAAATGCATCAAAACATTTGAGTAGGTCCCATACCTAATTTTGATAAGCTTTTAAGTGAGGACAAATACAATGTATTTGATTCCGAATCTATTTTACGATTATTTCAGAATCTCTAAAAACCTTCAGATTACTTACCTTTAATTCGATTGCTTTCCTTAAACCCTGCACCAATGCTTCATACTCAGCTGTATTATTCGTACATTCAAACTCTAATCTACATGAAAGAAAATTTTTATTCTTCTTGGGGTCGATCAGGACACAGCCGGCCCCTGACCCTTCTAACGTCTTAGAGCCATCAAAAAACAATGTCCAGAAATCACTCACTACTTCATGCGAATCACCTCCTACTACTAAGTCTACTATTTTATAGTTGATTTCATCAGCCTGTGAGAATTGAAGGAGATCAGGATGGGTGTCTGACGTGTTGCTAGCTTCTTCTGCTTGGTAATTTTCTGGTTCCAATTCAATAAAATAATTTCCCAACACAGAATCCACTTGTTCATTCTTCTCCTCAAGTTGAGTAACGTTGTATTTCATGTGAGGCTCCCTCAGAATTTTAATTTGGTTCGGACTTCCTTTATACGACAGCCATAGATGTGACCAATCAGAGGCAAAATATCCATTTAGTTTGGCCGACCAATCTATGCTCAGAACAAGACCATAAGCATCTGGTATGTCGGCCACCACGATATCAATAACTTGGCACACTTTATCATTTGACGATAGGTGGACCAGGACATCCTCCATCTCACCAATTACCTTTACATTCGTCCTGTCCAGTTGAACAAATCTACAAGTAGATGGCTTAGGCTTCCCATTTATCCTTTTACAGACTGATATTGGCATGACGTTAACCGATGCCCTTGAGTCTACCAGGCAATTATGTACGTTGTGATTAAAAATTTCAAAAGTGAGGAGGAAAGGTGGATGCTTGTTCTTAGACTTAACTCCAATGCTGGTTTCTCTGATTTCTTCTTCACCTTTGGGTTGATTGTCAGTGGGCAGCCTCTCATCCGGTGTTTCAAGCGCTTTCAAAAGCCTTTCCTTTTGATGCGGCACTTTACACATTTCAAATAGTGAAACGTTCACCTTTACCTTCTTTATATCTTCCACGATGTCATAATCCATCTGCGGTTTAGTGGGATGTGGCTTATCAACATTCATTTTTTCTTCAGTGGGCTTGGCGAACGTATCAGTCTGCCTAGGATCCTGGCTGGTAATGGTGAATTCAGGAATTTTATCAGCTGAGAAATTATTCTGAATTTTTTAAACATTTTTCTGCAGCCTTTTGATTTTTGGGAGTACGAGACTGTCTTCTTTAACCGACCCTTAGATCCTTGTTGTAACATTCGTTTCCATGATGCTCTCATATCCCCAATTCTTTTCTTCCTCAGCATCGAATAACGAAACGAAATTCCACAGAACCATGGTCTCATCTTCTTGTTCTTTCGTTGAAGTGGTACTGTCCTTTTTTTCTTCATCTCCATCTTCTATTAATTTAGAATCCAACAGCTGATTCATAACCAACGTCATTGAGTTTATCCACTGAGGACAATTCTTTTTAGAGTGGGGCTTTTGGTGGAACATGCAAAAATTGTCCATTCCTACCTCTGTTAAATTCATAGATGCTGAATTGTGAGGAGGAGGTTGGGATTGATTGTTATCCTCCCTTTTCTTGTAATAGGGCTTGTAGAAATTTTGAGTTTCCTTTTCTTTTTCCAAGTCTATGATTCTGTTCGAAAGCTTCTGCATCATTTTTTCCATACCTTCAAGATCTGGTGATTGCTCTTCCTTAGGTTTATTAAACAACAAGGATTTCCTCCCAACAATTTTCTCTCCTGACCATTCGGGATAATCTTCGATGCTTTCCCTTTCAGCCTCCACTTTTTCCTCCTCTTCATAAGTTTCCGCCAAAGTAGGCTTGGCCTTTATTTTGGCAAACATGGCCAACTCAGGGCCTAAAGCTGAGGTATAATATTCAATCAGCACCTTGTTCGAAGGTCTGTCAGCTTCAGATAAATTCTTGAGATATGCTACAAACCTTTGGGTGAAACTGTGCACCTTTTCTTTTCTCTCTTTCTTCAAGGCATATAGTCCTTTCATAAGAGCTGCATGATTCTTCTGGGTTGCATACTTACTTCTAAAAATCCTTTCGAAGGTATCCCAATCAGGGATAGAGTTTTTCTGCAAACCAAAGTACCATGATGCCGTAACTCCTTTAAGGGTGTGTGGGAAAATTATGCAAACCACATCCTCATATTTCCCAGCCCTTAACCCTTCAATTGCCAAATAGAAACTTTGCAAGTGGTCGTCTACTAGTATATTTTCACTTGGGTCGAATTTGGGCAGCATCTTTTCAAAGGCTTGAGGTAAATCATGTAATAGAGGTGTCAGGCTTAAAGGTGATCTGGCTCTCCAGGCATGTGGTGGATTCGGTGGGTTGGGTGGTTGATTGGCGTTTACGCCTGCCATGAGTCTGGGTGGAGAGTGAGGAGATGAGCAAATAGGAGTGTGAGCAGGAGAACTGCGAGGAGTATCTGGGCCTTCTTGATTCAAAGGTAGTACAACCTCCTGTAAGGATGTTTCTACAAGTTCTTCCCAATCCCAAACCAGCACTAAGTCTTCCAATATAGGACAATCCTTCCTTTTATATTCTCTTCTGGGAAATTCAGGGATGATCGGCAATCCTCCAATTTTCTTCACATATTCCCTAGTGTGTCTTCTCAAATTATTAACAACTTCGTTATCGACTAAAAACAAATGTTATCTACCCCTTTCTTCCGGAATTGGATTATGAATCCCATGGCTTTCTGAACTATTACCGGTGGAATAGTCTCGGGAAAACAGGTTTCCATGGCCAGCCATGCACTGGCGGCCCTCCTTCTAGCGCCAGTAACTGTTGAGGCCTAGAAATTCGTAGGCAACAATAGCAAGGGATTCTCCCCAGTCAACGTTCCCAACTAGCCCGTGACTGTTTGGTGTAGGGAATCCATCTGGTTTGCGGTCCAGCTACCGTAGGTCAAGTAACAAAACAAAGGGTTTTACCGGTTGCATCCCGGTCCACCGTATATATTTTTTGTTTTTTGACTTTAAGTATGATATGCAAGTGCCTATATAAGAATGCAGATTGATAGAGAATACGAGGATCAGTCACAATGTGATGTGCAGGTTCTTACCTCTCATCTTAAACTCTCTCGCATCTAAATCACACATAGCAAGAAATTAAAACTAACTACCTAACCTATCCCTAGGGAGCAAGATTAGCATTCACTAATGAGTAATGTATTTTGTACATGCATTATGAAAAATCACAGATAGCTGATACTTCTTTCAAAACACATGAACATTTAAAGATATTTGAACAACCAGATAGCCAATTGTTTATGAACAACATTCATTACTCATAGTGGAAATTTTCATAAAATAAACTAGAGAACATTCATACAAGAACATAGGTTCAAAGAGTTAGAATGATCTCACAGTTAATGGACACAATGCTGAAAACGAAATAGTTCCTCTTCAACAAATCCATGGCACAACATTTGAACATTCCACCAAGTTTTCTCCAACAGGCAAATTGTAATTATCTATTGCAAAAGGAAATAGTTCTTCTTACAATATGTCTTCACAAATCTAACTGGGAAAAAAGTCCCTTTCCGTTCTAACTTTCCAATATTTAAACTAAAACAGTAGACCGCTTGGGCTGCCCCCAAATGTGTGACCTTTCGGTCCCTCAAAACGTTTCATATTTCTCTTTATCTTTACTACGTAGACTCATGATTTGCTGAGTAACTGACAGACCCTTCAGGTTTGCGCCTTTGTCGCTATTGGCTTTGCCTTCTAATTTGCTTGTCCTCCTTGCGATCCTGTCTCCCATCTATACCTTCATGCCGTGGTAGTCTGAACAATCTCCTGAACACTCTTGCAATTAAATGACAACAATCATTCATTGGGATAGTATTTTCAAGAAAATAAACTACTTTAAATTATATCAACTACAACGGCTAAGCAGCAAGAAAGGCCAAGCGCTACATTACTGCTAACACTGCAGTGTAGACCTATTCATAGCTGCATAGGCGGGCTTTCATAGGTGATGGGCGCTGTGAAAACAATTAGGCATATCGAAGTCGGAAAAGTTACGACCTAAGTTGTGGGCGGGAAAACTTCCAATTAGAAATCGGAAAGACATCGACATCGGAAGCCAATTGCTTTGCACAGCCGCAACGGTGGAAGAGAAAAGGCTATAGACATGCGACACGCATCGGCGAGCAGAGCGCTTTTCATTTTGGGTAGCTAGCTGATTTGGGAGCCGCAACAGCGGAAGCGAAAAGGCTACAGACATGCGACATGCATCGGCAGGCGGAGCGCTTTCCATTTCGGGTAGCTAGCTGATTTGGGAGCCGCAACGGCGGAAGACGAACAGACAACATCCTCTGATCAAATAAAAATGATAAGTGCTTAAAGACTTTGAAATTTAGCAACAGTTAAAACTATTTCTCCTCCGAAACGACATTTTGCAAAGGACAAATGGTCTGATCCATCTTCAACTCAGCAAAAACAAACTCTAAAATATGCGACCCACATCAATTCCAAACACGAGCAATTTATGAAAACCAGGACGAAAGGTAATCTTCAAAAAACCATCCAAAATTAAAGCATGACCCAAAAATTCATGGATCAAAACGATTCAAAGCAACATTAAATCATGAGGGGGACCAAAAAATTTTAAAAATTTGGGGAAAACAGTTGCACCGCAACAGGAAGATGAAAACTGTTTGTAAAACTTTGCTTCAGTTTAATAGGAAGTATTTATTTTAGCTATTGGTGATCATTCTCATTTCTCTGTTAATGATCAGTGACTGAGTAGCATAGGAACGCGGGCCCTGATTGCTGAGAAGGGCCCTCAACAACCATAAGTTCTATTTGTGTATATTCATCAATTTCTTTTCATGTTTGTAGCTAATCCATACGAACAACCAGTCCTCCCTCTGTTCAGACTATCTTTTCAGCCTTCTGTTCGCACCTTAATGCAAACTGTCGTTCAACACTTTATTCACACTTAGACATAATTTTAATTCATTTTCAGAATTTTTAGTATTTTGTTTTTGCAGAAATAGTTAGTTAAGGTAGAGGTTAATTTTCCATCATTCCGCCATGTTATGTAGCTAGTTGGGATTTGAATTCATCTCTAACAATTCATATTTAGTTCTATATTAACACACATATTAATTATTTCAATTTTAATAATGATAAAATTCATTTATATTCAACATATATTTTACTGATTCAAATGAGAAATAGTTTTAGTTTTATTTTTTATCATGACTTAGATAGTTTACGAGTTACTTTTATTTGTTTTCATGCCTAAAACCTAGATTAGCTTAAGTTTGTTTAAAATTTTATCATATAATTTGTTGAATATTAGTTTATCTCATTTCTAAAATAGGTTCAGCATTCCATTTTCAGTTACACGACATTTCATTGTCTTCGGCTTTGTTAGTTTCATTTCTTTGAGTTAGTTCATTTCAGTAGATGTAAACAATTAGTACTTAGTTTCAAATTCAAGCTTGATAGGTTCATTTAGATTTTAAAGATGCATTTGTTTTTAGTATTTTATAGTTTGATGATAAAAGTTCACATAACCTAGTTTAGCGTAAGTTTACTTTTCAAGTTGTAAATCAGTTGCATGATCTTTTTATGATTGGTTAACATTCTTTAGTTTATGGTATAGTTTGTTGAGGAGGTAAAGTAGAAGTATTTTGTTTTTTTGTTGTAGGTTTTCTTACAGATTGAATATATTTCCAGTTATTGTTTTGTACTTAGTTTTAGATTTGATTATAAAGCTCCATGTTTAGTTTGCTTTGATTAGTTTATTGTTTTGCAACACATTTATTTACACTTGGTCTTTAGAATAATATTTTCTTTTCTTTCTATGAATCTACAATTACTTGTTTTGATTTATACGAATTTGCAACTAAATAATTCATTGCTTTCCATAAAACAGTTGCACTTGCATTCTTAGATAGGCATTTACTCATGCATACATGGAATAGTCTCCAATTTATAATATAGATCAAATAATTTTTTGCAAGTAGTTAGTTTTGCTCTCATTAGTTAAATCGCTTTCGGACCAAGTGACTTCTTTCTAGAATAGTTTAGCATATTGTTAGACTAGTTTGAATCTCATTTATTAATTAGTTTCCTTCCTTTATAGAATACATTAGATTAGACTTGAAATTATAGTTACTTTTCAAGTTCTTAGTTAATTTCCTGTTTTCATGGATAGATTAAATTCTTTCATTTCAATTATGAGAGTCATGTATGTAGATTAAAATCATATAGTTGCATGTTAGCACATTTGCATCTTTATTTAGCTCAGGTTAGTTCAAGCCTTCAATCCTCCACATATAGTGTTTGCATCTCACAAGCTCCCTTCCCGGGTTGACAATTAAGTGTTGAATTAGATAGTGCATATTTTACCCAACATTTTGGCGTCATTGTTGGGGAGGTGCTAAAGGGATTGGATTCTAGGTAGATAAGGGTAGATAGGTTGTCTTTACATTACACAACAAAGGGGATGGGAAATGATAAAACACAAAGACGAATTCACTACGAAATTTCCATAGTGTGATAGCCTGACGCATATACTTTAGTGGGTTGCCCCAAAGCTTTGTTGTTCCCGTTTTCCCACAAGTGTGTTTACTTCACACAAAGTTTGATTTATTTCCCTTAACTATACTTTTTTTTCTGCAAACGTAGGTAGTTTACTTTCCCATGGTTATGTGTATTTTTCTTTACGCAAATGTAAATAGTTTACTTTTCCATAGTTTAATTTCATACACATGCGCCTTGCAAGTTTAGGTAGTTTACTTTCCTGCCATTTACTCTTATACAAGTGTGTTATCTCTTCAGCAAGCTTAGGTGTTGCATTCAGATTTATTATGTTCGATTCATTTTTTTTAGGTGTGTTTATGTTTGTCATAAGCCTTCTTTTCTTTTCAAGTGTGTGATTTGTTTTGTAATTAGATTATAAAGTAAAGAAAAAATATAAAAATAAAAATAAAATTTTTTTGGGTGATGTAAGAACCCCAGAGACTAATCATTGTGTTAAGCAGGACCTATCAACTGACAAAATGGATTCAAAGGTGTTCATTAGCATGAGAGAAATTTCTCAAATCCTAGCAACAACTGAGATATCGATCTCTCAAGAAGAAAATATATTGACATCAGTTGAGTGTTATAGCCAATTTCACCACTCCAGGTGAATCACACATTGTATGGCCTTCCCTTGTCCCGCTGTAGACTCATTAGACCCCATGGACCACTTTTTATCCTTTGATGTTTCCAATATCATCCCTATAAACATTATAAAAATGCTATACGCGGCTTTTACCCCGATAACCGCGTACATACACGGGTTTGACCCCTATAACCGCGTATATGAGGATGTGTGCATAATCCAAATCCTTTTGGAGCGTTCCTTGACTTGGATCCGACTCATATGTCTCCTGGCCTTCCATATGCCTTGATTTCACTCGGATTCGACCCTTCATTACCCAGATGAACAACTATATAAAGAACTGTTGGGGCTCCGACCCTAAGGGTCCCTAGTTTTGGTAACTCCGCAGTTTTTGTAAGTTGTAAGCAGAGTTACGACCCAAAATAGTCTTAGGGGTGTCGGGGTTGGGTCGAAGCCCCTTTTTGTAATTAACCCATGGCTTAAGTCTAGGGTTAGGGTTTTGGGTGCCCATGGTTTAAGACCATGGTTTTGTAATCAATGCGCTGTATAAATAGGCACTTATGTAAAGAAGTAGGGTTAGGTCTTAAATGATTATCATAAGATGCTATTGTAATGCGAAGATAAGAGATTGTATAAGGATTTTTGTAAGAAGGTTAAGTCCCAGCTGAGTGCGTGGACAACCTCTGCAGCTGTGTGCACAGAGGGGTTTTTGGTGATAAGGAAGATCTGCAGCTGAGTGCGCAGATCAGAACTGTCGTTTTAGTTGTAAAGAGTTGAATAAAACGCAGTTATGTGGACGTAACCCCTACACTGGGGGTGAACCATGTTATATCTTGTGTTGTGGTTCTTTTATGCTGTTTCTGTTGTGTTATTTTATGCATGAATAAGTAAATAACTGATAAAGTAAGATCGCTGCTAATAACTAGCTTCGCTGTGAATTCCCAGATAAGGGTTGAGCAAGTAACTGTTTATTTATCTACTGTGAAGCTATATACTTGATACTAGAAGCATTGTGTTATGTGATTGTTAATAATGAAAGGCTAAAGGTACAGTAAGATCCTCCCTTCTGCTTGTAGAAACCTGATTCTGGGGCACCCCATAGCTGTTTTGGGTGAGACTGTAGCCTGTTCGCAGGCTGCTGCCGAAAGGGCCAACACTGTGGGTCTTTTGTTGGTGCGAAGTTAAAGGTAAAACCCAGGTCTACCCAATAGCCCAACAAATTGGTTCCATTGACGGTTGAACTCAGTATCTGTTGAAGAGGGATCTATGTCGTACCTTGAGGGCTATGTTTTGGAGACCCTCTATGAAAGAAATTGGTGATTGGATCGATGAGACCTATTTGAAGTTTGCAGAGTAAGAAAATAAAGATCCCCGTCGTAGTGCGAATTTTTTTTTGCAAAGGTACGTCTTTTCTGATGTTTATGAAATTTTCTTTGGTAGTATACACATAGAGTTGCACTAGTGGTTATCCAGGTTGACAGAAAGGAGGACGAACTTCCAAGAAAATCAGTTTCCTCCCTGGACCCCCGCAAGGATTCCTATCTTGAAAAGGGTGAACAATGCGATCTCGCGAGCCATTGATTTCTGGACCGCGCGGACTCTTGAAGCATTTGTGACGGAGTTCACCATCGACACAAGTACCTCCTTTAGCGAAGCTGAACGAAACTTTTTCGAAGGACCAAGGGGTAAGTACTTGAACTTATTTAGTTTGAATATTAAAATACTATTGGCTGAGAAAGGCATCTTGCTTATAGAGTCAGATTGTTAGATCTAGTATTGCTAACCTATGGTTGGAAGTGACTGGGATTTCGACGAGCAAAGTGGTTTGCTGTGAAACGGTAAAATATATAAGAAAGATCTCGGTTCCTCTACTGAATATACTCCTTTAAGCCTGGAAGCCTCCGAATTCGCCGAAGTCCCCTCTGTTAGAAACCCTCCTATAACCCCACAGGAGAGACCTGTTATCCCCGAGAACCTGTCGCAGTCTGCAAGTAACCCTAGCCCGAGTATCCCTGTCGCAGGTCAGTCTTCCCCAGCCAGTTCGAACCCTTCTTCTTCCCTTAGATCCCAGATGGCCCATGTCCATGATGACATCAAACTACCGGTTTTTAAAGGAACTGGATCAGAGGATCCATAACAGTTTTGGTTTCTATGCGAAGCTGTGTGGACCACGAAGAACATTACGGACCTAGATGTGCAACGAGCGCAGCTGATTACTTCTTTCAGATACCGATCCCTAAATTGGTTTATGAAGTTTTAAAGCACGCAGAACCCTATCTTGGATGACATTAAAGCAGCACTGATCCAAAAATTTAAGAAACCTAAATCAGAGTCGCAGTGCATCATTGAGTTGAAAGAGATTCAGGAGAAAAGAGGTGAATCTGTGTGGGACTTTGATCAGAGATTCAAAGTTTTGCTAGATCAAGTTAGCTTCACAATTGGACCAGCACAACATAAGGAGTGGTTTATTGCAGCATTATTACGTCACATCAGAACTCCACTCATGCAACAGAAGGTTGCTGATCAGCAAGAAGCCTTAGAGATTGCCATGAATCTTGAAACAACACCTGTCGGAGATAATTCTGGCATAGTTCAAATTCAAGCGCAGCTGGCGGAGATGGCTTTAGAGCTGCACGACATGAAAAAGGGGAAAGCCACCCACGAAGAGGTGTGGTGTGTATGCTGTCGAACAGAAGGCCACGACAAGGACCAGTGTCCGGCTCTCAGAAACTATCTGAATACTGGCGCACCAAACCCGCTGAATCCTACTGTTCTATACTGTGAGATCTGTCGAACTACTGGCCAGCATCAACCGGAAGACTGCTATTTGTTACAGAGGTATGTTCAAGTCCCGAAGAACCTTTACTGTAAGTTCTGTAAATCAATAGGCCATAATGAGGATGAATGTCACAGCTTCGACCTCATGAAGGAACGTACCTACGACACTTATAGGGTCCACCCGGACACACAAGGCAATGATGGATATGGTTACCGGGGTGGTCGAGGTAGTTTTAGAGGCCATGGTCGTGGTATGCCTGGAGGAGGTCGAGGTCAAGTCATCTGCTATAACTGCAATCAGGCAGGACATCTAGCTCGAGACTATCAGAACCCAACCACGACATGCCAATACTGCAGAGTAGTCGATCATGTCGTCGAGCAGTGCCCATAGTTGATAGCTAAAATCCATGAAAGAAACAGCAAACCTGGTCAGAATGTTTAGTTGGTTGCCATAGAACCACGACCAATCCCAGCTATTAATGTTGTTACAAGGAGTGGAGCTACGACAGATGTACAGAGTCAGGCGAAACAGCCTGACAAAGTTTGGGTTCGCAAGGCCGTGGAGAAGGCTCTAGCATTCGACGTTCGACGATAAAAAGAAACTTTTCTGGAGGCCAGACAAGACTTTGCTGATCCGAAATGGCCAGCAGCAAACAAGCAGCATCAGCAGTTACAACCCCAAGAAATCACACAAATCCAAGTAAGTACTCTGTCATCGTTTTTACATAGTTGCATTAAATTGTTGAGAAATCAGAATGCCTTAAAAGAATTACAAAAATTTATTTAGTCTTGCGAACCCCAGCAAAGCCCTGATAAGGAAAGAGCTGTTAGTCGAGTTAGAAGGACTGGAAGAGAGATGAGACTACATGCTCAGGTAGGAGAGTATGACATGAAGGATATCATTTTAGATTTGGGTTCAGAGGTCAATATTTTAACTAAACAGACATGGGAACAAATGGGAAAACCTACTCTTGACTGGTCCCCTATACAGTTGAGACTAGCTAATTAGCAGAGGATTATGCCTTTAGGAAGATTCCATAGTGTAACAGTGGATATCAATGGAGTCAGTACTGTAGCAGACTTCGAAGTTATTGAGATTATTGATGATAGCAACCCCTATCCAGCTTTGCTAGGAATAGAGTGGGCTATAAATAATGATGCAGTTATCAATCTTAAAAAGAGACATATGACTTTTGAAGGGAAGGGGCTGTGAGCTATACTACCATTGGACCCTTCTCAAGGGGAAAGGTATACAGAGCCAGTCCGGGAGGAAGACCAGGATATTCTGGATCACATATACAATATCACAGCTAAGGAAGAGGATTATGTCGAGCCTACTGCCGAAGGTGTAATGGATTGGCAATGTGATAGCTCCTGCATGTCTAATTCAGATGATGGTCTGGAAAATCGGCAGAATCACCTATATGAGCTACATGGCCATCGATGCGCACGAATTACCAAATCTCTTAGATGCCTTAGTGCACAGACGAGAGAATTGCCTACATATGATGGGTTGATAGACCCAGGAAACTTTATTGCATAGTTCTCGGAACAAGTACCTGACTCACAGAGAATGCAAACTCTGGATGCAGCATTCAGAGCTACAGCAGCTAGATGGTGACATGGCCACAGAAAGTATATTCACAATTGGGAAGCTTGTCAGAAATCTCTTCTCCTAAGATTCATATATCAACTTCTAGAAGTGTGAATCAAGTTTAATGGGGAGAATAGTCCTCAGGAACATTTGAAGCAATGTTACGCAGCATGGGAACATATACCTTGCGAAGAATGGGTGCATAGGTTTGTGCATACTTTGGAACCTATAGCAAAGAACTGGTATACGGAGGTCGAGCTCCGACATGGTACTGTAAGTTGGGATGATCTTGTGGATAGTTTTATGCTTACATTTTCTATTAACAAAGTTTTCCCTACTCTAGATGCAGCTGTCAGATTGATCCATGCTAAGAAATTTGATGGTCAAGAAATAGTGGAATACCAACCATATTGGAAGGCGCAGGAAGCTAATGTAGTTGAATGTTACAACCTCGCAATTGACGAGGATGACGATCCACACGACATTAATATTCCTGAGTCAGAAGGGACCTATGAAGTAAACGGACCAGAAATCAAAGCACCTGAAGTGACTCAGCCTTTGAAGACGTGGACCATAAATATTGGGTCAGAAGAAAACCCCAAGTATGCTACAATTGGAGATTATTGGGATGACGAAATGGTGAGTAAAGTGACCCAACTTCTCCACGAATATCAGGACCTATTTCCAATGAAGTTTTCCGAGATGAAGGGTATCATTGGTGATATAGGAGTCATAAAGATCCCTTTGAAACCTGATGCGAAGCCTGTGAAACAACGCCCTTATCGACTAAACCCTCGGTATAAGGAAAAAGTTAGACTGGAGCTAGACAATATGCTCGCTGTAGGAATTATAGAGCCTGTTGATGAGTCCGATTGGGCCAGTCCTATGGTGGTGCAAGAAAAGAAGACTAAGGGAAAAATCTGAATCTACGTCAATCTGAGGAAGCTGAATGATGCGTGCCTGCATGATCCTTTTCCCACTCCTTTTACAGATGAAGTCTTAGACAATGTTGGAGGTCAAGAAGTGTACTCTTTTACTGATGGATTTTCTGGCTACCATCATATCAGAATTGCTCCAGAAGATCGACATAAGACAACGTTTGCTATAGAAATGGTATCCTTCCAGTATACATTCATGCCCTTTGGATTGAAGAATGCACCTGCTATGTTTTCTAGAGTAGTCATCTGTGCATTTAAAGAGTTCATACATAAATTCTTAGAAGTTTATTTTGATGATTGGACTATCTTTGGGTTACTAAAAGATCACATTGCTAGTTTAAGATTGATGTTGGACAAATGCAGACAGCACCAGATATCCCTGAACCTGAAAAAGTGTATCTTCTATGCACCCTTAGAAATTCTGCTAGGACATATTGTCTGTAAGCAAGGGTTGATGGTAGACCCTACGAAGATAGCAATTATTGTGAATTTTCCTCCTCCGAAGTCTGTTAAGCAACTGCGCACTACACTTGGTCACACTGGATACTACAGGAAATTTATTAAGGGATATGCCCAGATCACAGCCCCAATGGAGAAACAGTTAAAGAAAGAGATTAAGTTTGAATGGACACCTGAATGTCAAGCAAGCTTGGACATCCTAAAAGAAAAGATGGTAACTACCCCTATTTTAGTATTTCTTGATTGGAATAAGGAGTTTCATGTGCATGTCGATGCATCCTCCATTGCTCTGGGTATAGTATTGGCCCAGACAGGTGCAGGTAACATCGATCACCCTATTGCCTTTGCAAGTCATAAACTGTCAACAGCAGAAAAGAACTATACTACGACAGAGAGGGAAGGCTTAGCTATGGTATATGCTTTGCAAAAGTTCTGACATTATGTATTAGGTTCTCATTTTAAAATGTTCACTGATCACTCTGCTTTGAAATATTTGGTTAACAAACCTGTGCTAGTTGGAAGGATATGTAGATGGCTCATCTTGTTTCAAGAGTACGACTTTGAGATCATAGTTAAGCCAAGCAGACTTAACTTAGGACCTGACCATCTGTCGAGGCTTGAGTCAAGGGAAGAGCCCATTAGCTTGGACGAAGGCCTTCCTGACGCCCAGTTATGTACCATCCAGATGGTCGATGACTACTTTCAGGACATTGTTCAGTATTTGGCTACAGGATTTGCACCCGCAGAAATGGCAACACAGCAGAAGAAGCAGTTGGTGGTTCGAGCTGCTGACTTTACCTTGATAGCAGGACAACTATACAAGATGGGACCAGATGAAATACTGCGCAGATGTGTACTCGAGCATGAACAACCATTGATCTTGGCTGAGGCACACTCTGGAGCAGCAGGAGGACACTATGCAGGAAAAGCTATAGCACAGAAGATTCTGGTAGCAGGTTTGTGGTGGCCTACACTTCATAAGGATGCCAGGGAGTACTGCCACAACTGCGATATCTGCCAAAGGACAGGAAAACCATCTAGGAGGGATGAGATGCCTCTTGTTCCATAGGTAACGTTATAGGCATTTGACAAATGGGCTATTGATTTTGTCGGGCCAATAAATCCCCCTGCAAAGAAATCGGGAGCAAGATATATCATTACAGCGACTGAGTACCTTACCCGGTGGGCTAAAGCGCAACCTGTTAAGGATTGCAGCGCTGCTACAGCTGCGAAGTTCATCTTCGACAATATCTTAACAAGGTTTGGATGTACTAGAATCCTTATGAGCGACCAAGGTTCACAGTTTCTGAATAAAACTATTGCTGCGTTGACTGAAGAATTTCAGGTATATCATCAGAAGAGTACTGTGTACCACCCTCAAGCAAATGGAACTGTGGAAGCTTTCAATAAGATTCTTGAGTAGGCTCTGACCAAGGTTTGTTATGTTAATAGAAATGGTTGGGATCTCAGAATCCCGACAGTATTATGGGCTTATAGAACCACTTGCAAGAAGTTGACAGGACACACACCTTTTAGGCTAGTTTATGGGCAAGAAGCAGTTATGCCAATGGAGTATATTGTTCCTAGTCTCAGAATAGCTGCTTTCACAGAAATGGATGACCCAGGGATGTTGAATAAAAGGTTAGATCAGATAACAGAACTAGAAGAAGACAGATTCATTCCAGGATTCCAGGAGCAAGTGCAGAAGGCTAGAGAAAAAGCATGACATGGCAGGCAAATCAAAGGATGAGGTCGCTGATAGATCCATAAGACCTCGACCAGAAGAAATGCTACGAAGGAAATAAATAAGCAGCTGATGACAGCATATGCAGCCTCAGCAAGCAGTCCGACCACCAGAAGAGTCACAGAGTGCCCCGGGACAGGCCACAAGTGAGTCTTAGGGGCCTGTTGGGGCTCCGACCCTAAGGGTCCCTAGTTTTGGTAACTTCACGATTTTTGTAAGTTGTAAGTAGAGTTACGACCCAAAATAGTCTTAGGGGTGTCGGGGTTGGTTCGAAGCCCATTTTTGTAACTAACCCATGGCTTAGGTCCAGGGTTAGGGTTTTGGGTGCCCATGGTTTAAGACCATGGTTTTGTAAACAGTGCGTTGTATAAATAGGCACTTATGTAAAGAAGTAGGGTTAGGTATTAAATGATTATCATAAGATGCTATTGTAATGCGAAGATAAGAGATTGTATAAGGATTTTTGTAAGAAGGTTAAGTCCCAGCTGAGTGCGTGGACAACCTCTGCAGCTATGTGCGTAGAGGGGTTTTTGGTGATAAGGAAGATCTGCAGCTGAGTGCGCAGATCAGAACTGTCGTTTTAGTTGTAAAGAGTTGAATAAAACACAGTTCTGTGGACGTAACCCCTACACTGGGGGTGAACCACGTTATATCTTGTGTTGTGGTTCTTTTATGTTGTTTCTGTTGTGTTATTTTATGCATGAATAAGTAAATAACTGATAAAGTAAGATCGCTGCTAATAACTAGCTTCGCTGTGAATTCCCAGATAAGGGTTGAGCAAGTAACTGTTTGTTTATCTACTACGAAGCTATATACTTGATAATAGAATCATTGTGTTATGTGATTGTTAATAGTTAAAGGCTAAAGGTATAGTAAGATCCTCTCTTCTGCTTGCAGAAACCTGATTCTGCAGCACCCCATAGCTGTTTTGGGTGAGACTGTATCCTGTTCACAGGCTGTTGCTGAAAGGGCCAACACTGTGGGTCTTTTGTTGGTGCGAATTTAAAGGTAAAACCCGGGTCTGCCCAATATCCCAACAGGAACCCCTTGGTACATTGAAGGCATGAGAGAGAATTGAGAGCATCGAAACTATAGTCCATTGTTGTCGGAACTTATACTTGAGTCCGCATCCCTTTGTCCCTTGGAGCTCTTGTGTGCTCTTCCCAAGCTTGCCTTTTTCTAGTAAGCTTTCTATCTAAGTGATGGAGGATTGAAGTGGTGGAGGCCTAAGTGGGGAANTGTGTATTTGAATGAATATTGTCTCCATTGGAATATGTCAAATGATTTTACATTATTGATGTTATATATGCTAGAATAGATCTAACACCATGATATATAGAATGATTGCATTGTTTACTTGTTGTTGAGAAGTATTTTATCAAGTCAAGCTGGAGTTGGAAAGCTCAACGGGGATCTACTTCGAATGTCCGGAATAAGGTACAAGGTCCGATACTTTAGTGTTAGACATTTTATTTCTATTGCATATTGGAAGAGATTGCTTTTTGGAGTCAATCTGTCTATTGTGGTACCCCAAGCCATAGGAATTTCTCTCCGTAACAGAATTGGTGACTCCACTGGGGAGTTCCTAGTAGTTGTCCTTTGGGGGTTGATTTTTCGGCATTCAATGTATTCGAATTGCTCTGTTTCTCTTGTTTCTGTGTCGGTTCTGGGGGCATGTATGCCTGGTAGAGTTTGATTGGTGTGAAGTTAGTCTCAGCCTATCTGTTTGCCTTGAATTTTATGCAATTTTCCTTCCTGTACGCGGGTTTACTGCACACAGTCGCGTATACCCTTGATTTAGCTTTTTTTGTGGAAGTGAATTGATTGTTGGGTGAATTCTGCTGTTTGCTGAGTCTCCTTTGACACTGCCTGAGTCTGTTTTGACCCCTGTTTCTGACCAGAGACATCTTTTTAGCCAAAATTTTATTTTTAGGAAAGTTCTTGTCATGGCATCTTTGATTTTTTGTTTTGAGATTAGTGCATTAGAGTCCTTTACCTGAGTGCTTTGCTTGAATGTTGTCTATGTGTGCTTGCAGAGTTTGAGGGTGGTAGAGTCATTCTTTTGATTTTTGCATCTCTTATATTTTCAAAAAATCCAAAATATTTGCTTATCATCATGCATTGCATTTTGCACTTTGCATTGCACTTGCACTAGTTCTAGATTTGCTTTGGAGTACTAGTTAGGACTTCATATAGGAAAATTTCCATTTGCCATTTGAAGGAGAATTGTGCATTTCACATAGTAAGCATACCCTTTTTTCATGGACACAATGCATTTGCATTGATTGTTAGGTGTGCATTTTGCTTCTTGTTGTGTCATAACACCACCAGTTGCACGGTCATATCCCTTTTTGCGTAATAAAGCCAACTAAAATCAATACTAAATAAAATGAATTACACTCTTTTCTTTTCTAGGGTGCACCAACAAGCTTAGGTTTTAGGATCTTGGAATAGTTCAGTGAAAGTTAATTCTCCAAGATCACTAAACAACAACAATTAGGTGTCTATCCAGGAGAGTGTGTAAAATCATTGGTATAACCATTGTTCTCAGGATCCTCCTCTCAAAAGGGAGTTAAGCACGAGGCAGTGTGAGCGGTTACTGATTGGGATAACCCCTAGTCATTAATTGTGTAGCACCAGCGATATAGCCAGGATTGTATTCGTATTTGGGGGCTCTTTCGAGAGTTTCGGGCTTTGCTACCCTGCCCATACGGTCAATCCCACTTGCGACTGTTCGCCTGAGCATTTATTATATTAAGGTGACCTTAGTGACCTTACCTAGGATATCGAGGGGGTACTTGTAGAGGTTATTCTGCAGGTGTCCCAGCCAGGTTGGGGTCAGACAGCACAGTCGCTATATGCGCTGAAGCTGAGGGCCACAATAATTGGTTACGTACCTCTGCTTGTGGTGACAAGGGCCTCTCAAGCCTCTCCTAGGTGAGACATACCTGCCACATTCGGGAGCTCACTTATCCAGCCCTTGTTTTCTTGCATTTGGCTTTAGTTTTTATTAGTGATTGCTCTGTGTACGCTAGTTGGCTTAGGGTCTACGTAAATAGAGAGTCTTTGTTATTTTTTGAGTCATTGTGGAGTTAGGTGCGGTTCCGCGCCATTCTCATCATTTAGCAAGACTTCTTCCTTCTACTTCTCCTCCTCCTTTGGGAGAGAGACCTAGACAGTCCAGGTGGATTATGTCACACACTGATTCACACACCATGGGGGATTCTTCAGAGCATATTCATGAACCACCTCCTCCCATTCGTGTTGACGATGGGGAATTTAATCCTACTTACGACCCTTCACCTGACTTAACTCAGTTAGGTCCTGTGATATTTGAGATAGGAGCTATGATTGAGAGATATAATCCTTCTAGAACTGTTTCCCCATGTTACCAGTATGGTATGCCGGAAGATGCCGAAAATCACTTTGAACCCGCCACTACTAGCTATGGTAGTTATGCTACGGTTGGTTTCCCTATGCACGATTTGGCATTTCATGTCGAATTTGATTTCGAGCCTAACACTATGCCTGGGGGCAATCCCATTCCTTACCATGTGGAGAGGTTTGGGACTACTAGTCACATAGCACCTTCCATACCAGCGGTGGAAGCTACAGCTTATGTACCTCCTAGTTCTAGGGTTAGCGATCCCATTAGGATACCAAACCCAAGGCAAGTGACGATAAATGGTAATACATATATTATTGCTCAAGTTACTTCATCCTCGGCCACTAGTTCTTCAAATTCCCATCCTCCACCTTATTCACATGGTCCCTCGAGTAGGTACATGGCTACGAGTCAAGTCCGTACTGCGGTTACTAGACCAGTTGTGTCTCAAGTTTACATACCACCCGTTGCTTCAGGGGGTTATGTTTATGCTTCTAGAGGTCAAGTTACTACTTCCACGACATATATCCCTACTTCTGGTATGTATATTCCTACTTCCGGAACGCATCCCCCTACCTATGGAGTGTCTCATGGGCCATCGCAAGCGATGACCTATGGACCTTATTATGGGGCGCAGTATGGACACGCTTCTCCACCTTATAGTAGCAGGTATCAACAACCTGCCTACTCTCCTAATTATGGCTTTGTAGCCCCTACCAGTCAATATCCACCTTATTATGGTGCTTCCACACCACCCTATATGGGTCAAATGGGAGGAGGACACTATGGCCAAGGCCATTGTGGCAACCAAACCTATGTGAACCAGGGAGCGATCCAACGACCTCATAATTCTAGGCTCCCTTTCCTCGCGACTCTTAATCTACCTGACTTATCGAGACTTACGAACGATCCTGTGGCTCACGACCCGGCTTGGCCGGCTGTCCCTACGAAGCTTCCTTCAAACATACCTAAGTTTGAAGGCAAACCGGGAGAGGATCCAAGCGAACACATTACTACATTCCACCTTTGGTGCTCTTCGAATTCGTTACATCAGGACTCAGTCCGCTTTCGACTATTTCAACGCACCCTCACAGGGCCTGCTGCGAAATGGTATATAGAGTTACCTAGGGGAGCTTTACCTTGTTCGACGATCTTGCGATGACTTTTCTTAATCACTTCTAGCTACCAGTACGCTATGATGTTGGTACTGAACTCTTGTCGACATTTCAGAAAGATAAAGCCACCCATATTTCTGATCACATTCAGGAGTGGCGTAGACGGAAGAGATTAATTAAAGCCTTTATACCACCGGAGTTCCTTCTCGAGTGGTTCCTCAAATCGTTATTGCCATATATAGTTAAGGATGTTTCCACATCCAGAGTACAAAATGAGGAACAAGCAATCTTTGGGGCGTAGGAACTAGACTTGATCTATGCTCATTCTAGTTTGTTGTATGAGATTATTCCTAATGCACCTTGTTCGAGTTTCGATCCCAAGGTCAAACCTGGACCACATGCCGATGGCATTGTGGGTTGTGAGAGTGTGAAACCTGTGGATTCGGTTGCAAAACAAGTTTCTCAGTTGTCAATCAACCAATCTGCTTCGGGACAAGCTACGGCTTCGTCTCATCCCACCCAAACAGTGAGTGTGCTTTCGGTGCAATCGTTGGACCAGAAGGGTAACCAGCAGCCCAGACGGAATAAGAATAATAACCAAAAAGGTAAGAATAACAATAGAAAGGGTGGGAATAAGAATGAGAATGCCAACAATAATGACAAGAATGGAAGAAATGCTGGGGGGGACAAGCAAGCTAAGCGTAAGGTTAAGTTTCCTTGTAAGATTTGTAAGGACAATCACCTCACTTACTTGTGCCCTCGAATGGATGAAGCTTTGAGATTCTTAGCACAAGGCCCAGCTGTGCTAACGAACCCTTTACCGCATAACCAAAATATGAACTCGAATTCCCATGACCAGTTTAGTGAGAGTAATCCACCTGAGACTAGTGCTCGTCGGTGCATTAACATGGTCCATGCTGCGAAAATTGTGACTCGTGTGAAAGATTATAGTGCATCACGGCCCAACCCAGGCAAAGAGCCTGATCCACCAGGGTCTCCTTTGGGTATTGAGAAACCTGTGGAGAAACCTGTGGATAAACCTGTGGATAAACCTGAGGTTGCACCTCGCATTCCTAAGGGAGTTCTTAAGTGTTCGGGGCATAATCCAAATGCTCGAGCCACCCAAAATTATTTAGTTGTCGAGGATTTGGGCCATACTCCTTGTGCGATGTCTGCATTGGAGGTACTTCAGAATTGTCATTCGCAAAGGAAGGCGTTTCTTTCTTCCCTTGGTGTGAATGAAGATGATTCTTCCTCAGTGATCAAATTTGAAACCGCAGGACTGCAACCTCGCTTACCCTACTATGTGTCTCTTTTGGTGCATGTAGAATGCCTTAATATGGTCGTCAAGTGCACAGTGATTGACGAGGGTGCTGCGGCTTCTGTGATGTCTTTGGCCTGTTGGAAGGGTCTGGGTTCTCCTGAGCTGTCCAAATCCGTGACTATGTTAACTACTTTTGATTGGAGATCTTTTAGGCCACATGGCATCCTTCCTTCCCTTAAGATCCATTTGGGTGGGAAAACCATTGCGATAGAGGTTGAGGTGGTTGATGCGCCCCTTGACTACAATCTCCTGCTAGGTAGGAATTGGATGTATAGTATGCAAGCCGTCGCTTCTTCCGTATTTCCCATTGTGTGCTTTCCTCATAATGGGAATATTGTGACGATTGGTCAAATGGCATTCAATAATTCCTCGGTTACCGCATCTTTGGGAACTTCAATCCCGATTGTTAACCACTCTCAGCCGGCAACTAGGAGTGTGGGTGTAGGCATGTATCCATCCCTTATGGGAAGCTTTAGTTGTCCTGCACCGATCCTCATGATAGGATCTCGTCCCGATAAGGATTCGACTTCTACGACCTCGGTATCTTTTCGCACAAACTATATGGAGGATCCTTGGATTCTTCGTACACCGAGAACTTCGAGTGAGCCTGTCGAGATGACCATGCCCTTACCTGCAGCGATGATTGCTTATCAAGCTAATATTAAATCGACTGCAAAGCCTTGTTCTTCTTCTTCGCGGATGGAAGAGGAAGACCCCTATGTGCTGCCGGCATGGGCAGTACAGTCTTCTCATGCCCACGATTGCCTTGATATGGTGTTTCCTTCAGATGAAGTGATCATTGAGGCTATGTTGGGAGTTGAGCCCTCGTGGGAGGAACTTCATCATAGATCATATTTCCTTCCACCGCTTGACCGTTTGGAGCATGAGGATTATAGGGAGATCCTTAAGAAGAAAGTTGGTAGGCCCATGGTTCCATTAAGCTCTCCTGGTCCGATGGATGATGGAAACATGGCGAATATATCGTAAACTATTCCTATCAATATTTCTCATGATCCTGGTACGATTGAAAATGTCTATCTTGGGGCGAAATGTTCCCAAGCGGAAATTCTTGAATACACTGAACTATTTAAAGAATTCCGTGATGTTTTTGCTTGGTCTTATGACGAGATGCCAGGAATTGACCCTCAGATTGTTGAACATGAGATTAAGACTTACCCCAACGTGAAGCCTATTCGACAGCGTTTACGCGCCGTGAATCCTAGGAAAGCACCCGCCATTAAGGCAGAGATAGAGAAATTGTTGAAAGTTGGTTTCATATATCCGATCCCTTGACGGAGTGGGTTTCAAACCCCATTTCAGTGGATAAGAAGCAGGGAGCGATCCGTATATGCACTGATTTCCGTGATTTAAATCATGCCTTTCCTAAGGATAACTTCCCCACACCGTTTATAGATCAGATTTTGGATGAGTGTGCAGGTAGCGAGGTGTTCTCCTTTATGGATGGCTTTTCCGGATATAATCAGATCCAGATTAAACCTGAGGATCAACACAAAACTGCATTTATTTGTCCTTGGGGAACTTTTGCATATCAGAAAATGACTTTCGGCCTTAAAAACACCGGAGCTACGTTTCAGCGGGCGATGACCTTGATTTTCCACGATCTCAAGTCTATCATTGAAGTATTTTTGGATGACCTCGCTGCTCATTCTCGCATGAGAATGCGTCATCCCTATCACTTGAGATTGGTTTTCGAAAGATGCCGTCATTATTCAGTTTGGTTAAATCCTCATAAGTGCATCTTTTGTGTAAAATCAGGTCATTTACTAGGATTCATCGTTTCGGAAGAGGGTATAAGGGTCGACCCTTTGAACGTCGAGGCAATACTTTGGTTTTCTCCCCCAAAAAATATTCGTCATCTTGAGTGTTTGCAAGGCATGGAAAACTTCCTACGAATATTTGTTGTCAACTTTGCCAATATGACTAGAGGTTTCATGCGTCTCTTGAAGAAGGATACTCCCTTTGAATGGGATGAGCGAGCCCGGGATTCCTTTGATGCACTTAAGCGATCCCTAGCATCAGCCCTGGTGATTAGTCCTTCGGATTATAGCCGTGATTTCCTATTATATGTGGCTGCGTCTTTAGAGACTATTGGTATGGCATTGGTTCAAGAGGATGAGGAGCTCTAGGAGCATGTCATATACTACTTGAGCCAAAGCCTTATTGATGCAGAAATTCGGTATTCTCATGTCGAGAAGCTTGCTTTGGCTACCGTACATGCGGTTCAACATTTGAGACATTACATTCTCCTTCGCCAGACCTTGGTTGTTGCTCATGTCAATCGATTTCAGTTCGTCCTCACAAGAAGAATGATTGGGGGAAAGTATAATAAATGGATTGTCATTTTGCAAGAATTTGATCTCGAGTTTGTTTCGGAAAAATCGAAGAAATATTTAATATTTGCGGAGCTTATGTCGGATTTTCCGAGCAAAACCGAGGAGTTAGGTTGCGAAGATACATTTGTGGATGAGCATATCTTCCTTATCTCAACGCTTGACCCATGGTATGGGGATATCATAGTATATTTGCAGACACAGAGGACCCCTGCTCACCTATCGCGAGATGAACGATGACGATTACATCACGTCTCCAAGAACTACCTTATAGTGGACAATACTTTGTATAGATTCCATTTTGCGACGTTGTTTAACTCATGATGAGGCTAAGCTTGTGCTGAATGATTTCCATGGAGGGGCATGTGGTGGTCATTTATCTTGGCTTTCTGTAGCTCAAAATATTTTGAGAGTGGGTTATTTCTGGCCATCGATCTTTAAAGATTGTGTTGATGTGGTCAAGAGGTGCCACCCTTGCCAGGTGTTCACACATAATATGCGCTCGAAACCTGCCCCGTTACATCCCATTATCACCGCCAGTCCCTTCACCAAGTGGGGGCTCGATTTTATGGATTGCAACCCAGCTTCGGCTGGGGGGCACCATCACATTATAGTGGCTGTGGATTATTTCACGAAATGGGCTGAGGCAATGCCTACAGTAAAATCCGACGGTGAGACAGCCGCTCACTTCGTATTCAACCAAATCATTACTCGGTTCAGGATTCCGAAAGAGCTTGTTACTGACCATGGTTCGCACTTTCAGAACCGTATGATGGAGGAGTTGGCATCCAAGTTAGGGTATAGGCAAGAACACTCTTCTTATTATTACCCTCAAGTGAATGGACAGGTGGAAGCAGTGAATAAGTCACTTAAGTCCATTCTCCAACGAACCATTGCACAAAGCAAGACGAATTGGCATATCATGTTATATCCTGCTTTGTGGGAATATCGAACCGCGGTTAAGACTACCACTGGTTTTTCTCCATATCAGTTAGTACATGGAGTAGATTCTATGTTTTCAGTTGAATGCGAAATTCCTTCTTTGAAGCTAGCTGTAGAACTCTTACCAGACACTTCACCTTTGGAGGAGCGTTTGGTTCACCTTGAGCAACTTGACGAGCAGCGTTGGGATGCCTTGGTGGCTCTAGAGAGTAATAAGTGTCGCGTTAAGGCTCAGTACAATAATTCTGTCCGTCCAAGAGTGTTTAGTGAGGGATACTTGGTCCTTCTTTGGGATCAACCGAAAGAACCCTTGGGGGCAGGGAAATTTAACCCTATTTGGCGTGGTCCTTACGTGGTCAAGCGTGTCTTAGAGAAGGGTGCTTATGAGCTAGTGGACTATGAAGGGACATCTTTGGCGGAGCCTAGAAATGGGCTCTATCTTAAAAAATACTATGCATGATCTTTAGCCAAGGATGTTTGTTGTATATTATTGTACAGCTTTTTTGCATAGTTAGGTCCTTTTTATCGTGATCGAGTTTGTGATTAGTTTCCGTTTCTTTTAGCAGATGTCAATGGAATCTTCCACTTACATAGGATTTGCGGATGGTGCAAGCCGTCACACTCAACACTCAACCTCTGCTGCTTGGGTGATTTATACTCCTATGGGTCAGGTACTATCTTCAGGAGGTGTATGTCTACGACCATCTTCCAACAAAGTTGCAGAATATAGCACCGTTATTGAGCTTCTTCAAGATGCCATTTTACATGGTGTTCTTTCTCTTGAGGTACGTCTTGATTCGAAGTTATTAGTGTCACAGCTCAATGGTTTGTACCAGGTTAGAGATCCGACGTTATTGAGAAGATTCTTGCGTGTGAGATTGTTAGAACGACAATTTGACGATATAACATATATACACATTCCAAGAGATAATAATCAAGTTGCTGACTCATATGCTAACTACGTGTTAGATTGGCATTTGTTTCATTCATAGTAAATTAATCATAAGCACATTTACATAAATAAATCGATCACCATAAAAATTTATATATATATATATATATATATATATCAAAATGTGGTAATACATAGTGTCATAATACAAAATTGGGGCTTTTAAATCCGCCATCATATAATACACGGTAGTACAAAAAATGTACACTCCTAGGTATCTAGTCCTATGGAGGAGGAGCAGGGTTGTGATCATGATATGTCACTACGGATCTAGCTAGCCGTCGGAATAAGCACACCCATGCGCGTGGCACACCCACCACTTGTCGCTGCATGGCCTCAGGCAAGTCCTCGACTTGCGCCATGGGAACTCTATGAGTCAGTCTCACGAAGTTGGTATGAATGCTTTGGAGTGTCCACTCCGCATCCACACCCATGATCTCATCTCCTCTTCCCCTCCGTCTCTGACGAGGGAAGCCCCCTGTTCACTGTGTCCCCACATCTGCACATGAATGGTAGATGTCACTATGTTTTGTCACCCAAAAACATGTCTTTTTTCCATATAATCAAGAAAATACAAAAAAAAAATGAAATAACTCAAAATTTTAAAAATTTTAGGGGTAGAGATTCGATACCTATGTCTCTGTATGCCGAGCCTGGTGGCAATGGCATGTCCGGATCACCCCGGAAGTCTATCCTTGCATAAGGGTAGTCGTCTATGGCAACTATCTATCATCGCCACCATGGAAAAAAGTCAGCTGGGTAAGGGCTGGCCACCCTACCACCCCCCAGTCTCCGCATAGCGTCTGGCCAACGTCGTTGGGCCGGATCTCGAACCCCGTGGAGAGGAACATCCACTCAGGAACACGCTCGAAGAAAAACGTGCTCAGTATGCTGCTGAACTCGAAGTTCTGTATCCTGCCAGCCTTACACTCACTGAGCTGGTATTTCATGTTGCTCAGTAGTGTCGTACTCCAGTCATATATGGTCGGTCTCATACACTCGACCGCATAGTACATCAGTGGCCGCGAGGCCTGATGGAGTGAGCCTAAGCCTGCTATCCTGCCCAGTGTCAGTAGTATGGCCTTTAGGCCCAGCACCTCTATAGCATTGGTAGGGATTTGACTCCCCACCTTCTCCGTCTTTGGGTAGCAGTACACAGCTATGTACTCATCTATAGTAAGGCCCCCTCCTGTCCCACCTCGGGAACGAAGGTTCATGACCTCCCCTCGTTTGGATAGACCTGTGATAAAGTATATGTCCTCCACCTCAATGGTGAGGGACATCCCATTGATCTGGAAAGACTGAGAGTCTGGATCCCAGTAGTCTACCAGCATCTGCAGCAGCCCTGGTTTTGCCTGCAAACCTCCTAGGCACCATAACTTGTATAATCTGCATGCACGTAATGCTTGCTGAGCCATTAAGTCAGCCCTGACTGCTTCCTCTACTTCACCGTGCTCATGCTCTCGCCATTCTAGCACCATCTTGCAAGAAAGATTGAGTTTTTGCCCATTAGATTGCTTGAAAATCTTGTGCGCAGCCTCATACGCGGTTGTTCTGTAAACAGTCACGTATGTACGCGGGTATTGGCCTATTTTCCACGTATAGTCAGCCCTATACGCGGAAAAAGCCTTGATAACAGCGTGGGCCATGGCGTGCGAGCTAGAATGATCCTAACAGCCTCAATTCACCATGGAAATTGACAAAAAATGTATTGAAATGCAAGCTGAGAGTATGAGTAAGTACCTGGAAGAGACGATTGTGAATTCCGTCGACTGGATCTCCTGGAATTTGCAGTTGTAAATATAAGCTCAAACGGGTAAAATTTTCAAATGAATTAGTTTTTTTTACTATTTATAGAAAAAATTTCAAATATTTGAAATATTTTACCCCCTTTTCTATAGTTTTGACGATTTATAACCATTTTGGACCGTTTTTGACATAATTTGTGATGTAGAAGACATTTTTGAGCACCGTTTCAGCCATTGGATTGACCCATTCGTACAAATCTCAGGTATACTATCTACACTGGCATATAGGTTAGGTGCACCACCGTTTGCATTTTGCATGACCTTATGACCATGTCATCATATCCTTAGGTACGAACCCACTCTATTGTGTTACGGAACCTTCTTGCTACTTTAGAAGTGGCATGATATGAGTGGTAGAGCCTCAACTTACATGGGTACCCTAGTTAGCGCCTTATTTGCATTTGGTGCCCATGCCGATGTTTTCCCCTTTAGGGTGTGGGACTCCGTTGTATAGTACCGCCATGACATTTCGCAAGAGCCTCATACTCTTATTGATCTTATGTTGGCCTTTTTCCCTCAGGACTCCCCTTGTATCTAGTTGTGAATGCATTATCATGAGCTTTGTCTGCCTTATTGAGCTTTACGCCAGCTTCCCTGACATTGCGTTTCAGCCTTATAGACCGAGCTTGTCTCATGTCTAGCCATGCAGAGCCATTTTTTATATCCTTCGCAGCTTGTTTCCCTTTTACCGGGAGGGTATTTTCCCCCGAGTGTCGATATCCTACACATGTATCCTTGCATTGAGCATAGGTATGTTCCACAGCTTGGAACTAGTTTGTTTGCCTTTATGACACTTGTCTCCTCCTAGTTTGTAACTATAAAGCTAGTTTATTCTTTTTTCAAGCTTTTCAAATAACTGAAAAAGTTCAAAAAAATAAAAAAACCAAAAAGCCGGACAAGAAAAGATAGTATCTTTGGCAGCTGTCGAGTCATGTCGCCTTCGAACAGAGCACTGTATATCACATCCATTGGTTGGGTTATAGTTTGACTTAGGAGCTGTACTCGTTATCCGAGTTTATCTCCACCGACTGGTTAAGCTTCCAGTCCCTATGGAGCCTCTGTTGATGCCTCCTGTGTCACAGAGATGTCCCAGGTTGTATATCGAGTCTATGCTGCCTTTATTTCAGTCACCATACACCGTTATGCTCTTGTTCGAAGGAAGTTGAAACCTGAGTCGGCCATTCCTCAGTTATCTTGACTTTGCATGTCGGCCATTCCCGATACAGTTACTGGTTTGTGCACCTTATGATCGAGTCCTTCCACATTATACAGCTTTGCTGAGTACCTCATGTTAGATGATGGGGGATTCCTTAATGCCCTCCTTACAGCGGATTTCATCCCATCGAATTCAGATCATTTATTCTGGGATCGAAATCTAGAGTCATTTTGAGTGCCTTGAGACTTACAGTCATCAGTGGCAAGTTCTCTCACCATCGACAATTTTATGGAAATACATCAATGTCCCCTGATCGATGGACTCTCTCAAGTGTTTGACCTCAACACATCTATTCACACTTGTTAGTTTGCACTCTAGTACTTTGATTCCCATTTTCATTATCGGTGGGTGATCTCGCGTCTGTTAATAATATACATCAATGATTGGTAATCAGACGATGGACTACTATGTTCAACCTCGACACTATTCGCATAGTAGGACATGTACTCGTAGTGGTTTGTGTCGAAGACCTTCCAGATTGGTGGCATCTCTTATATGCTACCTCCTTGATCGTGCCAGTGTTCATGAGATTTCAGCTCTCGTGACTTGATTCCAGTGTATGTCAGACATTTCCAGCCACTATGGAGATCTCGATCTGTTATATATCTCCAGCCATCTTGGAGATCATGGTCCTTTGTATATCTTCATCTGATCTCGATTCTAATCTATGTATATTGTACGTGGCGATGACCACATATATGAAATCATGTATCATGCCTATTCATGGCCATTGTACTCTTATGTATCCGGGACTGCTATATGTATGTGTAGTTGTATGCAGAGTTGTATTATTGTACTATGCTGATTGGGTGGTTGGTTTTTCACTTGGGACTCTTCATCACTTCATTTCTGGGATGGATTTATAATGTATTTCGGCCATCGCATAACCCCTCTGACCTCATACATTAGGGGGCATCTGTTATAGCGGATTTCACCACTCTAGGTGAATCACACATTGTATGGCCTTCTCCTGTCCCGCTGCAGACTCATTAGACCCCATGGACCATTTTTTATCCTTTGATGTTTCCAAGATCATCCCTATAAACATTAGAAAAATGCTATACGCGGCTTTTACCCCGATAACCGTGTACATACGTGGGTTTGACCCCTATAACCGCGTATATGAGGATGTGTGCATAATCCAAATCCTTTTGGAGCGTTCCTTGACTTGGATCCGACTCATATGTCTCCTAGCCTTCCATATGCCTTGAGTTCGCTCGGATTCGACCCTTCATTACCCAGATGAACAACTATATAAGGAACCCCTTGGTACATTGAAGGCATGAGAGAGAATTGAGAGCATCGAAACTATAGTCCATTGTTGCCAAAACTTATACTTGAGTCTACATCCCTTTGTCCCTTGGAGCTCTTGTGTTCTCTTCCCAAGCTTGCCTTTTGCTAGTAAGCTTGCTATCTAAGTGATGGAGGATTGAAGTGGTGGAGGCCCAAGTGGGGAATTCAGTTTCTCCGGTTCACAGACGTGCTGTCAGAGGTTGTCTCTATCTTGTAATCTCTGATTTATATTAATAACAACTATCTTTTCCTATCCAATAATGTGTATTTGAATGAATATTGTCTCCATTGGAATATGTCAAATGCTTTTACATTATTGATGCTATATATGCTAGAATAGATCTAACACCATGATATATAGAATGCTTGCATTATTTACTTGTTGTTGAGAAGTATTTTATCAATTCAAGTTGGAGTTAGAAAGCTCAACGGGGATCTACTTTGAACGTCCGGAATAAGGTACGAGGTCCGATCCTTTAGTGTTAGACATTTTATTTCTATTGCATATTGGAAGAGATTGCTTTTTGGAGTCAAGCTGTTTGTTGTGGTACCCCAAGCCATAGGAATTTCTCTCCGTAACATTGAGAGCTTATCAATCTTTCTCGAAATAATAGACGAACTAAAATCCCAAGAACTACAAAAAGATGTTCTTTGTAAGAATGCAAAAGAAGTTGATATATTGGGGATTGCATTCGAAGGACAACAACCTGAAATTAAAGAGTTCTCCACATGCAAGATAATAGATCCATCATGTGCTCAAACAACTGCTCAACTAGAAGAAGAGGATCTGTATGACATAGAAAAGGAAGGTGAGTACCAAGAATACATCAAAAGATGGTTTCAGGAGCTAACTTGACTGCAATACCATTCCTTCATTTGACACCTATTGATGCAAAGAAAAGTAAGTTGGTTGAACTTCCACATTCAGGTAATCACTGCAACAATATTTTTGTATGTGGATAAAGGTACAATTCTCATTTTGCTTTGCACTTGGTTTCATTGGAAAAGGTCATATACTTGAATAAATACGTTTTCTTTCTTCTTAGGGTAGGGAAATATGTATATAAATAAAATTTTGCATTCTTAGTTTAGGGAAAATGCAACTTTGTTTTTTTTTTTGTTTTCTTTTTCAAATTAAAGAACTAAAAAAAAGATCATGTTAATGACTAAACCAAAACAATTTTACATCATTATTCATTTTCGTACATGCATATTTCTAATTATACCAGTTACTGAAGACCAAATTTAAACCTCATGGGGATTTGACATAAATTAAGGTCTATCTAAAACCTAGAGGTCACTTGTACATCCTAGCTTCATTATCAGGGCATGTTATTTAAGCATCTTTACTATAGGGTATAGTAAAGGTGAATGAAATTCCTAGTTTGTGGGGAACACTACTATAATTTTATATGAAATAGATGAATTTTGGGACTAGAGACACCTTTCACTCATTATCTTATGGCTCCATATACTTTACACTAAATCCATCAATCGTGGGTATCTTTGATTCAATAGATTCCTCTTGTAGCCTTTATTTTGGTTCCATGATAATAAAAAAGAGAAGATTAGCTGTCCTCCAATCCATATACCATCCCACCCTGTAGCATGGTTTTCAGAGCTTCTCCCCCACCACTCCTTCATAGGCAAAATCATTTGCCGAATATCTATAGGGACTGGAAATATTGGGACAAGAACCTCTGATAGAAAACAAGTTTAAGAGGTTAACCCGTCGCGGTACTGAATAGGCTCACTAGCAGCGGGTACCAGCCTGTGGTATGACCAGGTAAACCCGATGAGGTACAGAACAGGCCCAACTGAAAGAGGGGAATATGCCTAGGGAGGACAGCTTGTTAAAAAGAGAGAGAAAAAGTCTAAAAAAAAAGAAGAAAAATATGAAAATGACTTTGTGATAATAAAGGTTGTTGTGGGTCTACTGGAGGAAGGCATGCATGGTTGATCTAAAGAAAATGAACTCCATCAATCTGCCATTTGAGAATGTTTGTAAGTTGCACTTAAAACCCTGTTGTCTAAATTCATACCATACCTAATATATCACTATCCTAGAAGTGGGACCCATAAACTTAGGAATGTAATGAACTTGAAATGAAAACTTTTCCCATAATTACTTGAATAATGATAAACCTTTGAGAAGTATCACGGATGACTGGTTTCCTATAGGATTTATAGACAATCTATACCGTCATGTTTTTTATTTTAATCCAGTATTTTTTCATTCATGGCATGAGGACATGCCATACCTTCAGTATGGGGAAGAGATTCTCAATTTATATGGTCTTCATAAGCATGAACTATTACTAGTGGCGAAATTGTATGTATTAAGAAATCTTAAATAAAATGAAGTTGTTTTGGTCATCTCATAACATAACTTTTTTTCTCTCTACGTTCTAATTTTCATTTAGTAATAAATATGGCTTTGTTTTGCTGAACGATTTCCTATAAACTATTTATGATCAAGCATAGTTTTTTTGAATAAATGAAAGACCACTTCCAATTCATTCATGGCACGAGGATGTGCCATACCTTTGTTCTGGGGGTATGTTGGGCCTCAAAATGGTCTTTTATAATGGTTTTATTTACATTAATTTTCGACCTATTTACCGTAATTTAATACATCTATGTTCAATAAGGTTGTATTTTACTTTGTTTTATTAATTAAAATCTCGTAAATGTAAAATAAGACAAATGTGTTATTTTTATGTATTAAATGTAGTATTTTGCAAATAATAGACGTTCTGCACTCCATTTAGCCCCTTCTTTTGGTCCTGAGTTCTGAACTAGATTTGATTGCATGTTAGTTTGCTGGTTTAGTTTACTCGTTTCTTCCGATCGTTAGTTTACTAATTTGGCATACTCATTTTTTCAAACCCACTCATATCCAAGTTAACCAAAACATAAAGTGGATTATGACATAGAATTTTAATAATTTATTAATTATTTAGATCATATGTCAATGTGGCCAAACACCATTTAATTCCTTTTGAATTGGGTTATTTAAATGATCAAAGTGCATATACATATTCCTTTTAAAAAACATTGGTTTTAAAACTTCATATTGAATATATTGTCATTTCATACTTTGGTTTTCATTAACTAACAGATTTTCTTTTATGTGCAGGCCGTGAAGTAATGCACACATAGTGGAGGATAAACACATGCAATATATTCAATAAAATGGTTCACGTGAGGGATGCCAGCTCCAGGAATCCAACTTTCAGTTCAACAACCCATCCCTTAGCCTTCAACGTGGCCAACAAACCAACAAAAAATCCACTCAGAATCCAGATTTATGAACAAACTTTAGTTACAGGTCATCCAGACGTTCATCCAAACGCCCATGCAAACCACGTGATTTTAACAGACAGTTGATTTTTGGACTAGATTTGTGGAAAAAAGAAGCGAAATTGAAAATTCTGGCACATGGATTTTGTGCAGAATAGGCCCATTTCGGTCACCGTGATGAATTCTCTCCAAATTCATAGTCATTTGGGAAAAAATCATGGTTCTCTGAAACCAAATTTTCTAGAAATTTTAGTTGACCATTTTCTGAATTCGTGGGTAGTTGTTACAACAGTAATGAACCTCTATTTTTAGCAAGAGATGGTCGACCTGATCGACACTGTAATCATCTTATAAATACCTATTTGGCTTTGAATAGCGGAAGGAGAAAACTCTTTGTAAAACTTTGCTTCAGTTTAATAAGAAGTCTCTATTTCAGCTGTTAGTGATCATTCTCGTTTCTCTGCTAATGATTGATGACTGAGTAGCATAGGAACGCAACCCCTGATTGCTGAAAAGGGCCCCTCAACAACCAGATGTTCTATTTGTGTATATTCATCAGTTTCTTTTCATGTTTGTAGCTAATTCATTTTGTTTTTATCTATATATCTATTACGTTTTCCTGTAAGTTATTTCATTTATGCAAGAAAGAAGTTTGTTTTCCTGTAGGTGACACTTTGTTGTTTATTTCCTACGTTTTTATGCAATTTTTGCTTTCAGAATCCATACATCCAGCCAGTCGTCCCTCTGTTCAGAATATCTTTTTAGCCTTCTATTTGTCCCTCTATGCATACTATTTTTCAGCCCTCTATTTGTCCCTCTGTGCAGACTGTTTTTAAGCCTCCTGTCCGTCCCTCTGTGCAGGTTGTTTTTTAGCCTTCTATTCGTCACTCTGTGCAGACTGTTTTTCAGCCTTCTGTTCGCACCTTAATGCAAATTGTCGTTTAGGACTTTATTTGCACTTAGACAGAATTTTAATTCATTTTCAAAATTTTTAATATTTTGTTTTTGCAGAAATAGTTAGTTAAGGTAGAGGCTAATTTTCCAGCATTCCTTTGTGTTATGTAGCTAGTTGGGATTCAAATCCACCTCTAACAAATCATATTTAGTTCTATATTAACACATAGATTAATTATTTTAGTTTTAATAATGATAAAATTCATTTATATTCAACATATATTTTATTGATTCAAATGAGAAATAGTTTTAGTTTTATTTTTTATCATGACTTAATTAGTTTATGAGTTACTTTCATTTGTTTTCATGCCTAAAACCTAGATTAGTTTAGGCTTGTTTAAAATGTTGTCATATACTTTGTTGAATATTAGTTTGTCTCATTTCTAAAATAGGTTGAGCATTCCATTTTCAATTTTCATTTGATTCCATAATTAGCCTTTCATTTTCAGTTACACAACATTTTATTGTCTTAGGCTTTGTTAGTTTCATTTCTTTGAGTTATTTCATTTTAGTAGATGTAAACGATTAGTACTTAGTTTCAAATTCAAGATTAATAGGTTCATTTAGATTTTAAAGATGCATTGGTTTTCAGTATTTTAGGGTTTGATGATAAAAGTTCACATAACCTAGTTTAGCGTAAGTTTACTTTTCAAGTTGTAAATCAGTTGCATGATCTTTTTATGATTGGTTAACTTTCTTTAGTTTATGGTTTAGTTTGCTGAGGAGGTAGAGTAGAAGTATTTTGTTTTTCTGTTGTAGGTTTGCTTACAGATTGAATATATTTACTGTTATTGTTTTGTACTTAGTTTTAGATTTGATTATAAAGCTCCAAGTTTAGTTTGCTTTGATTAGTTTACTGTTTTGCAACGCATTTATTTACGCTTGGTCTTTAGAATAATATTTTCTTTGCTCTCTACGAATCCACATTTAATTGTTTTGCTTTCTATGAATTTGCAATTAAATAATTCATTGCTTTCCATAAATCAGTTGCACTTACATTCTTCTATAGGCATTTACTCATGCATACATGAAATAGTCTCCAATTTATAATATAGATCAGATAATTTTTTGCAAGTAGTTATTTTTTTCTCTCATTAGTTAAATCACTTTCGTACCAAGTGACTTCTTTCTAGAATAGATTAGCATAGCATTAGACTAGTTTGAATCTCAGTTATTAATCGGTTTCCTTCCTTTATAGAATACATTAGATTAGATTTGAAATTATAGTCACTTTTCAAGTTCTTAGTTAATTTCCATAGATAGATTAAGTTCTTTCATTTCAATTATGAGAGTCATGCATGTAGATTAAAATCATATAGTTGCATGTTAGCGCATTTGCATCTTTAGTTAACTTAGGTTATTTCAAGCCTTCAATCCTGCACATATAGTGTTTGCATCTCACAAGCTCCCTTCTCGGGTTGACAATTAAGTGCTGAATTAGATAGTGCATATTTTAGCCAACAAGATGCTCATGAGGCATATATGGAAAGTGTTGACCAAGTGGTGCAAGTGGATGTCAACTATCTAGGCTGGTACATAGGAATTAACAAAAAATGATTAATTATTTGTTATCCTAAGTATGAGTGGGTTTATAATATTCTAAGAGGTAGCAGGTAAACGAATTATATTATAAAAAAAGTCCATGTATCCCCAAATTATATAATAAAAAATTACCTCATACATGCACCTCTTTTGGCTAACACATGATGACATGGAATTTGAATTAGGGTTGAAATATCCATTTTTTATCCAAATTTCCTCTAATGTCCATTTCAAATTAAAAAAAATCACCTAATGCAAATGCACTTTTAGTTTTCCTTTTAATAAATGAAGAAAAATCATGCTGATCTAAATAATAAGATACTCCTGAGATTTCAAACTAGTGTAAAGATAAACCGTTGAAATAAACAACAAAAGAATACATAGTTTTTTTTTCTTTCAAAATTTCTAAATTTGATGAAGGACTTGACAAAATAAACTCCTTTGTTTTGATTTAAAAAACCAATAATACTTGCAAAAGATACAAGGGAAAATAAGATGAACCAAACTAGTACTTTCAAGGAATTTCAGTCACATCAAAACATCTGAAATACTTTTCATTTCAGTCAAAAGATTAAATAACAATATTCTTCTTTGTTCTAATTGAAATAAAATAATTCAATCACTTTTTGCAAATGATCTAATATCAAAGAAGCTATATTCTTCTTTGTTCTAATTGAAATAAAATAATTCAATCACTTTTTGCAAATGATCTAATATCAAAGAAGCTATAGAAAACAAACACTCACCCAATGTAACAGAGCTCAAGAAAATTCAATAACCCAAGTACCTTCAAGACTAGTTAATTTAAAACCAAACAATGAAAAGAGGGTCTTTTGAAACCTATAATATTCAATCCAAGCACGATCAGGTGATAGTAAAGGAGTTTGATCGAGCTACAAATTCTTCATGGTAAGCGACAGAGGGATCAATATCAGGTCATACCAGTGTTTTTATAAAATCATTTCATCTCTGAGAGGAAAATTCCCTCATCTTATAACCTAGAGTATCTTCGTCGAAAATTAATCGTTCAGGGTCGTCATCGATTTCCAGCAATTCTTGAGGAAATTATCTATTAACAGGGAAAATTACATTTTTCAATATGGAAACAATGGCTCTTTGTTTAGGTACATAATGATCCACACCCCACTGAACCAATTCAGGGAAGGGGTGCGTTCTAGGTAGGATAAATTTCGCAAGCCCTGAATTCTGAAGGTTTAGGGCATCTGTGTCATTCTTTGCTTGCTCTTGAAAATAACTGGCAACCAAGATCAGATTAGGAACTAATACTACCCGAATATAGATATCAAATTGGTTGTCTATTAAGTGATCTTTGGTTATGGAAGGTTTATTCTTAGAAGAGGATGGTGTGGTTCTTGCTACAAATACCATGGTATCTTAGTATGCGTTTTGTAGGTGATAAACTACGTAGGAGTCCAGAAGAAAGCTTGATTTTATAGGAGAGTTTGAAATAAGAAATGAACACATAGCATGATGTGATATTTGATAGGTGAGATATTTGAATTTATAGGATTAAATGAGCAATACAGGTGTCAATCGGTGATTGCTAGATTATTTTAGGCATGTGCTACATTAATTCACATGGACCATTAGTTTATAGGATGGTAGAGTGAAATATCCATTGAAAAAATAAAGGTGTGGTACTAAGTGAGCGAAGGTGGCGGGGAAAAGTGGTTGTAGGGTCGCACATGAGAATTTTTGCAAGAATTCTTTTGTGGCCCTGAAATGTTTCTAGGAGGATGTGTGTCATGACAGTTTCATTGTCAGTGTCCAAAATTAAGGATCACCACTCTACAGCTTCTTAATCCTGAAAGCATATTAGTCGTTGATTTAGTCATTAAGATTAAAAAAACCCCGATTTCCGATCAAATCACATGCTCCTTAAGGGGCCCAAAGAATATTGTTGTTATGCCATCAACTAACGATAACTTTAGATGCTTGATTATGCCTGGTAAGCAGTTTCAGGGTCATGCACAAGTGGTTTTAGGAAACTACTTTTATATCCCTCACTCACTACTTGAATGACACATGGATTAATGGTTTTGGAGTCAAGGTCACTTCCATACGTTAACGACCATGCATCTTAGTGACCCTAAATATTTGAGAATCATTGAGATTCTCTGCAGATCTCAAGATAAACACTACATTCCAACTTTGTCATGACTGAGACGTTATCATCACATGATGTGACATAAGAAACGTTAGATGACCTCATCTCCACATATAGCTAAAAATTGGTTTCAAGGTCTTCACCAAAGAGATAAAGGAAAAATAAGTTCACAACCATGACTCATCTCTATGTAGACACACGTACCATAGAATACCGCTTCAGGGTCTTGATGAGATTTTAACAAGTGATCATCTTGGTTGACCTGAACGCATTACTACCGTAGATCCTATGTAGATAATATCCAGGATTAATACATGTTCGTCTGTAACTTCTTTTAAATGACTGCTTAAAAATCACATGCTCCTTTCGAAGATTTCTTTCCATCAAAACGCCATCTTGTACTTCACAATCGTAGTCAAGATCATTGTGCTCTCACTGGATCATCATACTTATTATCGTATTGGCTATGTCCATTGTTAGAATATCACCAATTGGCATCCTCATGAAAATTCGTCTAAATGAATGGCCTATGCCAGCAACATAGCTTAAGAATTGGATAGCATTGACTACAAAGAAGCAAGATGCCTGCTGGAAATTGAATACTTAACAAAATGTTGGTAATACTCCAAAGAATTTTTTTTTACACAACGATTGTCTACACTGAAGTTGAATGAGTCTGAGAATTTTTTATCGTCGACGAGAGAATAAATTAATTTACATTTTCCATGGAGACCATTGGACTACTTAAAGAAGCTGACATGTTTCTGGACAATATTATCTTAATGGGAACTTTAGCAGTTTCATTGACCAACAACCTACTGAGAATGAAGGAATTTCTCATAGATGTCATTGATTGTATTACATCTATTGCAAAACACTCATTGGTTTACCTATCATCTTCTTTGAATGTATGCCAAATAAAAGTGTGCAAGTGAGCCAACTGACAAGTCAATTGACAATCAATTATAGAAGGTATGCAATATTGATTGGGATATAAATTACTAGTCTCTCACGGAGGAAGGGACTATTAAGGACTATTGTTTTGGTTTTTTCCTATTCTTTTCATAAAATGACATTTAGTTTTTGAACATGTCTAAAGTGTAGTTATAGTTTTGATTTATTTTCTTTTTTTTTTCTATTTATTTTAATTTTTATATGACTTTTTTTGAACTCCTATTGGTGCTATACCATAAAAATTATGATTAAAAAAATTGCAAAATTGCAAAATTGCAAAATTTTCAACCATAAAAGTGAATGTGAAACTTTTTTATTTTTTTTCTAATTTACCAATAATAGTTTCTAATTTTGAAACAAATACTATTGTTTCAAGATGCTTCTATTATTTTCATGGAATGACATGAAAATTATGATTAAAAATTGCAAAATAAGAAATTTCCAACCATATAAACATTAGTAAATGTAAAACTTTATTTTTTTTATTATTTTCATAATTTTTGAACATGCCTAAAGTGTAGGTATAGTTTTGATTTATTTTCTTTATTTTTTCTATTTATCTTATTTTTTATATGATTTTTTTTAAACTTTGATTGGTGCTATACCATAAAAATTGCAAAATAAAAAAATTTCAACCATATAAACTTTTGTTAATATACAAATTTCTTATTTTTTTTCTAATTTACCAGTAATAGTTTCTAATTTTGCATGAGAGACTATTATTTTTATGGAATGACATGAAAAATTATGGTTAAAATTTGCAAAATAAAAAATTTCCAAAAACTTTCTTAGTTTTTCATTTACCAATACTAGTTTCCAATTTTGAGGATGGATTTACTACACCTTAAGTAAACCTTGACAAAGGTTTTGATTTTTGCTTAATTGTTTATTTTTTATTAATAGAGCCGTAAAATATCTGCACACCTTGGTATAATACAAATACTCCTTATGAAGGTGAGGACTAGAAGATGAGAATAACCATAGATGGGGCCTTTGCTTTACACTCAGAATGTGGATATCATTTTTGTAGGGCATGTGCACCCCTCCGAATGCAAATGTGGATATCGTTTTTGCAGGCCATGTGCACCCTTGTGAATGCTAATGTGGATATTGTTTTCGCAATCCATGTGCACGCTTTGTAGTCTTTTTTTCTTATTATTTTTGATGCAACAATGGTGCATATGCATGTAATTGTTAGCAGTTGTTTGATATATTGTTCTCATGTACGTCATTCATAATGTGGAATTAAAAAGTTGACAGGGGTGTGCTACTTAGAAATTAAGAAGGTAGACAAAGCAGAGCATGAATGATCGCTCATACAAAGGAATGGTCAAACCAATTCAATTATCAAATGTGAGATGATTACAATATAAAAGTGAGAACTCTCATAACAAACCAAATCCAGATCCTAGAGTAATGGATCTCATGCTAATCAAAGATAATACACATCAACCCAATCTAGAGTAATCTTCCTAGTATTTATACATTATTCCAACATACCCGCTTAATGTAGAAATGGATTTTCTACAACACCTAATTTCTGCCTAAGGATCTCAAAATGAATCTTGCCAACGGGTTTGGCAAATATGTCTGCGACATTATTACTTGCATTACAATAAATAAGTTTAATTTCCTTAGACTCAATCTTTTCTCTGATAAAATGATGTTGCAGTTCAATGTGTTTTGTCCTTGCATGATAAACTGGATTGTGTGCCAGTTTGACTGCACTTTGATTGTCACAATATGCTTTTGTGGGTTATATTTGCTTTTCTCCAATATCTTCAAGAATCCTCCTCAACCAGACAGCTTCACATGTTGTACTAGACATGGCTTTGTGTTCAGCTTCTGTGGATGATAGAGAAACAGTTGGTTGTTTCTTGCTGCTCCATGAAACAAATCCAGATCCAATGTTGAATGCATATCATGTAGTAGATCTTCTGTGATTTGGATTTCCTTCCCAATCAGAATAAAAAAAAACTACCAATTGAATATCAAACTTATTAGTGTATAAAAAACCAAAGTTCATTGTCCCTTTCAGATTTCTAAGGACTTTCTTTGCAACTTTCCAATGGCTGTCATTTGGTTTAGTCATAAACTGGCTCAAAATGTTGACTGCATTATGATATATCTGGTCTTGTGGTAGTGAGACAATTTAGGCTTCCCACCAACTGTCAATACAAAGTACCATCTGCATCCTTTGATTCATCTTGGTTGCATAACTTCACATTCTGTTCTAAAGGAATTGACGATTCTTTGCAATCACTCATGTTAACTCTATTCAATATTTCTCTCACATACTTACTTTGAGTGATCATAGTTTTTCCATATTCTCTCCAAACTTCAAGTCCCAAAAAATAGTGTAATTATCCAAGGTCTTTTATTTCAAACGCTTGTGACAGATGATTTTTTATTTATGTAATCAACTTACATGCATCTCCTGTAATGATGAGATCATCTACATATAAAGATATCAAACACATATTTCCTTCCTTATCTTTCTTCATATAAAGGTTAGGGTCACTTTTTCTGTTAACTAAACCTTTATGATTAAAAAAGGTATCAATATTTATGTACGATGACCTAGTAGCCTATTTTAATCCATAGATAGCTCTCTTTAGTTTACATACAAGATGTTCATGTCCTTTCTGTATAAAACCTTCATGATGGACTCAATAGACTTCTTCTTTTATGTCACCATTTAAGAAAGCCTATTTTACATCTAATTGATGGGTTTTACATTTATGTTATGTGGCTAATGCAACCATAACTCTAATTTTGTTTAGTTTTGCTACTGGTGCAAAAATATCCTCAAAGTTATATCCCTCCTTTTGTGCATAACCTTTTTTTACTAGTCTTTAAATATTTCTATGCTACCATCTGATTTAAGCTTGTATTTAAACAACCATTTACAACCTATGGGTGTCTTATCCTCTAGTAACTCAGTTAATTCCCAAGTCTGATTTTTCATAATTGAGTTATATTCTTCGTTCATTGCTTGAACCCATTCTGCTTTATCTTTGTCTTGTTTGTAATTCATTGGTTCACAAACATCCATAAAATTAGTCATTAGAGCATAGTCATTGTACCTTGGAGGGAGAAAAGTATGTCTTGTTGACCTTCTTAATATTCCATTACCTGCAGGTGTTCCATCCATAATCCTTCTGCTTTATGTTGTGTCTTCATATGAACTTATAGAAGTACTCATGTTGCTCATGTTGCTTCTGCTATTTTCATTGTTGTTTTTGTTTCCATTTCTTCTGCTATTCTGTTCCTCGTACTTCTCTTGTGGCTCTTCCACTTCCTGCTTTTGAACTATAGAGTTTAATTTGACATATTCATCATTGTTAGTAAGACTGTGCCATTTTTCTGTTTTGTTACTTATATCTATATGTTCATGGAACACCAAATATCTACTAGAAATTAATTTATGAGTGCTAGGGTGAAACAACTTATAGGATTTGTGATCATTGCAATACCCAAAAAAGACACATTCAAGTGATTTAGCATCTAGTTTCCTCCTATCATATTTTGGTATGTGGGAAAATGATTTACAACCAAATATTCATATATGCTTAACTTGTGTTTTATATCCATTGAAAAACTCAAATGGTGTTTGAAATTCTAATTTCTTTGTCGGATTGATATTTTTCAAATATACAATAGTATTCACAGCTTCTACCCAAAAACCATTTGAAATATGCTTACCTTGAAGCATGCTGCGTGCACATTCAACCTTTGTTCTTTTCTTTCGCTCTACTATCCCATTTTGCTAAGGAGTGTACGATACCGTAAAATATTGTTGGATACCATTCTCCTTACAGTATTTCTTGAAAGCTCTAGACATGTATTCACCACCATTTCCATATCAATCATGGTTATGAACTCCTTGAAGTATTCAAATACATATCCTTTCCTCTTTATTAAGTACACCCATGTGTATCTAGATCTATGATCAATAAATTTCAGAAAATATGATGCGCCTCCTAAAGATCTAGTTTGCATAGGTCCACATAGGTCTGTATGAATTAGTTCAAGAACACCAGTTTGCCTCTTTTCTTGATAGACTGGGAATTCATCTCGATGTTGTTTCCCAAGTGCACATGCACTACATTCTAAATGTTCATTCTTTATTACAGGCAGACCTTTAACCATAGGTTTATTTTGAAGTAATACAAGATCATGGTGGTTAATGTGGCCATACCTTTGATTCCAGAGTTCCTCTATGGTGATTATGGTGGATGCAAGTTCCTGATGACTGGCTTTACTCACATCCATCTTGTACAGTCCTCCTCATATTGAACCTGTAGCAACAATCTTGTAGTGGTTTCTAATGTCTTTGATATGACACTGGTACTTTCCAAACTCCACTTTCAGGTCATTCTTGGTTATGGTTGAAACATATATTATTTTTTTCTTAATTCCAGGCACATACATGACATTATGAATCTGTTTCAATTCATTATTAGATAATCTCACATTTATTATTCCATAACCCTGTACTTTGTGTGACCTATTATCTCCCAAATAGATATGAGTGCCATCAATTTTCTCATTGTATTCTTCAAACCATTCTTTCCTACAAGACATATATGTAGATGCACCCAAATCTATGAACCATGCGTTCTCATCATTTGTCTCGACAAACAGAGCATCTTCATAAATAAACAATCTCATATTTTTAAAATCATTAATTTTAGAGGTGTCTGTATTTGCAAAATTTCCATTGTGACTTTCATTGAAGTTTCTATTTCTATAAAATTTCTTCTGATAGTTATTTCTATTGAGGTGTCTTGTTTTTCCCCAATGATGACCATCTACATTATTTATATCAGAATCAGTATGAGCCATACCTTTCTATTTTGGATGAAATATGCCTCTGTCTCCATTCCATTGTTTGCCCTTGTCTCCATTCCACGATCTGCTCCATGGTTTGCCTCTATGTGTATATCGACCTCTTGCCATCAGTGCCACGTCTGAACATCCAGCGTCCGGATCATAGTTATTCATTATTTCTTCTTCTTGTATTAGAATCCCTGTAAGTTCTTCAAAATTTGGGGGTTTCTCTCTCACTGCAAGTGCTGAAATAAACACTTTGTAGTCTGGCACTAAGCCTTTTAGAGTGACTATTACTGAATCATAACTTTCAACAACTTCACCTATGTCACCCAATTTATCACTCAGTTATTTAATGTGAGAAATAAACTTTCTTACCCCTTCATTAGCCTCCATCTTGATTAATAACAATTTGGTTTTGAGAAACAAAACTCGATTTGCATCAGTTGTTTGATACAAACCTTTGAGCATGTCCCATGTTTCCTTGGATGTCGTACAATTTATGATATGCAGAATTATGTTGTCTTTAATAGACATCCTCAATGTTAGTTTTTCTTTTAGCTCTCGCTTATTCCAATCTGGAAGCAATGTGGCACTTACAAGCCTCGACTCATCACCGGTCGCAATTGACTGATGCATTAGCAGATTCAAGCACAATCATCGTCTTAAATTTCCAATTTACGTAATTTTCACCATTTAATTTGGATGCTTCATTTATATAAGTATCAACAAGAGGCATATTTTCCATTTTACCTTAGTTCACCTAATCTGAAGAGCTGATCTGTATTCAACTAGAGAAGAAAATTGAGAACCACACTTTTTCTTCTTGTCAAAGGAGTTTCTGGGGGCGTTACCCGAAATCGGTGTAAGGAGAGGCTTGAGCACTGCTCTTCCTCTTCACAGCTCCAGCGGTGCCACCACTCCTCACCTTTGGCTGATAGGCGGTACCAGCGCTCCTCCTTTGCAAAATTCGTGGAGGCACTGCTCCTTACCTTCAGCTGATAGGTGGTGCCAATATTTCTCACAGGAAAAAAAATCATCCTTTCAGCTCACTGCACTAGGCTCTCTAACAGGGATGATTTCAAGAAACCATACTTATTTCTTGGGGTATGAAGAATACTCCAAGGCATATCGTCTGTATGATGAGGTAAACAAGAAATTTGTTATTTCCAGAGATGTTATTTTTCTTGAAACTAATAAAAATGACCAGTCCATTGAGAGACAGCTTGATCATTTGGAAATTTATCCTCATCCAAAGACATATTCTGAAAATGAATATGAAATTCCAAACCTTGAAGGGGGGATTCCTATTTTGGATCAACCTTTGGAATTTCCATATGAAGCACCAACTCCCCCGCATGAAGAAGTTCTTGCTACTTCACCTGATCAAGAGATTCAACTGGATGATGTGATTGAGAGAATTGAAAGACTCTAAATCAATGATGAAGCACCACCAGATGATCAACCAGGACCATCACGGAATATTCCTAAATGGGCCACAAAGACACTTGAAAGTGTCCATCAGGATGAAGTTGGAAATATGGGAACGAGAAGTTCAAAAAGACATGGAGGAGAAGCAGATAATTCAGGTGATGACATGGATGTATCATTTGATTGTGAATTTAATTTATCTGCTAACTTTGAACGAACTTCCTTTGAAGAAGCTTCTACTTGAGTTGAGTGGAAAGAATCTATGCAAAATGAGTATGATGCACTCATGAAGAATGGAACTTGGAAGCTGGTTGACCCTCCAGTTGGAACCAAACCAATTGGCTACAAGTGGGTGTACAAGAACAAATACAAATTAGATGGGTCACTTGACAAGCACAAAGCGAGGCTTGTAGCAAAAGGCTATGCACAGAAAGAAGGAATTGACTATGAAGAAACATTTTCTCCTACAGAAAAATGGGCTACCATCCATACCTTACTCTCTTTAGCTGCTCAGAAAGGGTGGAAAGTTCATCAAATGGATGTGAAGACTGCTTTCTTGAATGGAGACTTGAAAGAGAATGTCTTCATGTCTCAGCCAGAAGGCTTTGTTGTGAAAGGAAAAGAACAAAAGGTATGCAAGCTTGTCAAATCCTTGTATGGCCTAAAACAAGCACCTCGCTCATGGAATGAAAAGTTAACTGAGCATCTTTTGAAGTTAAATTTCGAACATTTTGATCTTGATGATACAACACTGTTTATAAAGAAAGTTGGAATATCTGTTGT
>LPNX010126779.1:92650-113081 GCA_001517045.1 Pseudotsuga menziesii | reverse complement strand
ATTCATTCACATTCAAGGCTATGCACATTTGACCATAAAGGATGTTAACATTAGACATGAATGCATGCACATTGTTTGTGCACATGTGTTACTAGCACATGCGTTCATGTGTTTGAAAAAAGACAAAGAACAACATTCTTGTGCACCACATCCTATTTTCATGCATTATGCTCTGTTCACACTTTTTTCATATTTTCCTATTGTATTACACACATTGAACAACTTTGTTTGGTGAATTGGAAGGTTCTTACACCTCTTGGATACACTAAATACATCAAGGACACAATTAACATTCTTACACCTCTTGGAAAAAATAAAGCATTTATTTTTCATTGTAAGCAAGAAGCAATTAGAAAGGTATGTGACATTTCTTCTACATGAGTTGTATTTTACTCTTCATTCACAAATATGCATGGATTATGGCCACTTAACCCAACAATAATGGATTATGGTATAAATCCTTAGTTTCATAGCTTAATCACATGTCAATGCCCTTTGCAAATTGTAGACATCATCCATTCACTAAATTAGCACATTGAACCGCCACCACAACATTATATTAACCATCAATAAGAGACAAAGGATATTCTATTGAAATGATTCTAGGTATTTATCCCCTAATATTTATTAAAAAACCCTACTATTAAATATAGATGTTGTAAAGAGCACATCGTAAGGATCAAATTTCTTAATTCCCTTTAGTAGAAAAGGACATCATTAGGTTGCAAAAAAACACAACTTATTTCATACTAGTCCAAACTCCTAGAGGACAAGAATCTATGGTAAGATATATGAATTGATTTTAATCATTAGGTTCCAATGATTATGATTTCATAACACAAATATATGTAATGTAGCACTAGGGAGGATGATCCCAATTCTACAAACAATAAAAAATGTCATGGGATAGGAACCCCTCTCCAATATGAGTACTCTACTTAAATAACAAAACATGTATGTATCTATGTAGTATGTGAAAATATTGAGATATTACATTAATGATGAATCATCATCATGGTGGAGGAATTTTAATGATTGCATTCCATTATTTGTGTGAATTTATCCAAGGAGGTCATAAACATCCACATTAAGCACAATCCATAATTTACAAGTGTCTTCACTTAGCTCAAATGTTTTCCATTATTTTCATTTATCGCTGCTAGAAACTTATTAACATGGATCCACAATCTCTCATAATAATTAGTCATATGATCTCAATGATCATTGAATTAGAGATTGGGAATTGAGAGACCATGAATATTGTTAAGATCAATGATTGTATTTCTAACAAGATTAGCCAAGTTTAAGAAAATACGAACCTTCACCTTCCCTCCATCATTTTCTCTTGCTCAAAATAATTCTTCAAACTATGCTTCCTTTATGGTGGCACCCACTTCCATAAGGAAGTGTTTTTTTGGTCCAATAATGTTGACCCATATTATCATAGTATTAAAATGGCTTCTTTATGGTGATATATGAGTGATATAACTCGCTTACCCACACATGAAACTATCACAAGTTAGTACATACAAATTTTAGACATTTTTTAGGTATTCAACCTGAGATAATGTCTAGGATTTGTTGGCCTATGGTGAAACTCTATCTCATACTTTGTAAAGTGCACTCAAACACTATCTACATCACATTCTACTTGTTGGCTATCCTATCTCTCATCATAGTTGGTGGCTATCCTGTCTACATCATATTCTAATTATGTGCACTGAGTTGTAACTATTGTTGGGAAACTTGTAACTATTTATTTTTCACACTCCACTATTGGGATATTCCATTCACAATTCCCTAAATCCTTCCCCACCACTTGCAATAGAATGGAAGTTGACCACAAATTCATCTCCAATGATTGGGTCACCTACCCCGCCAATGGAAATCCAGTAATTGGATCGACACAATAAAAGAATTTGAATGTGAGATATTTGAACTTCCTCCTTCAATCATTACCTTTCCAATTGAAATACCCCTCGCTCTTCCAATTGATAGAAAACTACCAAGTGGTGAAAGTGGATGTGTACAATTAGTATATATCTTTTATTGTATCTCCTCTCCTTCCAACGCCCCTATTAGCACATCCCCTTGCTTCTCTATATCACCTAAAAATCTACGCAAACCATGTTTCCCACATGGGAGTTTGTCACCGCTTCTACCTACTCCTAAAATTTCTTTAGTTATTTTATTGTAATGTATTGTTTTGTACTCTATAATGTCTATGTGGTTTACATTTTTTGAGTATATGAAAAACTTTGACATGTTTGTTCATGTTTCTCCTTTGTAAAATAATGGGTTACCCATGTTACTTTGTTCTTAACCGATAATTTAACAATGTCCAAAACAAACTCCTCCATATCATCAATGATGTGCACACCTAGTGTCCACGAGGTGGCCATTTCAAATGTTTGATATGTGTGCAATGTTTCCTCAACAAGATCCAACCCAATATTGTTTCTAAATTCCACATTATCCTAAAAGAATGAATATGGTACCATTGGTTCCATAAATGGCTTCTATATGGTAATATATGACTGGTTTGTATGGTTATAGAACATAAAGGACTCATTACCCCTCATATTGTATGAGGGTTACCCTAATGATTTTCATCATAATAACAAAATCCAGAAAAAATGGATAAAACTCTTCTTAGGTATATGCATATAATGAAAATATTATTTTGAATCTACTTCATGACTTCTTTACAAAGGGAATCGTCCAATGATATCTCCAGAAGGTGGTTTGACCAAAAACCATGTCACAATGTATAGGTTGGTGTGCTTCCACTTGTCGTCCTTCTTCAATGCTTGGGCATTCTTCCTTAGGTATGGTGGTTTGACCAAGTCACGAGGGGTCACAATCTAAATAATTGTTTTTCGGTAGGGTGTAACTCCTTTTCCACTTATAGTTGTGTAATTTTTGATGTCAGAATACCTCAAATCCAAATAATTTATCATCTTACTCCTTTGGAACCTTTCTAAGTCTTCTAACCACCCATAAATAAATTATTATAGGTCTGAAAATACTACAAATTAAATATCTCTGGGATGGTATGATTCTCCAAGGTTTTTCATGTTGTTACAGTCTAGAAATTAATAGGATAGAAACATTGAAAACAAGGGACATATGGATTCCACAATAAACATATCATGCATTTCACTATCTAAAGAGCGCCATTTATGTTTGAGAAAATAAATTTATAGTTGTAAAACTATGCTTCATAGGAGATCATCAAGTTGAATAATACCATACAGTGAAAGAATTAGGAAGAATGGTGAATTGTAGAGTAAAAACTATTAAAAATGCACCGTGAAACTAAGCATAGAATAAACACTCAATTAACAACAATAACTGGTAAAATTATCATTAATCTATGTATAAACACAATATAATACAATAGAGGAAAAACCACCACTATAGACACACTATAGACACACTAGTGCAACTATAGACAACTGAATCAATTAGCAATCATTTAAATGACCTTGGTAGGTAATATGGGCACCTTTATCCTTAAATCATGAAAAAAGGCGCATTATATAACTGAAAGTAAACTAAAGGTGGCCATCAAATCCTAACTCCACTCGGGTGAGGGTGAACTGAACCTGGGAATCCCAAAACTCAGAGTGGGATCCTAAAATCTAGGGATTGGTCTCTAGAGCTCCTAACTCATGCATGGGGGTGCATCAAGTGGTTAGTGGGCCTCAGATAAATTCTACATATCACTAATGAAGTGATAGCACCATCCTAAACTAGGAAACTATTGAAATAACTAAGGTGGAGTAATATCAAGCTTCTTTTATTTGGCTACCTTGATTTGTTCCTCTAGCAAGCTATTCTGAGTCTCTAACTTCTCTGCTCTCTTGTTGGCTATGGCTTTCTACTCCTCCAACTTTGAAACTTGACTTTAAAGATTTCTCTTTTCTCCTTCAGTGATTGCAAGTGACAGTGTTAATGCATCCTTGTATGATTCCAACATTTGGTATGCTTCCCTGAGTTTCTCAAACTTTGAAAAAGTAGCATCATATTCCCTTTTAAAATCTTGTCCCTCTCCTCTTTCTTTTCTCAAAGTTTCCTTCATCTGGGACATATTCTCGTTATACTGCTCAACATCTTCGACCATCTTACCGACATTAAATGCATTGACTTGGGATGTAGCTATGCCTTCCATTGCGAGAAGTCGAGGGTCTTCATCGGTCCTCTGCATAATTGTGTCTTCAGTATCCATGAATACCACAAGTTTATCACCCATTTTCATCCTCTTTTATTTTATTTTCCAAGTCAAAAAATATTGTGTCGATATTTGCTACAACCTGTTCATGGGGTGGGGTAAAAGGTATCAATCCAAGCTTACCGAGGTAGTTTGGTTTCATGTCATTGTGCTACTCAATGGGACGAAATAATCCACTGGATTATGATGTGCTTGGTCCTGCTCCATATTTTCCTGATATCGGTCTTCCTCCTCCCTCTTTTTAAGTTCTTCAACAGCCTTTTCTGCCTCTTTCCTTGCTTGGTCAGCCTCCTTTTGCATCCTCTCTTTTTATTCTCTCTTCTTCCTCTATTTTTCTTCTTCCTTCCACCTTAGTGCTTCTTCATATTTTTCTCTTTGTGCCTCCTCAACTATCAATATCTCTGCTTCCTTGAATAACCTTCAGGCTTCGTCTTCTTTTTTCTTGGCAGCTTCTTTCTCTTGTGTTTATTGTTCGGAGGTGTGACTGCTACTGCCTTTTCCTGCCATGGTTGTGATATTTTTCTTGAACCTTTTGTTCAATGCAGTCATGTTACATGAATCGTTGTATATTTCTTCCTCCTTATAAAAAGGATGGGAGTATTCAAAGTGTACCCCCATTGATGCAAAATATTTTTGACCCTTTGTCGCATGCATCATTTATGCAAACACTCTTCCCTTTGAAATGAAAGTTTTCTAGTTCTTTAACAAAATCAAGAGCACTTTTTACCTTGGTAAATTTATAACCACCAACTAAAAATGGTAGTGGTGGATAGATAGATTTCTTACTGTCAAACAAAAAGTTCCCGATGCCATCTACATTTAGCTACCTTACTGCCTCTTTGTGAATAAAATAACCTATGACATACTTAGATAGAAAGGAAGGAGCTTTGGATCCTCCATACATCCTTAAGTAAAAAAATTTCATGGAGAATAAAAAATCCCCAAATTCACCTACCACCTTCAGCACTTATTCAGACATACAGTTACATTCTTCACAAAAAATCAATTTGTATAACAGTACCAGAAAAGCTTCGCAGATCGCTTCGTAGAAACTATAATACCAGTGTTCCCAAAAGAGTTGGTATGCGAAGTACACATGAGTCCTGGTTGGATCCTAATCATAGTTAAACTTTTGGAATGAATGAGTGCACAAAATAAAAGCAATCAAGAAAGAGCCCATGTAGAACTCGGACTTCCTTTGGGTCAGACCCCCTAGGGCCGCATTTATGCAGGATGATAGGCTATTCTCCATGATGTCTTCCTAGTTGAATATGGTACCTTTCTTGACTACATGATATATTATTGGAATCCAACTTATGTTATATAAATTTTTGTTTTCTCGACAAAAAATACAATTCAACATCAATCCTATGAGATGGTAACGGGTGCACAGATTAGCAGTCTCATATTCTCCTAAAGATTTATGGTGAAACTACTTCCTAACGAACATCATTTTCTTAAAACAATCAAATATGTCCATATTCAGATCCTTTATCCATTTATCTGTCATGAAATCCTGGGGTACTGATAACTTACAGGCTTTGGCAATGTAGGCATGGATAAAAGAGGAAAAACATTATTTTCTGTGTTGTTCACGACCAAGGTAGCTACATTCATCCAAGATAGGATCCAGCCGATCACTTCAACACATGGAAAAAACTCAGGGTGTGTAGCCACTTTTCTAATGATGTGTCTCTTGATATTTTCATACAATGGTAGGTCATCCAAACCTGCATCTGGTACATTCTTTTCCTTAATCATCTGATAAATTTGGACCCATTTGAATTCTGGCTCAATCGTCATGATAGAATTCATGTCTTTGTAGATGATTTCCATGTTAGACATAATTTCTACCTCTGAATCACCTTCGGTGGCCTGAGCCTTCTCCTTCCCTTTCTTGGGAATGGTGTTATATAAAGGTGGAAGCTACAATACAAACATACATAAGACTGAATTAAAATATATGATGGTCTAGTAGCATGCATGCATTACCAATAAAAGATACAGATATGTACTACTATTATTAAAATGCAGGATGCTGGATAATCCTAAGCAAACATGAAATCTCAAATAAGATGCCTTTACCAAATCATCTTCAAACATCTCAATATACTTGAAAAAATAAATAAATTATTAATTGATTCCAAAAACCATAAAGTGAACATTAGTTCACGATTGAATCGATCCAAAATCAAACTTCATAATGCAAGGGTTCTATACCTCAGGTTTTGGAAAACAAACGATCATCCACAGCTTTGTTACTGGTGTGAATCCATACTTTATCCTAATAAATCATGCCAGTGATTGTACTTACACAAACAAAATAAAATATCACAGAGGCTTAATGGCTTTACACAATATATGCACCATCCTGAACTCTATTTTGGGTAAACCCTAAAGCCTACCTCGACCAATAGTGAAACCCTATCCTCTCGCTGCATAATAACCTGAAACAGAGGCGGCTCATTCGGAAAAATGCATGAATGGATGCATCACCAATGGATAACACTGAAATCTCAATGCTCACATCCTGAGCGGTAGGGTGGGTGGCGCAAAGCGGGTGTAATGTCCCTTTTTCGAAATTTTATTAAAATGACCAAATTTTCACTTTTTCTCTTATTTCGACCTTTGACTAGTTTTGATGTCTAGGTCTCCAAATTGGACCAAATGATTCCAAATATTCATAGAAGGTATATGAATAATATTAAGTTTTGAATATGATAATCAAGGAATCTTTACGACCCTCTAAAGGATTTTGCAAACTTGTTTAATATTCTAGTCAAGGTAGAAATTGTCGCTAGTAATTTGGGGTTCTAATTGCTCCACAATGAATACTGAAAATGGCTTCCCAAATGGACTCAATCCAACTCAAATTTATGAATGGAAGTATGGGACATGTAAATGAAATAAATATGAACTCATATGTATCACCATTCAACTTTTAATGTCTGATATAACTCCCTTAAATCAGATGCAAAAAGACTAGTTTCAACCTTGGGGGAAATGATAGGAAAACTTCTCCAAATTATTATGTACTAAACATTAAAATAATATAATCCATCAATAAAAGTACATTCATCCATAAACCATCAGTTTTTAATTTATCCATTCGAATATATCAACATTATATTTGTTCACAACAAGGTAGCGAGGAAATGACAATGTTTCTTCGTTGTTTAACATTTATACATGAAATATTTTGTGTATTTCAACCTGAGAGTATTATTAAATTTATATGCATAAATAAATTCCATTCATACATAAACCATCAGTATTTTACTCATCCATTTTAATCCATCAACATCAAATTGGTTCACAACGAGATAGTGGGGAAATGGCATCATTTCTTCATTGATTACATTTTTAAATGAAATATTTCAGCATTTCAACCTGAGATTATTCTGAAATTTAAATACATATAATTTAAATCATAACATAAAATAATGTGTCATTATAATCTCCTCCAAATAAATCAATATCTCACCAAAAGCGTAATCCCTCCATGAGCAAGAATATGCAAGAAAAACTGAAAATGGTTGAGAGAAAGTGTTGCAATAGAAGGAACCAAGAACTTCCCTATATATTACACCTACAAATAAAGCCTCCATTAAATCTCCATGAAATACCTAAATGGCCTCTCCAAACACCAACTTGGATGGGAATATTTCACCCTCGAAATTGGCTAAGGAAAGAAACTAGTCATCTACTAGCTCTCTCAATTCACAAATGCAAATTTCTCAAATGATCAAAAGCTAATATCTTGGTTGATTCCTATATTTTATAAACATCCTTAGCCTTATAAAGTTACCAATCCATATACAAACTCAATCCAATTCGAATTTGGGTGTGGGATCAAGATTTTCCATGTGTCCTCCCTTTCCTAGCCTTCCATCTTCCCCCAATTTGAGTAGGAACACATTGAGCTCCCCAAATCACATGATCTCCCTCTTGGATTCTCTATTTTGACCTAACATGTCATATATGTCATGTTTCATCCTTCATATTTGATTTGTGTCATAGGTGTCATAGCATCTTCATCATTGTTGTCATATAGCTAGGAAATATAGTCCAAGTGTCTCACTAGCTCCAAAATGACTCTTCCTCTCCCATGTAAGCTACATTTCCTTCCAAATTTCACCTATTATGTATATGGACAAGTTTATTATCCTTATAACTCATCCAAGACCATTTAGGCTTCCCATGGATTCAAAATTGCAAGAGCAGGATGCCATGTGGCACATAAATTATAGCTTGTATGGGCCCCATAGTCTCCATGTGTCTCCATGCTCCATTGCCACTTCAATTTTCTATTGTATTTATTGATTTATCTCTTTTTTAAAATATTTATTCCTTTCTAATGTTCAAACATCATTCATTGTCCCCCTTATTCAAAATCCCAAAGCTTCCACCCACAACCTAGGAAACTAGTAATTTTCCTCGGAAATTATTTGACCCTTGGCATCAATTTGATAAACTCTAATTAATATGGAAAATGTGATTAATCCATTGTGATCCAATGCAAAATTTGGGAAATGATAGTAGGTGATAAAAAACCCCCATGACCATGCTAACAAGAATGACACTTGAGAGAAAGAGTTCACGAGGTGGAAAGGCCCGGGGAAAAACATTATGAGGTTTGAGGGCTAAACAACCAGCTTTTTATAATTTAGATAAGACTATAAATGTCAAGAATCCTGAGAAAACCCTTATATCGTAAGAAAATACGTAACAAACACCACCTACTCAATAAATCTAGCAAAAAAGTGACATGGCAGGGGTTCGAATCCTACTTGGAAGGTGATAGCTCAGTGGTTGGTGAGATCGCAACTCGCGCAGTCGATGAATTCTGGGTGGTGATCGAAAACTCCAAATGGTAATGAAAGTAAGTGCTCCAAAAGGTAATGAAAATAACTGTAAAACAAACCCTCTAAGGCTTATATAGGAAAAATGCCATAAACAACATTAAATGTGGTGGATGGTGACTTAATGACCCATGGGTAAAAAATTGTTTTAGCCCCTAAGTTTATAAACCTTCATCGACAAGATCATTTAAATCACACAAATGAAGAGCAAAAATGTTGGGTGGAATTTTGGAGTGGATCTGACATAATTGGATAGTATTTGACTCTCCTGCCGATGATAAACCTATCGGCAGGCTCCTTAAAACCTTGTCAGAAGTAAAAATAAAGTTCTCGCGTGATGACATCGATTAAACTATCTGAACACTATCGGCTGCGAAAGATGAGTGCATTCGAACACATTGGGTTGCACAAATGATTCTCACCGATGTGGTCGGCACAACCTCTCGAAAAGACTCGTCAAAAGAATCATGGAAAGCTTCTAACACGGGCTAGCAGAAGAAAAAAAATTCAAGTGAATCGGCTTCATTCCTTGAGTCTTCCCGATAATATCAGTGTCAAACAATAAGATCTCCCAAAATGATGCTGCAAAGCCTCAAATAAGCTATTGGAATTCCACAGAAACCCCCAGCGATTCCATTGGCTCCACAACCTGAGTTTCACCGATGAATCGACAAACTTGCATATGTTTTTTGAAATCGATAAAGAGAAAGCAAAGAATTGGATTGAAAGCATGAGTTTCCTCGTCGTTTTGGCTAGACTTGAGAAGATCAGCCAATAAAACAAGTAAACAATCTGAGTTAAAAAAAGGTTTCGTAATCGATAAAAAATTAGACCAATTCATGAAAGCTTCTGAGAGAGAAAAATGAAACTGGGGCTGCCTAAAAGCTATAAAATTAAAGGGGGCCCCAAAATACAAAAAAATTGGGGTAGTGGTTGCACCAGCAATAGTTGGGGACTGGATGGTGAACACATATCTTTGGATAAACTATTTTTAAAAACACAAACTGTGTTATGGCATTTCATTACACTAACTCATCCCATTGTTTTTCAAGATCATTTTAAAAATCCAGACTTCTCCAGGAATGCAAGATTTAGAATATCCATTGATTGTAATGTCGTGGGGTATGGTAACCAGGATTTAAAAGTCCCGATAACTCTTTTGGGTCCAAACGATGAGATTCATTTACCTCTATATTTGGTTTCTTTCGACTGCGATACCATAGGATTGTAACAGAGTTTCACATATGTATTCGTTTTTTCCTCATTCCCATTCCTTTTGCATTCTTTTGATGCTTAATACTTTTGTCTTTTGAGTCTTCCTAGATTGCGTCTCTTTGTATTTGAGCTTTGATTTAGGTTCTTCCATCCATGGTGTCCTTTTGTGTGAGTGATAATTTGTTTCAGCTCACAGATGAAGAAGAAGGCCTTCTTGAGCAATCCAATCATTTTATTGTTTTATGTCTTTTTTATATATCTTTTTCTTTGAACATTTGACTCTTTATATTAAGACTTTTGGCTTTCATTTGTGGCATGGGATTGTTTTGAATATCATACACCTGTCCGATCTGCTTCCTTTCCATGGGTATTTTGTGGCAAGCTTCCTAAGACAACTATTAATGTGAGAGTGAATGGAGCCCCAAAATAGTATTCTAGACTCCATCTACCTTAGTTATTTAACAGGGTTTAAAATAGGACTTCAATGTGTTCTTAAATTAACTTTGTTATCATTCAAAATGGAACTTCTCCATCCGAGTGCTGACATTCCTCATGTTGGTACAAAAAAGGACAAATTAGGATTGAATTAGCCAAAACAATATAGATGTCCATGACCTTTGATGCATTATCCTCAAACCAGCCTTATATATTTTTATGCTGAGTTTTGGGTTGCACACGAGACTATATACATTGCAACTCATGTATCATATGTGAGTATTTGCATTGCAACCTATGTAAACTTGCATACACGAGTTCCCCTTGAGCAAGACGCATATTATACGTGAGTTGCCTATATTAATACCCGCGTATACCATAATTTGATATTAAAAAATATAAATCGAGAATANTATCTCAACCATCCCAACCTTCGAAACCACTCTATTTCCCAAAGTATAAATAGAGGCCTTGGGGTGGGGCTAATCAATCAATTTTTGAAGAGAAAAGTTATGTTGGTGGTATATCTTCAGAATCTTGGAGCAACAGAACTCAAAGTCCTATGGTTGCAGAGGAGTCATTGTGTCAAAAGCTGGGTTGTATTCTTATCTTATTCATCGCTTGTTAATAAAGAGAATTCTTCTTCCAATCTTGTATTGTGTCTATTTCATGTATATTGGTTTAATGGATATGTTTGATTATATTATTTATATGCTTTTAATCTAACCTATGATATATATATGCATGAGATATTACTTGAAGGATTTTCCCTTTGAAGGTGAAGAGGTGCATCCCTAGAAGCTTTGGAGAGAAGTGGAGCGAGAGAAGACCAAGCTTGGATCAACTGTCATTAATTGGTTAAGTCAAGACTTTCTTCATATTATCTTTCCATTCTCTGTGAAAAGTTGATTATCTGCAAGTTAGTAGTAAGTTGGTAACCCCAGACCCTAAGGTACAAGGGTGAAATATTCTGAACAATAGAACTAGCGACTCCATTGGGGAGTCCAGCGTGCTGTGGGTTCGTCCTGTAGTTGCTTTACCAGTCTTTGCTCTGATTCTGAGTGTGGTATTTTTGTATTTCCTTTGATTTGTAGTGTAGTGTGTCTAGACACCTTTACTTTTTTCCTTTGAATTTTTTGTTTGTTGTATACATGGGTTGTTGTTATACATAGTTGTGTATAGCAACTTGTATATGCGGGTTGCTCTATAAGACAGTCGTGTATGGTACGCAGGTTGCTCTATAAGACAGTCGCGTATATCCTATAGAAGCATAAAATTTTGGGTAGGGTTTGCTTGTCCCTGTCTTGGTTGATTTTTTTCTTCTTAGGGGTATTCCATTGTTGGAATGACTTTATAAGTCTAAATTCCTGTATGTCATACTTTTTCTTGTTTTTAAGCCTTTGAGTTTTCTTTGTTTGAATCTTCTTTCATCTAGTGATTTGAAGTTGGCCCTCCTTCTTGGTTGATGAGTTTAGTGGTGCATGTCTGAGTCAGTGATCAAGTATTTAGATACCTTATACTTTGTGCTACTTTGCGTAGTGTCAGTTTTTCACTTGTTCTTTAGTAACTAGTGGATTTTATTCATTAGTTTTTCCAAGTCAGTTTTTTTACCAAGTTTTCTTCCTGTTTGGTTGAAGTTGGATATCGTGGGTCCTCTATAATTGATTTTTCTTTTTATATGTTCTAATTATTCAAAGTCGCTAAAAAATTTGCATTTAGGTGCATTATAGTTTTTGAAGAATTTCAAAAAGTGAAGAAAAAGCATCTTGTGCTTTTGCATTTAGTCGTTTTTTTTTTCAGTATTTTCAAATAAAATTTCAAAAATTATAAAAAGAAGTCTTAGTTTTCCAAGACTTAGTTTCAATTTCATTAGCTTACATTTACAAAAATAAAAGAAATTTAGTTTAAGTAGTTGCAATTTGCTTTATACATCATTTTTCTTTTTCTTATTGAGTCTATAATGTCACATTCTTTCACGCCATTTACCTTCTGACGAAGAACAACCCTTAAACTGAATGATATAATTTAAAAATTATTAGTAAGTTTTATTTTATAGGGTCATACACCAACTAGCTAAGGCTAGACTTATGGAATAGGAATTTTGAACTCTCTACATGTGTTTAAATTCAGACGTAGTTGTCCAATCAATAAGTAAACCCTTTTCTATGTTGATTGTATCTGGGAAGCTCCTCTCAAATGAGAGTTAAACATGAGGCCGCGTGGAGGCTTGGACTAAGGAGATAACCCTTTGATTCCTTGTCAAAGCATGGACCAAGGTTTTTGCGCATCTAGGGATTTTGTCTTAGAAAGGGTTTCAGGATTTGCTACCTTGCCCATGCATACGAACTAGGCTTGCGACTGTCCCCCCGGACTATCAATATAGTTGAGGTAGACTTTAGTCTCTTTGACATATAGGGTTCATACACAGGTACACCAAAAGGCTATTTCTGGTTGACCTTGGACGGGATTGGAAGGTAACCCTTGTAGAAAGTGTGGGAGGGTGGTGGGTGATTCCTCCACTTGTGCCTAAGAACATATTCAAGGACGCCAAGTAACTATCTCTCATCTTTCTTCTGGAATGCATATATTATACCCCTTGTGTTTGTTGTGGCTTTAGGAAATTTTGTAGTGATTTCTCTGTGTTTTTTTTTTTATGTTTAGCCGGCCTTAGGGTGTGAAGAGTCAAATTTTAAATCGTGGAGGACCAACCTCTCAGAAGGTCAAGAAGGCTGCAAAACATTCCTGCGATTATTACAGTGGAACCTCCACCACCCCCTCAAAGGCGGATATTAGATGCAGATGGTTCTTTCGAACCAGTAGGAATTAGTGAAGTTCTAGACGGACCAGAACTTGGGACAAACCAGGTTGATAAAACCACATTAGAGATAGAAGAATTGCAAGCTGACGAGTTTGTGAGAAACTTTAATTCACCTCTTATTGAACTAAATGATTCAATGATCATCCAGGTTCATCCTTTCAATTCACCTGTGATTGGTGTTCCTGTGGGCAGACTAATGTCTAGTGTAGGAGAAATTCCTTCTACCTCTACCTTAGCTGTTCTAGATGAAGGAGTGCCACCTCCCCTGGTTGGTGCCCCTAGAACAAATATAACTACTACTCCTTTAAATCCAGCTAGTTGGTTGGTTCAACCATCGGCTTCCACAAATATAGTAGGAACTTCTGGTGGGGTGGTCATTGGAATTCCTAGTGTATCTTCTGCTTCACCTTCTTTTTCACACACTGATTAGAGTGGTCCTATTGGATCCTCTTCATTTGTCCAGTTTTTTCCTTAGAATGGGGGGCACATTCCCCCATCTGCTCCATATGTAGGTCCAACACTTGCATATATACGGGTGTATTTTGGAAACACTAACCCTTATGGTCAAGGTTTTGAAACACTGGTTTTGTCTCCTTTCGCGAGCTCTCCTTTCTCTCTTTTTAATGGGTGGATACCTACTTTTGTTTTTCAAACTCCAGTTTCAACTAGAGCCACTCAAACCACATACACTGCACCACATATGAACAATCCACTGGCTTATGGGTGGAATCCTTTCCAAATTAATCCAACTACTTCGCAACTAGTAGCTAGGGAAAACCCCACATTTACTTTTGGGAATTAGGGGGCAAGTCCTTCTACTTCCCAAGATGGTAATTTTCATGCTCTGGTTAGGCCCAAACTTCCTTTCCTGGCAACGTTGAATTTTCTCGATTTGTCCAAGTTGATGAATGACCCGGTGAGACATGATGCCTGCTGGCCACCTGTTCCTACCAAGCTTCCCTCGAATATTCCAAAATGTGAAGGCAAAGTTGGTGAAGACCCAGGGGATCATATCACCACCTTTCACTTGTGGTGCTATTCCAACTCACTGAACGATGACATCGTTCAGTTGAGATTGTTCCAAAGAACTCTAACTAGTGCTGCAACAAAGTGGTACATTGAACTGTCCTCTACTGTGTTTGGTAGTTTTTGGGACTTAGCTAATGTGTTCCTTAACCATTTCCAACTTCTTGTCTGGTATGACGTTGGCACAGATTTATTGTTCACCTTTTGGTAGGATAAAGACACTCACATTTCAGATCACATCCAAGAGTGGAGAAGGAGAAAAAGGCTAATTAAGGCCACTATCCCTCCCAAGTTTTTATTAGAATGGTTCCTTACATCCTTATTGCCATATATATCTAAGGATGTATCCAGTTCGAGAGTAACTAATGAGGAAGAGGCTATCCTCAGGGCCTAGCAGTTAGATTTGATCACGAGCCAACAATTGGTTTTCACCCACCACCTCACAAGCTCATAAGCTACTCAAAAGCCAACTAGTTGTCCTAAAGGATCCTTTTCCCCAAGGACAAAATTCTGCTTCAACTTCTAATCTAGCGGGGGGCACTCCAAATGCCCTTGACCCAAATTATATCAACATGGTTTGATCCCAAGCATTAATCCATACTAGAAACAAGAACTATGAGATAAAGGCCCTAGAGAAGGGTAAGTCTATAGGTGAAAATTATAACCCTCTCACAATTGAAAAACCTGTTGATACTATGCCAAAGATACCAAAAGGTGTCTTCAAGAAAACAAATGCACAATCCTAATGCTAGGGATGCATCCAGTTACTCTATAGTTGAAGATTCATCCAAAAACCCTTGCACGATGTCAGATTTAGAGGTGTTACAAAGTTGTCCCGCCCAGCAAGATATGCTCTTAGAAACCTTAGGTAGTATGGATTCATTGATCCTCATGGTGAAGTTTAATTTGTCTAATGTCAAAATTTGCTTTCCATATCATGTGGCCTTATCAATAGATGTCATCCATGGTGGAAAAACCATTGGAAGGGAAGTTGTCAATGAAGGTGATTCCACATGTGTCATGTCCTTATCTTGGTAGAATTCTCTTGGATCTCTAGAGCTAGTTCCATTGAACACGTTACTTACTGCTTTCAACGGAAGGTCATTTCGTCCACATGGTATCCTACCAGCTTTCAAGATAAAGTTGGCAGGGAAGGCGGTGTCTACTAAGGTAGAGGTGAATGATGCAACATTGGATTATAACTTTCTCCTAGGGAGAAGTTGGACTTATGCCATGTCTGCTATTGCATCAGTCATTCTTCGGGTAGTAGTGTTTCCGCATGAAGGGAAGTTGGTTATAGTATACCAACTCAATTTTACTCAGAATGTCTGCATCAAAACTAATGAGTCCGTCGTGCCATTGGTTGATCAGGTCAAACCTGCTTCAGAGAGCTTAGGGGTTGGGATTTATTCATCATTTATGGGAACATTTGATATTCTAGCCCCGTTTAGTTACTTAGGTTCTACTAGTGTAGGGAAGTCTATCGCAACAGTTGTCGATAGAATACCCTTGGGTTCTTCCTTCCTAACATGAACCTGAAGTGCCCTTATCGATAGAAAAAGTAGCTTATCAAGATATCATTCATACCACTATTGATCCCATTTCGGTCCCTCTCATAGTCTTAGAGGAGCCAGAAGAATCTTGTCGGCCTGCTTGGGCAGAGAACTCTTTGCATACTGAAGATTTCTTAGACATGGTTTGCCATTTGACGAAGCCATTTTGGAAGCGATGTGTGTACGAGATAAGATCTGCGAATATCTTCATCATCGATCCTTTTTTCATCCAAAGTTAAGTAGGATTGAAAACCAAGAGTTCCATATGAGACTGGTAGGTGATGCTGATATACTAATCAATCCCTTACCAAAGGAAGGAATATTTGTCGAGGGGATAATGGAAAAAATTTCTGTTTCTATTCCTATCAACATCTCTGCTCAACCCAAAGGTTGTGGAAAATGTATATATTCGTGCAAACTACTCTTCGGAGGATATTGCTATCTATACAACCTTATTTAAGGAATTTCGGGCGTGTTTTCCTAGTCATATGAGGAGATTCTAGGAATAGATCCATCGATAGTTGAACATGAAATCCGAACCTATCCTAATGCTAAACCAATTCAACAAAAACTTAGACCTGTCAATCTACGTAAAGCGGCAGCTGTTAAGGATGAAGTTAAAAAACTGCTGAAAGCTGGTTTTATTTACCTGATAGCTTTGATAGAATGGGTATCCAACCATGTTCCTGTCGACAAAAAGCAAGGGGCGATACATGTCTATAATGAATTTTGTGATTTAAACAAAGCCTATCCTAAGGATAAATACCCCACACCATTCATAGATCAAATCATTGATGCTTGTGCGGGGAGTGAGTTTTTTTTGTTTATGGATGGTTTCTCCAGGTATAACTAGATTCGAATCAAACTAGAAGACCAACATAAAACAACTTTCATCTATCCTTAGGATACATTTGTGTACAAATAAATTCCTTTTGGATTGAAAAATGCAGGGGATACATTTCAGCGGGAAATGAATTTTGCGTTTCATGAAATCAAGTCTATATTTGAACCTTACCTAGATGATCTGCCAGCATATTCTCGAAAGAGGATTGATCACCCATATCACTTACGTTTAATTTTTGAAAGATGCAGACATTATAAAATACACTTGAATACCCACAAGTGTGTTTAGTGTGTCAAGTCAGATGGGCTACTTGGGTTCATTGTTTCTAACAAAGGTATTCAGGTGGATCCTTTGAAAGTTGAGGCCATAGTAAATCTGCCTCCTCCTCGTTCCATTAGGAAACTTCAGAGCCTGGAATGGAAGTATAACTTTCTCCAACATTTTATCATGAATTATGCCAAGATCATCAAAGGTTTCATGTACCTATTGAAGCAGGACACCCCATTTGTATGGGATGAAATCACACAACTTGTGTTCAGGGAATTAAAGAAAGCTTTGTTGTCGGCACCTTTATTGTGTCTGCTAGATTACTCTCATTATTTTATATTGTATCTGGCTGCATCCAAGTCAACCATAGGGTAGTACTATTCCAGGAGGATTATGAGCTCCAAGAGCATGTCGTCTACTATCTTAGTGGTGCTTTAGTTGGCCCTGAACCTAGGTACTCCCACGTCAAAAAGTTGCCATTAACAGTTGTGTATGCTGTTCATAGGTTGTGTCACTACATCTTACTGAGGACTATGATAGTAGTGGTGGATGTTAATCCTTGTCTTGACAGATAGTTGGAGGAAAATTCAATAAATGGATAGTCATTCTCTAGGAATTTGACTTAGATTTTCAATCTTCCAAATCCAAAAAATCCTTAGTTTTTGCAGAGCTCATTGTAGAATTTCCTGTTGAAGAAGTGTGGCTAGGGTTTTACCCCTAGCTTGTGCGAATGAGCACCCACTAAGGAGAAGGGACTCCTTAGTAGCAGTTCAGTAAAATGTAAATAAAAATGCTAAACAGAAAAACAAACTACTCTAAATATATGCATAAAACAAAACAACAAAATGTAAAGAATGTTTTTTTATATTGATGTTACCTCCGATGTGAAGGTTGGTGAAGCCCTATGCACTGGTCCGAGACGGCTGCTCCGAGCTCCAACCTGCTCCTTCTCTTTCTCCAATGGTGGAAATGGGCCAAAAGGGGCTCTCAAGGTGAAAGTAGCTCAAGGATGAGCTAGGGTTTCCAGAGCTGTTTTGGCAGAGTAAGGATGCTTATGATTGTGCATCTGAAATAAGGGGTCTCCATCACCTATTTATAGCTTTTTAGTGGTGGAGTGTTGGCCCATGGTTTTGGAAACCATATGGTTTAGGGCAGCTTGTTTAGGGTTTTTTCCTCTTTTCCTCATTAGTTTATATTTTTTCTTCCCTTTTGGGGATTTTTGCTATTTTAGAGGAATTTTGGATATTTTTTTAGGAAAAAAGGGGTTTTTTGGCCTTTTGGAGGCATTTTAGGCCTTTTAGAGGCTTTTTAGATGGTTTTATGGCCTTTTGGAGGCATTTTAGGCCTTTTGGAGGCTTTTTAGTGGGATTTTCAGGGTTTTTAAGGAAATATGGTAGGAAAATGGACAAATGAGCCATGTAGTGGGGTAGATGAGGTAGTGAACACTTTTTGGGTGTTAACAGATTACCCCCTGATGTGCGAGGGAAGGAGCTCATCGTATGGCCGATGGGCATCATAAGTCATATATGGTTTTCCTGGGGTGTGGAGAAGAGAAGAAACAAACTGAAGCCCGGAACAAGAACTAAAAGTACATAACCTCAATAATGGATGAGGAATCATCTGATCATATGGACGAGGCGGGCATACCCATGCTCGTATCAGGATATAACATAATAATAACAATGGGGTCCAAAATATGGGGACCTGACATATACATGGCCTCAAATACTGAATGAGGAAGAATCTCAATATATGGACGAGGCGGACATACCCATGCTCGTATCAAGATACATAAAAATAACTGTGAGGCCCGAAAAGAGGGACCTGTAGGATACATAAACAACCACTGTGTATATCATAAGGGTCCAGAAGGGACACAAATCTGGGACATACTGCTGGGCTGACCATATCTAAGCTAAAAAACTGATGCACTGGAATAACAACAGTGCTACTGAATATGGTACCAAAGGAACTGATGAGCTGCAATGACAAGGGTCATACTCGCAATGGTACACTGAACTGGAACTGAACTGGGTACTCAAGGAAGCATGGAACTGGATGGATTCCGAATACAATCGCCAATGCAACCCGGACATCCATGGGAACATATAACTGGGTGTTTCGAAGTGACTCACAAATGTGCTAGAGTCGGGGGAGATCCGGGGTCTTCGACAAATCATGAAAGGGATATAAAGCCTGCGCGATTCTCAATGATGCGATCAAGGTACTGGAGTCGAGCATGTGAGAAACAACCATTCGGAGAGGCAATGATGACTCCTCCTAAAATGGTCCGTAGGCACTCACCACAGATGGTGATGGGTCCAAGGCGTAGGGGCCTCTGGGTCTATCCTCTGGAATAGAGGGGCTGTCGTCGACAGAGGGAGACCTGCAACTATCAAGGCAATGATGTTTGCTTGACAGGAGCGTGAGGTGGAAAACCGAAATGTGATAGTACTGATGGTAGGATTGATAAACTGGGGGGAATAACTGGGCAAGTAGAATGGGTGGACTCAAACTTCCTTTGTTCAGAGTATGATGGTGGGGATGATCGGGCAGCATATGAAACTGACGGGTGGTAAAGGGATCATAGCTGTATGGGAGCTGGGAGGGTGACTGGGCTAAGGGAGACTCAAGCTGTGGTAAAATGGTAGGAGACTGCAGAATACTCTGAACAAAGGCGACCTAATTGGGGGTGTTGCCGAGAGGATCGATCATAGCGCCAAGAGGCACGGGGGGACTTCTTCATGGGTTAGGGAACGAGAAGAAGTGTGTATATAAAATGGTACTATTGTGTGGATTTATACGAGCCCAGGATAGTTCATGCTCATGGTTGCTTTCAATTTTACGGAGTCTGAAAGCAATAAGAAGACTCTGAAGTAACAGAATGGTACTGTCGTGTGGATTTTACGATCCCAGGACAGTTCATGCTCGTGGGTGCTTTCAATTTTAAGGAGTCTAAAAGAAATAAGAAGACTCTGAATTAATGGAATGGTACTGTCGTGTGGATTTTACGAGCCCAGAACAGTTCATGCTCATGGTTGCTTTCAATTTTAAGGAGTCTGAAAGCAAATAAGAAGACTCTGAATTAATGGAATGGTACTGTCGTGTGGATTTTTACGAGCCCAGGACAGTTCATGCTCGTGGTTGCTTTCAATTTTAAGGAGTATGAAAGCAAAT
>LPNX010126779.1:62770-86001 GCA_001517045.1 Pseudotsuga menziesii | reverse complement strand
TTGATTAGTAGGAGTTCACGTATTATGGGACAGGGTACACAGGTCAGACACGTCAGTGGCGGGTGACGGGGGTGGAATAGATTGGAAGGTCGAGGTCATTGGTGCATCTGAGTAAACTCTGGGGCCCATAGAGGAAACAACTGAAGTGGTGGCACTCGAAACAGGTTGTTCAACCATGGGGAGAACATTTTCGGGTGCCGCGGGGGCATTGGGATCATGGTAGGTGAGTTGGTCAACCTTGACCACGCGTCCCTCATGAGGGAACATCATGGTATGAAAAAAAAAAGAAGCAACAGCCCGCATGACATACATGTAGCTATGGCCAAGTAAAAGGTTATAATCAAGCTGTGCATTAATAACCTCGATGTTGATGAGGACATTTTTGCCAGCCAGCTGGACAGGGACGCTAGTTAAGAGGCCTTGTAGTTGAGCCGAACGACCGTCGTAGGCTCGCAACGCAGTAGAGGACTGATGGAGAGTGGGGGATCCCAATTTTTGCCAGATGGAGGTGGACATGACACATGTAGAGGCACCTTCATCAATAATGCATCGATGGACGACAAAATTCCGAATGGAAACAGAAACTTGGAATGCTAAAGTGGAAGGAATGCGGGGTTCGGATTGGTCCAAATCAAATGCCATTACATTCAAATCATTTGGATCGATAGCCCCAATGGCTGAGAGTAAATTCTTGCGCTGCGAAGGGCAGTTTTTTAAGACTTCTAACGCAGACATGGTTGCAGGGGATTGGGCTAAGTCATCGACAATGTTTTAGTTTGACGCAGCCCACGCATTGGGGTTATTGTTGATACGGCGAAGTGGGAAATGAGGTGCTTTGGGAGCGCCATCTAGTGGAGGTGGAGGTATACGTAACGCCTGATCAGTGGGATGAGCGTTAGTGGGTTTATCGGCGGGAGGGGATTCAGGGGTGGAGCCATATTGGTTCCGTCGGGTCTGGAGATTGACCTCATCGGAGGACATCATAAACAAGTGGTGGGTACCTGAGTCAAACATGGGTTGATCAGTAGCAGCGTAAGTGATTTGTTGTTGGGTTGGCGCGTTGGCTTGAGGGGGAGCCAACGGTTGATTGTTCACTACGCCTTGGTTTGGTAAGGGGTTTTGCAATACCAAAGGTGGCTGCTGAGGTTGTGGGGGGCTTGGTGGTGCTTGAGGAGCCACCTGCCCTTGGCGGTGGGCATCTTCAGCCCAAAGTTGCCAAACTCATTCCATGTGTGGGAAAAAATGTGTGTAGTGGCCATAGACTCCGCAAATAGAACAAGGATGGTTTGTTCGCAAATTGGGGTTTTTATCCTGCTTGGGCGGGCGATCAGGGTGTTGGTTTGCAGGGGCCACATTATTATTATCAGGGGGATTAGGGGGTTGACCAGCTTGGTTTGTAGGTTGGTTGTTCCCACGATTTCGACCCCTGCCATGGTTTTGTTGGCCCTGGTTTTGTTGGTTGTTCTTGTTTTGCTACGGGTTTTGTTGGGCGTAAACTTGCCCTTGGGCAGCAGGTGGATTCTGAGGTTGCACAGGTGCTGGACCAGGCTGCGGTGGATGATATGTAGGTGGAGGCTACGTAGGTGCAGTAACTTGAGGGGGTTGTTGATAGGGCTGCGGAGCGGGTGGTGGGTTTTCCGCAGGGGCTGCCTGTGGTGGGTAATAAGCGGGTTGGGCTTGTGAAGGCACAGGAGCCGGTGTAGCCTGCTAGTGGTAGTAGGGCTGAGGTGTGACTGGGGGGCATAAGCAGGAGTCGCATGACTGAAACACTGAGGTGGACATGAGGGTCCATGGGTATGGTGGTGATGTGTCATGGGAGCATACGAGTTGGTGGCTCCAGGCTGTGAGGTAGCCTGCGAGAGGTCAGGGCCAGGGGTAGGACGTGCTATGGAAAATGGTTGAGGATGCGAAGAGACATGGCCAATGATGTCGTTGGCAGCGTGTGATGCCCCCAGCGCATCGTGCTGGGAGGAATCACCGTGAGGGGCGTCAGGTATGATGGTATAGAGATAACCCGACTGGGCATAAATGAGGTCAAATTGTTGGGCCTTAAGGATGGCCTCTTCTTCAGACTGGAGTCTTTCGGATGCCAAATCCTTAGTAATGACAGGAAGAAGGGATTTGAGGAACCAATCTAGGAAGATCCGGTCGTCTAATTTGATTTTGCATAAGCTACGGCGTCGACGCCACTCATGAATGTGGTCCGTGATGTGGGTAGCCGTGCTTTGTCTACATTATAGGAGGATCTCAACGCTTGCGTCATAGTGGACAGGTAACTGGAAGAACTGCAGGAAAGTCGAGGCAAGGGAAGCAAAGGTGGCATGGGTTCCATGGGGTTGCCCGATATACCACTTAGCTGTAGAGCCAGTGAAGGTGCACTGTAATAGACGGAGGCGAATAGAGTTGTCCACTATGGAGTTGGAGGAACGCCATAGATGGAAAGACATAATGTGGTTTTGTGGGTCCTCACCTGCCTTGCCCTCGAACTTAGGGATGTCAGAGGGGAGCTTGGTGGGCATGTGAGGCCACGCATGGTCATGTCGGATAGGGTCGTTGGTCAATCTGGCTAGGTCAGGCAGGTTGAGGCTAGCCATGAATGGAAAACTGGAAGAAGGATGTGACACAGTAGTGGGTTGGACCAAGTTGGGGCCAATGCCCCTAAGTGGAGGGGTAGTGTTAGGGATGTTTCCCCCAAGTGGGGGAACTAAGGTGGTATGGGACGGTCCTGCACCACCATGGGTAGTGTGAGCCACTGATGGAGTGGGAATAGGTATTCCCACTGTGGGAATAGGTTCCATGAGGGGAACGGTAGATGGGGGCCCCGTGGAGGGCATACCCATAGCAGGTGTGGTAACTGGTGTAGTAGTGGATGTGCCACCAATGGTCCCTACCAAGATGGGAGTGGAAGTCATGCCAGCCATGGGGCTAGTAGGGGTAGTGTAAATGAGGTTCTCAGACTCTGGCTCAGAATCGGAGGTAAAATAAGGGGCATCAATATCTGGTGACAGAGTCCTATGCCGCTGATGAGTGGAGTCAAGTGAGGATGATCTATGTCGATGACGGGTGGTGTCAAGTGAACCGTGCTGTGGGGGCTTGCCCCTGAGGCGTCGAGAATGTCTCAGGGACTCAATGGTGACAGATGGTGTCAAATCTCTGTGGGTTGAGGTGAGTAAAAAATAGCTCAAAAACCCTAATGCAACCGAGTGTGCATAAGGAGAGCTCAAAAAATAGGGCACTCAGGCCAACAACCAACTCAAAACACCCACTGTAACAGCTGTGCTACAATAGGTGGAGTGTCAACAGAAATGGTCAGAATACCAACAAGTAGCAGGTTTCCTAAAAATAAAAAATGGTGGACTCACTAGACCAAAAGGAGGTAAGGGAGCATGCAAACACCTAACTAAAAGTATTCTGACTCAACTAGACATATCCTCTACAAGGTGATGAAATCCAAGTTAGACAATATGAATAGGAAATCCAAGTGGCTAAGATATCCCCCTACCGGGAGGGACACCGGGTAGTCAATCCTAGAAGAATGGCAACTAAGATCCCCCGTTCATGACACGTCCAGAACGGTGAATCTGCCATTTGGTCCTTTTACCGCAATACCCCTATTCAGGGATATCCCGAGAACTGCGAAAGGTAGCCCTTCAGTTACTGAATGGAGTGCGGTATTCCACTCAGGCCTCCAGAACCAATCTTGTGACTTCAACCCTCCTAAGGGAGAGGCCCTCTGGTAAACTGGTTGTGACCGTGCCAAAAAGTACTAGGGGATTTTGGTTCCCTAATTGGACAACAGCTATGTCTCAAGTGTAAGTAAACGAGGGGTGTTATTGGAAGCCTATCCCCCTGATCCTACCTAACTACAAAGATTCTTTTGTGTTCCCCAAGTGGGGTTAGAATATTGGTTGAGTTAAGTAGTTTTTAAGGCTCACTTGAATTAGGTGACAGAGTGTGTGCTCGTGAGGTGATGAACCCAGAAAAGAAGTGCCACACACAAGGGGGGAAAACTTCCTAATTAACAATAATACTGAATTCAAAACTTTAACATGCAAAATTTTATGAATAAAAATGCTAGAATTTTGAAAAGATGCTGTAAAAGGGAACAGAAATGGTGTTGCAGAAAAGGCTATAGGGAAGTAGGGCTATAGGTAGAACAAATGGCTGTGCAGATGCAGAAAATATTGCAGCAAAGGGGCTGGGTTCAAAAACAGTAAAATATGCAGAAAACAGACCGCGGGTTTGAGGGCAACAGGTGCGGATAGGTCGCGGCTTTCTGGCTGACAGAGGCGGTCGGATCGCAGGCAATGGGATGGAAGGCACGGTCGGGTAGCAGCGAGGGGGTTGAAAGCCGCGGTCGAGACACAGGAAAATGGCCAACAGGCGCAACCAGATCGCAGCAAACAGGCTGATTAGCCGCGGTCAGATCGCAGGTAACAGACTTGAATCCGCCGATAGGGTGCCGGAGACGTTCTGATAGCCGCGATTGGGTCGCAGGTAAAGGCCTGAAAGACGCGGTCAGGACGCGACTGTAGAGGGAAAAAATGCGGTTTATGGCGGCCGAAAGGGACAGCCGAAAGGAAAAAGCTAAATAATTTTTAAACTGAAAACAGAGATTCAAAAGAAAACCAGCGGAGTCGCCAAAACTGTGGCTAGGGTTTTACCCCTAGCTTGTGTGAATGACCACCCACTAAGGAGAAGGGACTCCTTAGTAGTAGTTCAGTAAAATGTAAATAAAAAAGCTAAACAAAAAAACAAACTACTATAAATATATGCATAAAACAAAACAACAAAATGTAAAGAATGGTTTTTTATATTGATGTTACCTCCGATGAGAAGGTTGGTGAAGCCCTGTGCACTGGTCCGAGACGGCTTCTCCGAGCTCCAACCTGCTCCTTCTCTTTCTCCAATGGTGGAAATGGGCCAAAAGGGGCTCTCAAGGTGAAAGTAGCTCAAGGATGAGCTAGGGTTTCTAGAGCTGTTTTGGCAGAGTAAGGATGCTTATGATTGTGCATCTGAAATAAGGGGTCTCCATCACCTATTTATAGCTTTTTAGTGGTGGAGTATTGGCCCATGGTTTTGGAAACCATATGGTTTAGGGAAGCTTGTTTAGGGTTTTTTCCTCTTTTCCTCATTATTTTATATTTTTTCTTCCCTTTTGGGGATTTTTCTATTTTAGAGGAATTTTGGATATTTTTGGAGGAAAAAAGGGGTTTTTTGGCCTTTTGGAGGCATTTTAGGCCTTTTGGAGGCTTTTTAGATGGTTTTATGGCCTTTTGGAGGCATTTTAGGCCTTTTGGAGGCTTTTTAGTGGGATTTGCAAGGTTTTAAAGGGAAATATGGTAGGAAAATGGACAAATGAGCCATGTATTGGGGTAGATGAGGTAGTGAACACTTTTTGGGTGTTAACAAGAAGATGTATCCATTGAAGAAAAATTATTCCTAGATGAGCACATTTTCTTGATTTCCACCTCTGACCCTTGGTACGGAGATATACTTGTCTATCTCCAGACTTTGAAGTGTCCTGCAACCTTTTCGCAGGAAGAACAATGCAAATTATTCTTACATGGGAAAAACTACCTCATTATAGGAAATAATTTATATCGTAGAGGGGTAGAATTCATTTTGCGTCGATGTCTTACACACGAAGAGGTTGATATTGTCCTAAATGATGCCCATAGTGGAGCATGTGGGGGTCATTTATCTGGGTTAGCAATGGCCCAAAATATCTTATGTGCTGGTTATTTCTGGCCAACGGTCTTTGTGTAGAAGTCATGAAGCACTGTCATCCTTTTCAACTTTACACCAGAAATATTTGGTCGCATCCTACTCCGCTATTTCCCTTCATTTCAATTGGACCCTTCACTAAGTGTGAGATAGATTACGTGACATGCAACCTAGTTTTGGCTGGGGGGCACAAATACATCATTGTCGCTGTAGATTACTTCATGAAGTGGGAAGAGGCAATGCCCACCTATAAGGCTACTGGGGAAATTCCAGATTTTTTCATTTTCAACCAAATTATCACACGTTTCAGTATTCCTAAATATATTTTCATTGACCATGGCAGTCACTTACAAAATAGCATGATGGCTGAATTGACCACTATGCTAGGGTTTAAACAAGAACATTTGTCTTCTTTCTACCCGCGAACAATGGTCAAGTTGAGGCAGTAAATAAGACCTTGAAGGCTATTCTCAAATGTACTATTAACACAGCTCGATCAAATTTGCACATTATGTTGTATCCTACACTTTGGGATTATCAAACCAATGTGAAAATTGCCACATGGTTTTCTCCTTTCCAACTTGTTCACAGGGTGGAAGCAGTAACCCTGGTTGAATGCGAAATCCCGTCCTTAAAGATTTCCATTCATGTGTTACCTAATACGACTGAGCTAGAAGAACATTTGTTACACTTATAACATCTAGATGAGTAGTGTAGGGATGCAGTGACTACAAACTAGGCTCATAAAAATAGGGTGAAAAATCAATATGATAAATTGGTCAAACCTAGTATTTTTTCTAAAGGGGATCTTGTCTTGCTCTGGGACCAGGATAAAGAACCCCTGGGGGAAGGCAAATTTAGGTCTATGTGGTTAGGACCCTATGTCGTGTCGAAATTTTTGAAGGAAGGTGCATATGAGTTAACTGATTTCAAGGGGAATAAGCTGCCCAATCCTAGAAATGGGTTCTACTTGAAGAAGTACTATGCTTAGGCTTAGCACTTTTTCTTGTAATTTTATTGTATATAACTTTATGTACAATAGGTCACCGGTTTGTGTTCTTATACCATATGTTGGTTGTTACAGATGTCTTCCAAGTGGTTTGTAGGTTTTGCAAATGGCATTAGTCATCACACATGCAACCTGGCTTCAGCCACATGGGTTATTTACTCACCCTCAGGATAGCTAGTTGCCTCTGGGGGAACTTGCCTAGGTCCTTCTACCAATAATGTGGCCAAATACAGGGCCGGCATTGATATTTTATGGGATTCCTTGTCAAGTGGCATCACACAACTGGAAGTCAGAATTGACTCTCAACTGGTGGTTTTCGAGCTCAATCGAGCTTATTAGGTACGAAACCTTATTTTATTATGTCAGTTTATGCAAGTTAGGTTATTGGAAAGAAATTTTGATTTTATTACATTTAATAATATTCCAAGAAATCAAAATTGATTAACTAATGCATATGTGAATTATATCTTGGATTGGCACTTAACACACATTTCATAAAAATAGACAACAGATACATTGCAAAAACACGTGTAAATAAACTGGAAATATATATATATACGTGAATATCTTTCCATATAGATAGGTCGAGTTCTTGATCCTCAGATCCAGTCATAACTGTATAATATACAAAAAATATACAAAAATTAGATTGTAATCCATAAAATTCCCCTAGGTCTAATCTTGACCACCCTGGTCGTCTTGACCACCTTGGTCATCCTGACCATCCTAGTCACCCTGATCATCCTGATCATCCTGCTCTCGGGCCTCTTCAACTTATTCAGCTGCAACAGCCTCCACGACATCTATGTAAACAAGCACTACTCTGGATACCCTTCTCATAAGGCATATCCAGGTAGGTGGGATACCAACCAATAGTTCCTTCATAATTGCAGGGATTTGCTCAATGCATAAAGTAGGGACTCTTTGGGTAAGCCCTACTAGCTTCCCCTCAAGAACCATGATGAAACCCTGATCCTCCCCTACCACTGGTCACACATACATACGAGGATTCCCATCAGGTTGGACCGGTCCAATATATGCATTTTAAACATTTATGGGATCAAATAATTTTATACATATGTATATATCGTTATGGTGAAAAATTCATAAAATGTTTAAAAAACTTGAAAAAGAAAAATACCTGACACTCCCCATGCTCCTCTAGGAGGGAGGACATGGCCATTGTCACCCCGGAAATCCATCCCAGCATATGGAAAATTCTCCAGTGCCGGTAGATACCGCTCCCACCATAGGTGGAAGTCATCATCGTAAACACTCTGAACCGATCCACCATCCCCCTAGTGGAGGAATATTTCTCCCCACTTACTCAGTCTAGGATGAAGGGGAGAGAAATATGGTAGAGGTACTACAGGGCTCAGAGCAAGAACTATCTCAAAGAAAAAGGCCACCAATATGCTAGTATAATTGAAGTTCCTCTATCGACCTCTCTTGTAGTCAGAGAGTTGCTTCTTCATTATCAGGATTACTCCTGAGCACCAGTCAATTAAATCCCCCTGTAGACATTCCACTGCAATTCTCATTTGGTTTCGAGTCGCAAGATTAAGTGATGAAATCCTGCAACCCTTACTACTGTGCTTACCAACACCTGTAAGGTAAAGCTGTGAATATGTGCAATACAGATGCAAGTTCCCCTTTTCTGAGTGCCAGGCACATAGTAAGTGTCAATATAGTTCTGAACACTTAGAAGGTCACTGCCCCTATTGGTACCTTCCAAGTTTATAGGAGCTCCCTGTCGTGACAAACCTGCTATAAAATAGATGTCTTCTAGTGCAATTTATAGAATCTCACCTTGTAGGTTAAATGCATCTAGATCATGATCCCAATAGTTGATCAAAAATTCTAGAAAACCAACATTAGATCTCATAGGTGAGGTACAAAAGAAATTTAGCAACCCACTTTGCTGTAATGCATGCACCGTGGGGGCACTTCGAAGTGCATCTTGGTCCATCGTTGCATGTTCCCTCTCCCTCTTTTACGGAGAGAAATTCCTATGGCTTGGGGTACCACAACAGACAGCTAGACTCTAGAAATCAATCTTTCCCAATATGCAATAGAAATAAACAATCTAACACTAAAGGATCGAACCTCGTACCTTATTCCGAACGGTTGAAGTAGATCCCTGTTGAGCTTTCCAATCTTCGGCTTGAATTGTTATAGCATGTCCTCAACAACAAGTAAACAATACAAGCATACTATATTTCATGGTGTTAGATCTATTCTAGCATATATAATCAATAATGTAAAAGCATTTGACATATTCCAACGGATACAATATTCATTCAAATACACATTACTGGATAGGAAAAGATATTTCTATTAATCTGAATTAGAGATTACAAGTGACAACCTCTGACAGCACGTCTGCGAACCGGAGAAACTGAATCCCCCACTTGGGCCTCCACCACCTCAATCCTTCATCACTTCGATAGCAAGCTTACTAGCAAAAGGCAAGCTTGGGAAGAACACAACAGTGCTCCAAGGGACAAAGGGATGCAGACTCAAGCATACGTTCTGGCAACAATGGACTATAGTTTCGTTACTCTCAATTCTCTCTTCTCTCCCCCCCTTTCAATGTACCAAGGGGTTCCTTATATAGCTTCACAAGGGATAATGAAGGGTCGAATCCGTGCGATCTCAAGGCATATGGAAGGCCAGGATTCATATGAGTCGGATCCAAGTCAAGGAAAACTCCAAAAGGATTTGGATTTATGCACACATCCCGATGTACGCGACTATAGGGGTTAGATCCGCGTATGTACGCGGTTATCGGGGAAAAAGCCGCGTATATCATTTTTCTTATGTTTTAAGGGATGATGAAGGTCACATCAAAAGACAACAAGTGGTCCATAGGGGCTAATGAGTCTGTAGTGGGATAGGGGAAGGCCATACAATGTGTGATTCACCTAGTGTGGTGAAATCCGCTATAACAGATGCCCCCTAATGTATGAGATCAGAGGGGTTATACGATGGCCGAAATACATTATAAGTCCATCCCAGAAAGGAAGTGATGAAGGTACCCAAATGGAAGACCAGTCACCCACTCAGCATAATACCATAATACAACTCTGCATATAACTGCGAATACATATAGCAGTCCCGGATACATAAGAGTACAATGGCCATGAATAGGCATAATACATGATATCACATATGAGGTCATCACCACATACAATATACATAGATCAGAATCTCCATGAGGAAGATATACAAAGGACTATGATCTTCACAAAGGCTGAAGATATACAATAGATCTGATCTCCATAGTGGCTGGAAATATCTGACATATACTGGAACAAGTCACGAGAGCTGAAATCTCATGAACACTGGCACGATCAAGGAGGTAGCATATAAGAGATGCCACCAATCTGGAAGGTCTTCTACACAAACCACCTTCGAGTACATGTCCTACTATATGAATAGAGGTGTCGAGGTCGAACATAGTAGTCCATCGTCTGATTACCGGTCATTGCTGTATACCGTTAATAGACGCGAGATCACCCACCAATAATGAAAATGGGAATCAAGGTACTAGAGTGCAAACTAACAAGTTTGAATAAATGTGTTGAGGTCGAACACTTGAGAGAATCCATCGATCAGGGGACATTGATGTATTCCCAAAACTGTCGATGGCGAGAGAACCTGCCACTGATGACTGCAAGTCTCAAGGCACTCAACATGACTCTAGACTCCAATCCTAGAATAAATGATCTGAAGTCGATGGGATGAAATCCGCTAGAAGGAGGGCATTAGGGCATCCCCCATCATCCAACACGAGGTACTCAGCAAAGCTATCTAATGTGGAAGGACTCGATCATAAGGTGCACGAACCAGTAACTGTACCGGGAATGGCCGACTCAGGTTTCAACTTCCTTCGAACAAGAGCATAACGGCGTATGGTGACTGAAGAAAGGCAGCATAGACTTGATATACAAACCGGGACATCTCTATGACGCAGGAGGCATCAATAGAGGCTCCATAGGGACTGGAAGCATAACCAGTCGGTGGAGATAAACTGAGATAAACGAGTACAGCTTCCTAAATTCAAGATATAACCCAACCAAGGGATGTGATATACAGTGCTCTGTTCGAAGGCGACACGACTCGACAGCTGCCAAAGATAACATCTTTTCCCGTTCGGCTTTTTGGTTTTTTAATTTTTTTTTTGGACTTTTTCAGTTATTTGAAAAGCTTGAAAAAAGAATAAACTAGCTTTATAGTTACAAACTAGGAGGAGACGAGTGTCATCAAGGCAAACAAACTAGTTCCAAGCAGTGGAACATACCTATGCTAGATGCAAGGATACATGTGTAGGATATCGACACTCGGGGGAAGATCCCCTCCTAGTAAAAAGGGACATCAAGCTGCGAAGGATATAAAAATGGCTCTGCATGGCTAGACATGAGACAAGCTCGGGCTATATGGCTGAAACGCAATGTCAGGGGAGCCGGCATAAAGCTCAATAAGACAGGAAAAGCTCATGATAATGCTTTCACAACTTGATACAAGGGAGTCCTGGGGGAACATGGCCAGCATAAGATCAAGAGGAGCATGAGGCTCTTGCAAAAATGTCATGGCAATACTATACAACAGACTCCCATACCCTAAAGGGAGAAACATCGGCATGGGCACCAAATACAAATAAGGTGCTAACTAGGGTACCCATATAAGGTGAGGCTCTACCACTCATATCATGCCACTTCTAAAGCAGCAAGAAGGTTCCGTGACATAATAGAGTGGGTTCGTACCTAAGGATATAGTGACATGGTCATAAGGTCATGCAAAATGCAAATGGTGGTGATCCTAACCTATATGCCAGTGTAGACATAATATCTGTGATCAGTACGAACGGTCTCTAGTCACAAAAGAGGCATCCAACAAACAACTTCAGACCCAAGGAAGACCCAACCACACTCACAACCCACCCAGCAACTTCCCACAACATCAGACTCACCAAAAGGGAGGATGTACGCTACTGTATAAAGAACAACTACGTATGTACGTGACTTTTGACCAAAAAACCGCGTACACAGAGAAGGAAGTGGTAAAAATTAGGTCAAGGCCAAACCAATAAAGGGGAGTGCCAAAGGATAAACATACTATAACATGCAACCCAGAAACAAGTAGAAACAAAGGGCAAGTCAATAATATCAAAAAAGACTCAGGCAGTGCCAAAGGAGACTCAGCAACCATCATAATTCACCCAACAATCCACTATCTTCCACAAAAAGGTAAAAACCAGAGTATATGTGACTGTGCGCAGTAAACCCGCGTGTATACGTGGAAATTCCAGAAGAACCTGTGTGTATACGTGACTGTAAGAAATAAACCCGCGTACAGGAAGAAAAATATGCACAAATCAAAGGTAAACATATAGGCTGAGACTTAATTCACACCAATCAGGATCTACCAGGCATACATGCCCCCATACTCGACACAGAAACAAGAGAGAGAGAGCAATTCAAATACATTGAATGCTAAGAAACCAACCCCCAAAGGACAATTACTAGGAAATCCCCAGCCAAGTCACCAATTCTGTTACGGAGAGAAATTCCTATGGCTTGGGGTACCACAACAGACAGCTAGACTCCAGAAATCAATCTTTCCCAATATGCAATAGAAATAAACAATCTAACACTAAAGGATCGAACCTCGTACCTTATTCCAGACGGTTGAAGTAGATCCCCGTTGAGCTTTCCAATCTTCAGCTTGAATTGTTATAGCATGTCCTCAACAACAAGTAAACAATACACGCATACTATATTTCATGGTGTTAGATCTATTCTAGCATATATAATCAATAATGTAAAAGCATTTGACATATTCCAATGGATACAATATTCATTCAAATACACATTACTGGACAGGAAAAGATATTTCTATTAATCTGAATCAGAGATTACAAGTGACAACCTCTGATGGCACGTCTGTGAACCAGAGAAACTGAATCCCCCACTTGGGCCTCCACCACCTCAATCCTCCATCACTTCGATAGCAAGCTTACTAGCAAAAGGAAAGCTTGGGAAGAACACAACAGTGCTCCAAGGGACAAATGGATGCAGACTCAAGCATAAGTTCTGGCAACAATGGACTATAGTTTCGTTACTCTCAATTCTCTCTTCTCTCCCCCCTTTTCAATGTACCAAGGGGTTCCTTATATAGCTTCACAAGGGATAATGAAGGGTCGAATCCGTGCGATCTCAAGGCATATGGAATGCCAGGAGTCATATTAGTCAGATTCAAGTCAAGGAAAACTCCAAAAGGATTTGGATTTATGCACACATCCCGATGTACGCGACTATAGGGGTCAGATCCGCGTATGTACGTGGTTATTGGGGAAAAAGCCGCGTATATCATTTTTCTTATGTTTTAAGGAATGATGAAGGTCACATCAAAAGACAACAAGTGGTCCATAGAGGCTAATGAGTCTGCAAGGGTACAAGGGAAGGCCATACAATGTGTGATTCACCTAGTGTGGTGAAATCCGCTATAACACCCTCCACTCCAACACCATGTTTTAGCCTATCCATAAAGCCATTTTCAAACATTCAAAATCATTCAAAAACTTTTATTTTGGCCCTAATTATGCTTTTCCTATGTTTTGCAATATACGCGAATGTCCTTTGGACATGTTGCATATCATACGTGGGTTGCTTTCGGGCAAGTTGCATATAAAACACGTGTACGCGACTGTCTAAGTTGCATACCCGCGTATACAATGCGACCTTCCTAAAACGATCTTAAAACATTAAAATTTTTCATAAAATTAATTTTTTTTTTGGATGAAATGAAAGAGCATGAAGAGCTGATTTACTTGGCACTTGCAGATTTGAAAATCGTCCACTGGTTTGTCAACACCGAGCGATTGAAGGCAGAGATAAAATTTGTCTATATTGGGCTAAAATATGAAATGGTGATTTTGATTTCTATTTTTGAATTATTTATAGAAATAATTTCAAAATGTGGGTTTTTAACCTATAGTTTTTAATTTTTATCAAAATCAAACTAATACCATGTCATGTTTTCCTAATGAAACAGGTCCAAGGTTACTCAATGTTGTTTTTCACTCATATAGGGTAGGATTTTGGTCATTTATATGCATTTTTGCATTTATCCCTAATACGCCTTAACTCTCGAATCACTACTTTGACCATGGACTATGGTATTTAACCATTAGTACCTTGTCTATACCATTGTTCTTCCATGTATAGAGATTTCCTTCCATGAGTACCCTAGCTTAGAACACATTAATTGTCTTTTGGTACTCATGCTGCATTTGTCGTAGGTTTGGGGGAACCTTCTTAGCTATTTTTCATGCCAAATTGAGCCTCATTTTGGTCTCTTTTTACAAGCTATCCCTTTTATAAGGCTCCCTTCCCTTATGGAGTTTCCTTATGCGCAAGTCTAACTCCTCAAAATAGACTTTACTTCCGAGTAAACTTGTCCATTTAGACTCGTTAAGAATAGGTGAATGGGAATCCACATTGGTGGTAGGTTATCACTTTCTTGGACCATGTGGATTAATACAACAAAGGATCACTATCTTTTCTACAGAATTGAGAAGAGTATTCTCGGGCATAGATTTATCACTTTTCCGGACCTAAGGGACTAAAATTACGAAAAAGGAGCACCTGGTATGAGCTTAGTTTTCTCTTTTTCATGCTCTGGACCTAAACATGAAAAATATTCTGAGTGTACTTTATGTCTTTGTCATGCTCGTTAAACACTAAGAACAAAGCATCGAGTTTACTGTTCTAAGCCCCATTCCTCATAATCAAATGGACTTTCTGAGTGATATTTCTTTCCTTCACACTCGTAAAACTTAAGCTATATGCTTCTCTTGAAGGACAGTTGGGTAGGTGGTAATTTAACCTTTTTCTAACCTCCCTGACTAAGTACGAAAAAGGTTCTCCTTCTCTTCTTTGGAAGTTAAGAGAGTTCTTCTGTGGTATGTTTTATACTTTTTCAGCTTCAGGAGACTAAATTGGATGAAAAAGGACCCCCCTGGAGTCTTCTTCGGAGTTTTCAGACTACCTAAACATGAAAACACCAAACAAGCATGTACTAGTTCGGTCTCATAAAATCCATGAATAATTGACATTATCAATCATTATTCCCTCTTCTCTTCAAGCTTGTCAAAAATGAAGAGAGACTTGAGTTGACTTTCCTAGACTCGTTAAAATTTAATAGGAAAGATAAGGAAGAAGTTTTCTTTTTGGGTTACATTCGGTGGCAGCATTTCCTCCTTGAACATAACACTCTCTAAACTTTTTGATACTCATGTTTCAGTGTACACTTTTAGTTCATCTATCACTTCGAGTTTCTTATTCCTCCACTTCTCATTCATGCATGGGGAATCTGATCATGTCTCCTACATGATATATAAGTCTAGTTGTACTATCTGCAAAGTTAAAAGCTACCTTGGGTCATCTCTATGTCGTGCTCACTATTCAAGGATTTCTCCCTACATTTGATTATTATCCTGATTCCATCATTATCCTATCTGTTATCACTTGTGTCTACCTTCCTTTATCTAGTTCCTAGTCGCTCTTGTGATCTGTCGGAGGATCTATTTCCTTCCTCATCACAGCATGGTTTCTCATCAGCACTTCATGAAAACGAACACCTAGAGTTTTAATGATGGTACCCTAGGATTCACTTTCATCCTTGGTGAATTCCTTTGCTTCAGTTGTTAGTTTTCACCTATTGATTGACAATCTGTTGAGTCCTTTCCATGTTCAACTTCGACACATCTATTCACATGGCCTGGATTGTAATGGTTCCTTTAGATTTTGATGAAGACCTTAGGTTCACCTCTATAACCTAAGTTGTGAAAGATTGTGTTGTGTTCACCTACACAACTTCCATAATTTTGAAGAATCATCATTGTATATTGTGGCTTCGATCTACCTTTGTAATATGTGTGTTCTTGTACATGTATCATAAGATGTAATCAAATATTTTAAAGGATCTAGTGTTCTAGTATGTTGAACATGGCATCCTCAGATATGATTTTGTATATGACATTGATATGTATTTTTTTCAGGTACTTCCTCTTCTTCCTTGGACTTCTGAGTTCTCCAAGATAATGATTATAATGTATTTTAGCCATCACTTTCCTCTGACCTCACACATTAGGGGGCATCTGTTATCAGCCAAAATGGAACTTCTCCATCCGAGTGTTGACATTCCTCATGTTGGTACACAAAATGAAAAATTAGGATTGAAGTGGCCAAAACACTATAGATGTGCATGACCTTTGATGCATTATCCTCAAACCAGCCTTGTATATTTTTATTCTAAGTTTTGGGTTGCATACACGACTATATGCATTGCAACTCACGCATCATATGCGAGTATTTGCATTGCAACCCGCGTATACTTGCATATGTAAGTTCCCCTTGAGAAACATGCGTATTATATGAGAGTTTCCTATATTAATACCCGTGTATACCCTAATTTGACATTAAAAAATATAAATTGAGATTATATGAGATTAGTTGGGTCCTAATCCATAACTATCCCAACTACCTCAACCATCCCAACCTTCAAAACCAATCTATTTCCCAAAGTATAAATAGAGGCCTTGGGGTGGTGCTAATCAATCAATTTTTGGAGAGAAAAGTTATTCTGTTGGTATATCTTTAGAATCTTGGAGCAACAGAACTTAGAGTCCTTTGGTTGCAGAGGAGTCCTTGTGTCAGAAGCTAGGTTATATTCTTATCTTATTCACCGCTTGTTAATAAAGAGAATTCTTCTTCCAATATTGTATTGTGTCTATTTCATGTATATTGGTTTAATGAATATGTTTGATTATATTATCTATATGACTTTCATCTAACCTATGATATATATATGCATGATATATTACTTGAAGTATTTTCTCTTTGCAGGTGAAGAGGTGCATCCCTAGAAGCTTTGGATAGAAGTGGAGCGAGAGAAGACCAAGCTTGGATCAACCGTCGTTAATTGGGTAAGTCAAGACTTTATTCCTATTCTCTTTCCATTTTCTATGAAAAGATGATTGTATACAAGTTAGTATTAAGTGGGTAGCCCTAGACCCTAGGTTACAATAGTGAAATATCCTGAACAACAAACTTCCCTTCAATAGTCTATCAAATTAAAGAATCTTGTTTTGATAAAAATAATTACACAGATAAAGTCCAATGAGAAATTATTGGATTAAAATATTGGCAGTTTGTACAAATTCCAATGTCCCCCAGGTACCGAAAGCTAAGCTGGATTATTTTGAAGTAATACTAAATAAAAAAAACTGAAATAAATCAAATGCAGAAAATAAATCAGTAGAAAGAAAGTAAACATACTAAAAGAAAGCAAGAAGAAAAAGGAAAGGTTTATTTATGTACAAAGGACTTCTAAGGTACTATGTGAAATAAGGCTTGAGAACTACACCATTAACCGACAGATTCTCTTCCCACCCCTGCAAATTGTGTAGCTTATAAGTTGATGGTCCCAACTTTTCAGCAATCTGAAATGGGCCAGCCCATAGGTGTTGAAACTTTGTATAATTTCCCTTTTCATCATGCAGGTGATCCAACTTAAGAACTAAGTATCCAACTTCGAAACTTCCCTTCCTGTACCTATGTTTATCAAACCACCCTTTTTTAATCTTCTGATGGTGTTCAAACCTCCTCCCTTTGGATTTGAGCCTAGACTCTTCAAGTTTCATTAATGTATTAATACGGGCTTGTAAAATATCGCTACTAGAGCCTCTTGAAGCTTGTGATAACTAAGAGGATGGGAGTAAGATGTTTGGGGGGGGGGGGGTGGATTATTTCCCATAAACTAGAGTGTAAGGTGACACACCGAAATAATTCTTGGGGGTAACCCTGTCGGCTCACAATGCATTTGGGAGAGCTATGTGCCAACTCCTTCGATTTTCGATAACAGTTTTATTTAAAATTATGATAAGGTTTTTAGTTAATCCATTACCTTGTGGATAGTAATTTTTAGAATAATGCACTTTAATTACTTTCTTACTAGCAAAATTTCTCAACTTAATTGATGAAATGTAAGATGCATTATAAAAAACTAGTGAAATTGGAACCCGAAACCTGGTCATGATGTGTTCATGCAGGAATTCAATCACCACGTCTTCATTTAATTTGTGTAGTGGAATTGCCTCCACCCATCTTGTGAATTAATTAGTGGCGAAGAGGATGTACTTGTATTGCAATGAGAAGTTAGGATTAATTTATTCGATGTAATCAATACCCCATTGTTCAAATGGTTCTGAAATAAAAATTGGTTGTAATGGTCCAGCTTCCTTTTCTATTCTTCCATCACTTCTATGGCATACATCACACTTCCTTACATATGCATGGGCATCTTTAAACAATGTAGGCCAGTAATATCTAGATCTTAAAATATTGTGTGCATTCGTGACTCCTGAGAAATTCCCTCCAGCAGGACCATCATGCAATTCCTTGACAACCTTAGAGGCATCCTCTCGTTTAAGGCATCTTAGGAATACCCCATCATAGTTCTTCCTGAAAAGAACCCCGTCAATGATTTGGTAAGAAGATTATTTTAAGATAATTTCTCTTCATTGCTTAGAAATCCAATGTTCTGGTAAGTATTCTTGCTGAAGGTAGTGCACAAGATATATGTACCAAGATTTAGGGGCTATAAAAATAGGACACATATCAACCATAGGTAGTTCTGCTTCATTTTCCCAATCCTCATCTTCATCATTTTGAATTTTAGTCATTAATTTACAGATCCCTTATCCTTGTTAGGATTATTAATCCTCCCTTGTCCAAATTTGGTCATATGTCTATATCAGGAGTCATGTCTAAATCGGGAGTCCATCTAGTCTATTTATAGTCATTAGCACCATTGGGTCCACTTGGCCTAATTGGGGCACATGTTTTAGTTACTAAAGTGTGAGGAACACTAATTGAGGATTATTGCCACTGATTGCACTTAATTGCATTGGATTAGGATCCTCCTAGACCAATACCTACAATTTAGGAAGCCACTAGGAGTGCCAAAATCAACCAAGGTTAGTTCAGTTTAGTTGATGACTAGTTGAGCTAAGTTAGGAGTCAGTTACATTCAGTTCTAGTCCTCTACATTCAGTTAGCGCTACGATTACTTGAATGCACTCAAGAGGGGTGCATTTCTCACCTACCACAGTCAGTTATCCTTAGTCAACACTAAATGTAACACTTGAGTTGTGTTTTAGAGCTCCGATGAACTCCGGTTATGGTTTAGACAAGGTCAGTTAACTATTGAGTCCTCCGATAGTGATTTAGGCAAGGTCTTAGTTACCTACAGTTAAGTAGAGTCTATCAATTCAAATTTCCTCAAGTGGATTCTAATTTCATGTGGCTATTAAATCCATTGTACTTTCATTGTAATTATTATCCGATTACTTTTTGATTAATGAAAGCATTCACAGCTGCCAGCCATTTTTGCACTGTTTCATTCTTCAATTGCAGAGTAAATTGTCTGATCTACTTTGTGAGTTGTGTGTTTGTATACTGATCTATGTGCTCAATTTAATATGGTATCAGACCCTCAGCAGACAAGACACCTCTCCTCATCAGATCTCCAGCTGGATCAATTTTTTTGAGCAAATTGCTCCTTCCAGTACTGAACCAGAAGCGGATAATTCACCACTTAATATCCCAAGTTACGAAATTGTTGATCAAGATTGCTTAATCAACTATGCTGGGAAATTTTGTATCAAGCTTGCTTAATCAACTATGCTGGGTGTGAAGGAAATTCCAAAAGTGTAGACTGTCAACCTTACTTTGTATGTTTGATTGTGTGACAGGTTATCAGCTTTTTCTTACAACATTCACTACAAGAAGCCCTTTCTTCTCACTACATTCGCTACAACAGCTCAGTTCTTCTTACTACATTCAAAATGGCTCATCCAATAGAACGTCTCACTCCCTCCCTTCATCTATCACCAGTGGAAGGGAGACATGGTGGTAATGCTCTGCACCAAGGGGCTCTTCAAACTCATAGAAGAAATGGAGGAAGAGCCAGATTCAAATAAAGACAAAGCTAAGTACATGAATAGGCTTGATGAAACCCATGGACACTTGCTTTCCTTAGTATCTAAACCCCTTTGGTTCCACATTCTAGAATTGAAGACTCCCAAGGAGGTATGGGACAAGCTTGCCTCCTTATTTGATAAGCAGGATGAGATGAGGATCCATCAACTATAAAATGATTTGATTACTCTCAATCCATCCAATTTTGAATCTCTGAATGAATTCTTCACAAAGTTCAAGAACTTGATATATCATTTGAAGCAATGCAAATTGAAGAAGGATGAAGCTCAACTCATCCTTTCCATTCTCACAAAGCTCAATGCAGACTACTTAGCCTTTGTATCCACCTTCCAAACAGTAAGGCTCACTACTCCAAATTGGAAGATGCCCACTCTTAATGCCTTCATCCAATCTCTTATTTCTGAGAATGATAAATTGATCCAAATAGGGATCATTCGATCTCCCAAAGATCTAGCTCTAGTTGCAAGAGGAGATAAGGTAGCGAATGAAAAAGGGAAGCAAAGAGATGAGTCCCCTATGAACAAAGAGTAGTAAAAAGAACCTTCAGGTTCAAAGAGAATCAAGAAGAATGGCAAAGGAAAGGCCCCCTGTTCTTACTATGGAAGGGGCTTTCATTCAGAAAGCTATTGTATGAGAAGGCAACTTGATGAAATGGATCTTCTTTTGAAAAAACATAACATTTATGTACCTGCTAGTGCAAGGAAGGATGACTCTGAAGAAGAAGAAAATGAAGAATACCAAAGGAAAGGCCATGCACTGAAGGCTTGCTGCACATCATCAAATGTCTTCCTCATTGATTGTGGAGCTTCCAACCATATGGCTACATCCAGAGAATCATTCTCTTCTTTTCAGTCCTTTGATGGTCCTAGTATTCAGATGGGCAATAATAGTAAATTCAAAACAAAAGGGAAGGGATCTGTCAAACTTGAACATGGAAGGTTCAAAGATGTACTATTTGTTCCTTGCCTAGCTTCAAACCGGTTATCTGTCTATCAGATGGCCCATACTAGATATCCAAAGCGAGTGATATTTGGTCCTGACTCAGTGGAGATCACAGATATCTCTACTAGGAGCATCATAGCAAAGGGTACTGCAAATCATGCTTCAAAAGCATATGAGTTCTCACATTTCATGCCTCCTTCAGAACCAATGCACTCTCAACAACCACTTGCAATGGAAGGTAAAATCATTGCATCTACTTCTTTTACAGCTTCTACTAGTTTTGCAGATCCATCCTTATCAATTTATGACCTTGATATTTAGGGTGACTCAGATCTAGATTCAGTCCCTACTTCCAAACTGGAAGCTAGTAAGATGATTGGAAACTCACCTGACACTCAGAAAGGAAAGACCCTTGCGCTATGTCATGCTATCTTACCTCCTTCAGGGAGATGCAATAGACTCCCTGTGAGATGCTATATGGAAAGGGATCAGTCTCACTACATTTAGAAGAATGGATATGATCATACACTTCTTCATTTAGCAAGAGAGAAAGGTTACATTCCTCCTGTTAACACCCAAAAATGGTTAACTACCTCATCTACCCCATTACATGGCTCATTTGTCCACTTTCCTACCATATCTCCATCAAAAACCCATAAAACCATCTAAAAGGTCACCGAAAAGCTTAAAATGCCTCCAAAAGGCTATAAAATCCTTTTTTTCCTCCAAAAATATCCAAAAAGGAATAAAAAATATAAAATAATGAGGAAAAAGAAGAAACCCTAAACAGCTAAAACCCTAAAACGCTGACCTAAACCACATGGTTTTATAAATAAGTGATGGAGACCCATTATTCCAGATCCATTATCATAAGTATCCTGCCTCTGCCGAAATTGTTCTAGAAACCCTAGCTTACCATTAAGCTAGTTTCACCATTGAGAACTCTTTTTGGCCCATTTCCACCATCGGAGAAAGAGAAGGAGTAGCTTGGAGCTCGAAGCCACCGACATCGGACCTGCGTAATGGACTCCATCAACCTCCTCATTGGAGGTAACATCAATAAAGATTGTTATTTACTTTTCACCGTATTGCTTCATGTTATTTAATTTTCACCGTATTGCTTCATGAATGTCTAGATTAGCTTTTATTTCCGTTTAACATTATTTAATTCATATATCATTGAACTGCTACTAAGGAATCCATATTCCTTAGTAGGTGCTCATTCTCACAAGCTAGGGTGAAAACCCTAGCAACAGTTTTGGCGACTCCGCTGTCTTTTTTATTCATTTTATTTTCCGTTTTATACTTTCGGCTGTCGTTTTTCGGCCGCCGTACACCGCCATTTTTCTTTCCACAGCCGCGGCCCGACCGCGACTGTTTCCTCAAAACCCGCGGCCTGACTGCAGTTGTTTAGCCAGAAAAACACGTCCCGACCGCGCCTGTTCACTCCAAACCCGCGGTCCGACCACCACTGTAGCTAAAAAACTCGCGATCTGCACGCGACTGTTGCCTTCAAACCCGTGGCCCGACCGCGCGAGTCCACTCCATACCCGCGGTCCGCGAACTGTTTTTGTCCTTGTTTCTGTGCCGAAATCCAGCCACTTTGCTTCCATTTTCCTGCACTTGCACAGCCACCTGTTCCACTTGCATCCCTACAGCCATTTCTGTCCCTTGTTTACAGAATTGTTTAAAAGATTTTAGCATTATTTATTTCAGAAAAATTCGCATGATAAATTTTTTTAAAGTTTTTCATACATTATTATTGTTATTGAGGAAGTTTCCCTGGCACTTCTATTTTGGATTCATAACCTCACAAGCACACAATCTCTCCCCTAATTCAAGTGAGACCTAAAATCTACTTAACTCAACCAACATTATAACCTCATTTGAGGAACACAAAAGAATTTTGTAGTTAGGTAGGATCGGGGGGATAGGCTTCCAATAACACCCCTCGGTTATTTACACGTGAGACATAGTTGTTGTCCATTAGGGAACCAAAATCCCTTAGTATTTTTTGACACGGTCACAACCGGTTTATCAGAGGGCCCCTCCCTTAGGAGGGTTGAAGTCGTGAGATTGGTTCCAGAAGTCTGAGTGGAATACCAAAATCCATTCAGTAACTGAAGGGCTACCTTTCGCAGTTCTCGGAATACCCCTGTATAGGGATTATTGCGGTAAAAGGACCAAGCGGCAGATTTACCTTTCTGGACATGTCATGAACGGGGTATCTTAGTTGCCATACTTCTAGGTTTGCATACCCGGTGTCCCTCCCGGTAGGGGGATACTTTAGCCATTTGACTTTCCTATTTATATTGTCTGACTTGGATTTCATCACCTTGCAGAGGATATACTTAGTTGAGTCATAATACTATTAGTTAGGTGTTTGCATGCTCCCTTACCTCCTCTTGGTCTAGTGAGTCCACCGATTTTTCTTTTTTTAGGAAACCGACTCCTTATTGGTATTCTGACCACTTTGTTGACACTCT
>LPNX010126779.1:0-59819 GCA_001517045.1 Pseudotsuga menziesii | reverse complement strand
TGCAGTGGAATCCAAAGACTTCCTTCCCTCGAAGGTCGACTGGTTCAAGGACCCTATTCCTGCTCCTGACGCCTTCGAAGAGGGTAACATGGCCAACATTTCACCTATTATCAAAATCGATCTTGCTGCCCCCAGGGGAACCCCCGAACTCATCGCTTTAGGAGCATCTTGCACTGAGCAGGAGATTGACGAGTACAAATCACTCTTCAAAGAATTCCATGATGTCTTTGCCTGGTCCTATACCGAAATGCCTGGCCTTGACCCTGCCATTATAGAACACCACATCGACACATGGCCTGATATAACCCCCGTTCGTCAGAAACAGCGTCCCATACACCCCTCCAAACTCCCAGCTGTCAAAACAGAGATCCAGAAACTTCGCACAGCAGGATTCATTTATCCTATTGCTTATACCACATGGGTTTCAAACCCTGTTCCTGTCAACAAGAAACAAGGCACCCTTAGAGTATGCACTGACTTCCGAGATATAAACCGCACCTGTCCCAAAGACAATTTCCCTACGCCATTCATTGACCAGCTCATCGATGCGTGTGCGGGGCATGAAGTCCTCTCATTCATGGACGGTTTTTCCAGATATAATCAGATACAAATCCGCAAGGAAGACCAATACAAGACCGCCTTTACTACCCCATGGGGCACTTTTGCCTATCGTGTTATGCCCTTCGGCCTCAAAAATGCTGGTGCAACATTCCAGCGAGCCATGACCTATTGTTTTCATGATTTGGTCCAAATCTTGCTCGTATACCTAGATGACCTTACAGCTCATTCCCGAAAACGATCAGACCACCTAAACGACCTTAGGCAAGTTTTTCAGCGTTGTCGCAAATATCAGATCCGCTTGAACCCACACAAGTGTGTTTTTTGCATTCCGGCAGGCCGATTTTTGGGGTTCATTGTCTCCCACAAAGGAATTACTGTTGATCCACTGAAATTCCAAGCCATCTTAGACCTTCCCTCTCCCCGAACGCTCAGGCAGCTCCAAAGTCTGCAAGGGCGATCTAATTTCCTTCGACGCTTCATTCCCGATTACGCCACAACCGTTCATGGTTTCTTGCGCCTACTCCGTACCCAAGTACCCTTTGTCTGGGACGAGCAAGCAGAAGCTGCATTTAATGCCCTCAAGAAATCTCTCACACAAGCCCCCTTGATCTCCCCTCCGTATTTCTCTCGAGACTTCATCCTCTACATCTTGGCATCCGAGTATGCTGTGTCAGGAGTCTTGGTCCAGGAAGATGCCTCACGCCAAGAACATGTCATTTACTACGTCAGCCAGACCTTGTCCGGTCTACCCCTACATCCACATGAGGAGAGACTAGCCCTAGCAGTGGTCTTTTCCATCCAAAAATTGTGACACTACATTTTACTTAGTCATACCACAGTCGTCGCCGACTCTAACCCCATGGTCTATCTCTTAAACCGGCGGCTCTTGCAAGGTCGTGTGGATAAATGGGTCATTATCCTCCAAGAATATGACCTCACTTTTGGAACACCCAAGAGCACCAAAGCCCTTGCGCTTGCCCAGCTCATGACGGATCTCCCTTCCTTTATCCCAGCCCCACCTATCTCCGAAGAGTTACCCGATAATCACTTATTTACCATCTCGTCCGATGACCTGTGGTACGGTGATATCTTGTTATACCTGCGAATGCAGAAGTTTCAACCCACAGTCACTCGGAATGGATGTCGTCGTATCCGTCACCATGCCTCTCTCTACCTCCTCATTGGAGATGTCCTTTACCGGTAAGGAATCGACACAATTCTTCGTCGTTGCCTTACACACGAGGATGCTGAACAAGTCCTTAATGATTGTCATAGCGGTGCCTGCGGCGGCCATTTCTCAGGGATGGCCACTGCCCAAAAGGTCATCCACGCTGGATATTTCTGGCCCACACTCTTCACCGACTGCATCAATGCGGTCAAGCATTGCCATAACTGCCAACTTTTCGCCCCCAAATCTCGGACACCACCTGCTCCGTTACACCCAATAGTCACCGTTGGTCCCTTCTGTAAGTGGGCCATCGACTTCATGGAATGTAGACCCACATCAGCGAACGGCCATAAGTACATCATTGTCGCCGTCGATTACTTCACCAAATGGGAGAAAGCCATGCCCACCTTCAATTGTAAGGCTGACACTGCTGCCCGTTTCTTCTTCAACCATGTCATCACTAGATTCGGGGTCCCTCAACAGTTGGTATCTGACCACGGATCACATTTTGAAGATCGTGTTTGGCGCGAGTTATCCACCCTCCTCAAGTTCGAACACCAATTTTCCTCGGCTTACTACCCCCAAGGGAACAGTCAAGTAGAAGCGGTTAACAAAATCCTGAAAACCATACTCCAACGCACCGTCGATCGGCATAAGTCAAATTGGCACCATATGCTATTTCCTGCCTTATGGGCTTACCATACATCCACCAAGACCGCCACTGGTTTTACCCCATTTCATTTGGTTCACGGTGTAGAATCTGTCCTCCCCATTGAGTGTCAGATACCTACCTTACACATCGCTGTTGAGCTCCTCACCGATACCTCCCCCCTTGAGCAACGTCTGCTATCCCTCGAACAAGCCGATGAATATTGTCGTGCCACTCTCCAGAATATCGAAGCTTCCAAAACACGCTCCAAAGCCCATTATGACAAACATGTCCACCCTCGAACTTTCCACGAAGGGGACCTCGTCCTCGCCTATGACCAAGCCAATGACAAAAAAGGTAAAGGAAAATTCGAGTCCATGTGGCAAGGCCTTTACATTGTGCAAACTTGCCTCGGCAAGGGGGAATACATTTTAGCAGACCCTGAAGGATGACCCTTATCCAACCCCCGGAATGGGTTGTATCTTAAACGTTTCTACCCATAAACGAAACCGCGACCTCATTGGTCCACATTTGCACAGTTTGCTCTCTTTTTGTTTTTCACCATTTTTGACCACAATCTCACATTCATCACATTTTTGCATGCCCACAGATGGATCCTCTTCCACCTTGTTACATCGGCTTCGCTGATGGTGCCAGCCGCTGGTCTCCCAACCTAGCTTCTGCAGCATGGGTCTTATACTCCCCTTCCAACGAACGCATCCACCTTGACGGAATATGTATCGGCGCTGCTACCAATAACCAGGCGGAGTATGATGCTGTGACCGGTCTCCTAACTACTGCCCTCCAGATGGGCATACGTCACCTTCATGTGTTCTTGGACTCCCAGCTACTTGTCTCCCAGCTCAACAACTGCTACCGGGTGCGTGATCCCTGCCTATTTAGAAAATTCCTGCGTACAAAACAACTTAGCCGACAGTTTGAATCCATCACATTCAAAAATGTCCCAAGAGCTTACAATAGTGTCGCAGATCAAATGGCGAACAATGTCCTAGACTGGCATATCAATCACACCATGTAACACCTCCATCATGCATCATTACCCCATAGCATATCATCCAAATATACAAAAAACCAAAAAATACTGCATTGCATCAACATTTGCATACATAAAACATAAACCATAAAACGACATTCGCATCCATAGGGGCACCCATGTGCCTAGTCACACATACATCATATCATTTCATATAAAAAAAAAGGGGCATCCACGTGCCCAACAGCCTAGACTACATGCATCCACGTGCAGTATAAACATAGAACACATCATAAAGCGCATCCATATGCGTACAAATGAGACAATATCACCAAAAAATGTGCATCCACGTGCATATATATATATACAAGACAAAAAATACATGTTCAGAACTATACATATTCTGAGTACCCCAGTACTCAGCTATACAAAAAATATATATGTGCATCCCTCAAATCTCATAAAGTACAGGCCGAAGCTACAAAATATCGAAGGGAGTCCCCTGCACTCCCTAAAGGGAGTCATATCCTACATCACTATCCATATCAGCAGCCTCTGACCCCTCCTCCTGCTCCTCCTCTGACGAGTCCTCATATCGCCTGGGCCTCGGTGCCCATGCCCATGCCCTCTCCGCCAAGAGAGCCACCCGGATTGCAATCCCCCTGAAATCCTGAGGCGCCTGCCTACAATCCTGAATCACATCTCGAGGAAGGTCCTCCTACCCCGCATCGCTCATTCCCGTCAGCAGCCGCCCTAGCAGCACCCATACAGACTCTAGTGCCCCATCCGCGTCCCGCCGATGCACCTGACCTCGCCCAGGAAAAGCCGGAACTGCCACTATCCCTCGCCGCACCACATGCCCTGGCGGCGGCTGCGGGCCCACATCTGCAAATCAACCACTTGTCAGTAACTATATATCAAACATATATCATACATAACATAAAAACTGTACAAAACAATTAAAATGATACATACCATCTGGACCCCATGCCTGTCCTAGTGGACGTGGTGCATCTGGATCCCCTGTGTAGTCCATGTCCCTGTAAGGAAAGTCCTCCAGCGTTAGTGGTAACTGGAGCCACTGCATGTACAACTCATCCGTAAAATACCGGCCAACATCACCACCACCACGACGGCACATCATCTCCCCCCACCGAATCATACGAGGCTCCCTCACGCCTCCTGCCCTGACCGGCACCCGTGGCCGCTGTGTGGGGACTCTCTCCATAAAGAAGGAGCACAAGAACGACCCAAAGTAGAATCCCTTGCCAGCTTCCTTCGCTGCGGTCAGCTGTCGCTGAACGCAGGTCAGGAACATTTGACCCCACGCAAAATAAGTCCCCTCCAGTGCACGCTCCACGAGCTGCATCTAACCCCCAGACACCTTCTCAGGTGACTGGGAGCCCAAGATCCGCACTATACATGCGGCCGTCGCTCGAACTACTGGCTCCCGTAAGTCGCTAACTCAGAGTGCATTCCGATGCACCCGAGCCTCTGCCCCACAGAACCGCACTGCCATGTCAACAATATCAAGATCCGCAGACCCCACGGCTGGGTATCTGCTACCCTCCCCAGGCAGGGCAACCCAATCAAAAAATAGACATCAGTGAGGGTGAGGTCCACCCTCTCCCCCTGCACTCGGAACGCCAGTAAGTCTGGCTCCCAGAAACTCACTAAGCGGTTCAGCAGCAACCGTGCTGACCGAATCATTGGGATCTCAACAAACTTCAGTAGTCCAAAAATCCCAAGCATCGCCCGCACACGACGGTCATCTCGGATAATATCCACGAGCCCCTCTGGCATCTCTTGCTCCCTCCATACCACCCATGGCATCCTGTCAATCACACAACGAAGCCTCATCAGACTCATGTCCAAAAAAGAGACATTCCCACCCTTCCCAAACAACTGTAAATAAGACAGTCGTGGTCCAGACCGCGGCTGTCAAGCCGGACAGTCGCGGTCCAGACCGCAGCTGTCAAGCCCGACAGTCACGGTCCAGACCGCAGCTGTCAAGCCGGACAGTCGCGGTCCATACCGCGGCTGTCAAGCCCGACAGGCGCGGTCCAGACCGCGGCTGTCAAGCCCGACAGTCGCGGTCCAGACCGCGGCTGTCAAGCCCGACAGTCGCGGTCCAGACCGCGGCTATCAAGCCCGACAGTCGCGGTCCAGACTGCGGCTGTCAAGCCGACCGCGGCTGTCCCGGTCGAAAACTGCGGTCGGAGACCGCGGTTTCGATCACGAAACCCGCGGTCCACCCGTGTGGACCGTACAAAAACCCCCCCGGGACCCGCAACCCTCCCCCCAACCCAAAAAGAAAACAGGCATAAGTTCAACGGAATACCTGGCTCTCCCGAATCTCAAATCCGTCGGTCAGATCATCCAGAAATCCCACGTAAGCTCTGGTTCACTCTGATTGTAAGTGAAATGGAAATAGTGCAAATGACGTGTCATGTTGGGCCCACTTACTATTTATAGCCCGTTGACCCTTTCCTTGTTTGGCCATTTCGAACTCATACGGAGTCTGTTTTCCAAACCGTTTCCACCATTGGAACCAGCACGACGAGACCGTCACAATGGTCACTTCGTTGCATCATTTTTTTGAAATTATTTTTTGCCCATTTTTTAGACACCAATAGTCGTCTCGGTTTGCGTGCCACTTCGGCCGCCCTCCATTTTTAGCACTTTTTATATCGCCGGAATCACTTTTTCGAGCTCGTGATGATGCTTGCGACACTTTCTTGCTCTCACCTAGGTACAATCATAACATTGTGTCCGGACATCTTGCTACCTTGATTAGCGCGCCACATCGGCCGCTGTCTGATTGTTCCACACTTTTTACATGAGCCATTCACTCCTGTCATACTGCAAAGGTTTCGTTATTTTTCCACCATTCATCCACCCTGCAAGGAGGCCCACCAGTGTTCCCCCCCACCATCAGTTCTGATCATCATAAATGTTCCTTAATTGAACACTTCCTCCTTGCCTGACCATTCCAAATACTGAGTCTTCTTATTTGCTTTCAGAATCCTTAAAATTGAAAACAACCACGAGCATGAACTGTCATGGGCTCGAAAAATCCACATGACAATACCATTTCATTACTTAAGAGTCTTCTTATTTGCTTTCAGACTCCTTAAAATTGAAAGCAACCACGAGCATGAACTGTCATGGGCTCACAAAATCCACGTGACAGTACCATTCCATTAATACAGAGTCCTCTTATTTGCTTTCAGACTCCTTAAATATGAAACCAACCACGAGCATGAACTGTCATGGGCTCACAAAATCCACATGACAGTACCATTTCATTACTTCAGAGCCTTCTTATTTGCTTTCAGACTCCGTAAATATGAAAGAAACCACGAGCATGTACTGTCATGGGATCAGAAAATCCACACGACAGTAGCATTTTATATATCCACACTTCTTCTCGTTCCATAACCCATGAAGAAGTCACCCCCCGCCTCTTGGCGCTATGATCAATCCTCTCGGCAGCACCCCCATCAGGTCGCCTTTGTTCAGAGTACTCTGCAGTTCCTTGCCATCTTACCACAGCCTGAGTTTCCATCAGCCCATTCGCCCTCAAGATAAATACAGACACGTTCCCTTTACCACCAGCCAGTTTCATATGCTGCCCGATCATCCCCGCCATCATACTCTGAACAAAGGAAGTTTGAGTCCACTCACTCTACTTGCCCAGTTGTTCCCCCCAGTTTACCATTCCTGCCATCAGTACTATCACAGTTCGGTTTTTCACCTCGCGCTCCTGTCAAGGAAACATCATTGCCTTGATAGTTGCAGGTCTCCCTCTGTCGACGACAACAACTCTATTCCAGAGGATAGACCCAGAGGTTCCTGCGCATTGGACCCATCACCATCTGTGGTGAGTGCCTACGGATCATTTTGGGAGGACTTATCATTGCCTCTCCGAATGATTTTTTCTCACATGCTCGACATCAGCACCTTGATCGCATCGTTGAGAATCGCGCAGGATTTATGTCCCATCCATGATTTGTCGAAGACCCCGGATTTCCCCCGACTCTAGCACATTGGTGAGTCACTTCAGAACGCTCAGTTATATGTTTCCGTGGATGTCTGGGCTGCGTTGGTGATTGTATTCGGAAACTATCCGACTTCATGCTTCCTCGAGTACCCAGATTCAGTTCCAGAACAGCGCACCATCGCGATTATGACCATTGTCACTATGATCCAGCAGCTTATCAGTTCCTTTGGAACCACATTCAGTAGCACTGACCTCATTTCAGTGCATCAGTTGTTCAGCTCAGACATGGTCAGCCCAGCAATATGTTCCAGATTTGTGTCCCCTCTGGACTCTCATGATATACACAGTTATTTTTATGTATCTTGATACGAGCATGGGAATGCCCGCCTCGTCCATATATTGAGATTTTTCCTCATCCAGTATTTGAGGACCATTTATATTGCTATGTTATATTCTGATACGAGCATGGGAATTCCCGCCTCGTCCATATTATCAGATGATCCCTCATCCATTATTGAGGTTATGTACTTTTCAGTCCTTGCAGGTGGTTCAAGATCGGTGTCCCGGACTTCAGTTGCTTCCTTCTCTTCTCCACACCCCAAGAAAAACCAAATATGACTCATGATGTCCATGGGCCATACGATGATCTCCTGCCCTCACACATTAGGGGGCAATCTGTTAACACCCAAAAATGGTTAACTACCGCATCTACCCCATTACATGGCTCATTTGTCCACTTTCCTACCATATCTCCATCAAAAACCCATAAAACCATCTAAAAGGTCACCGAAAAGCTTAAAATGCCTCCAAAAGGCTATAAAATCCTTTTTTTCCTCCAAAAATATCCAAAAAGGAATAAAAAATATAAAATAATGAGGAAAAAGAAGAAACCCTAAACAGCTAAAACCCTAAAAAGCTGACCTAAACCACATGGTTTTATAAATAAGTGATGGAGACCCATTATTCCAGATCCATTATCATAAGTATCCTGCCTCTGCCGAAATTGTTCTAGAAACCCTAGCTTACCATTAAGCTACTTTCACCATTGAGAACTCTTTTTGGCCCATTTCCACCATCGGAGAAAGAGAAGGAGCAGCTTGGAGCTCGAAGCCACCGACATCGAACCTGCGCAATGGACTCCATCAACCTCCTCATTGGAGGTAACATCAATAAAGATTGTTATTTACTTTTCACCGTATTGCTTCATGTTATTTAATTTTCATCGTATTGCTTCATGAATGTCTAGATTAGCTTTTATTTCCGTTTAACATTATTTAATTCATATATCATTGAACTGCTACTAAGGAATCCATATTCCTTAGTAGGTGCTCATTCGCACAAGCTAGGGTAAAAACCCTAGCAACACCTCCTTCCTTCCATCATCATTTTTGGATAAGAAAGAGAAGTCTACATGCCAAGCCCCAGAATACCTGTGCACAACACACCATGCATGCTGCTTTGCTAACTCACAGAGATGAAGATTGCAGCAACATATTTTCAAGTTTTTCAAACTTGAGACCTAATTCTACCTGCTTAGATATAGGGGGGGGATTTTTTCCCATGTGGTTTTTTCCCCAATTCCTTGTATTAAGCAGTTACTTTATTTTTACTTCATGTAATGGGTGACCTGTGGTCTTAGTTACCAGGGCCCATAGATTTTCCAAGTTAGTATTCAGGGGGGGTGTTAGGATTATTAATCCTCCCTTGTCGAAATTTGATCATATGTCTAAATCAGGAGTCATGTCTAAATTGGGAGTCCATCCGGTCTATTTATAGTCATTAGCACCATTGGGTCCACTTGGCCTAATTGGGGCACATGTTTCAGTTACTAAAGTGTGGGGAACACTAATTGAGGCTTACTGCCACTGATTGAATTTAACTACATCATTTTAGGATCCTCCGAGACCAATCCATATAATTTAGGAAGCCACTGGGAGTGCCGAAACCAACCAAGGTCAGTTCAGTTCAGTTGATGACTAGTTAAGCTAAGTTAGGAGTCAGTTACATTCAGTTCTAGTCCTCTACATTCAGTTAGCGTTAGGTTTACTTGACTGCACTTAGGAGAGGCACATTTCTCACCTACCATAGTTATTTAGCCTTAGTCAACACTGAATGTAACACTTGAGTTGTGTTTTAGAGTTCCGATGAACTCTGGTTATGGTTTAGACAAGGTCAGTTATCTATTGAGTCCTCCAATAGTGATTTAGACAAGGTCTTAGTTACCTACAGTCAAGTTGATTCTATCAATTCGAATTTCCTCATGTGGATTCAAATTTCATGTGGCTATTAAAGCCATTGTACTTCATTGTAATTATTATCCGATTACTTTTTTATTAATGAAAGCATTCACAGCTGCAAGCCATTTTTGCACTATTTCATTCTTCAATTGCTAAGTAAATTGTGTGATCTACTTTGTGAGTTATGCGTTTGTCTACAGATCTATGTGATCAATTTAACAGTCCTTTGATGATGGTGTCTAGTTTGAATTCCAAATCATATTCTCGTATCGTTTTCACCCAATTTCCTCTTCAGTCGCCCAATTCCTTTTGTACAAAGAGGGTTCTCACAGTCGGATGTGGGACAACTACTTTGGTTTGGTTATTCAAAATGTGAGGCCTGATTTGCTTTACTTCTTTAAAAACTGCATACACTTGCTTATCGATAGTAGGGTAGTTTAATTCAGACCCTTGTAGCCCAGAGCTCATGAACGATATTGGGTACTCATCTCCTGATTCTTCCTTTTGTGTAAGCACTACTATGAGTGAGTTATCTGATGCAAAAGTGTACAAAATGAAATCCTTTTCAAAATCAGTACTTTTAAGAGAAGGTGCTTGAATTTTTGTTGTTTTGATGTCACTGAAGGCACATTTCTCTTTCTCGGTCCATTTAAAATTTACACTTTGTTTTACCATTTGTTGGAAAGGTTTTACTATCTGCACAAAGTCAGGAACATACCTTTGCACAAAATTTATAGTGCCCATGAATGACTACATTCATTTCTTGTTGTGTGGTAAGGGAATCTGAGCTATAGCTTATATCCTCTCTAGGTCCATGTAGATTTCCACTTTAGAAATAATGTTTCTTGGCAAATTTCCCTCCAACACTGTGAAGACGCTTTTCTTAGGATTCAACGATATACCATACTTTCTACAATGATAAAAAATTTGTTTCAAATGAAACACATGGTCCTCTCTTTTTTTAGAGAAAATAGTCATGTCATCCAGATAAACTACTACAACGGGGCCAATCAAACCTCGCAAAGCAATATCCATTTCCCTTTGGAATGTGGCTCCAACATTTATGAGCCCTAAGGACATTCTTTTGTACGCAAAATTTCCCCACTTTGTTCGGAATGTGGTTTTCAATCTATCTTGCTCAGCTACAAATACTTGGTTGTAGCTAGAGATCCCATCCAATAGGGAGAAAAATTCATATCCTGAAACCATTTGTAAGATTTGTTCCATTGGTGGAACAGGATAATTATCTTTATTAGAAGCCTGATTCAAGTTTTAGAAATCCACACACAATCTTATCTCGTTGGAATTCTTTCTTACCAGCACTAAATTCACTACCCATTCATAATGTTTAACTCGAAAAATGATCTTTGCATGAAGCAACTTTTTAACTTCACTTTGGATTAATGGTTCCATCTTTGGATGCATCTTTCTTAGTGGCTTCTAGAATGGTTTAATTCCTTCTTTTATTGGAATGACATGTTGGATAATATGGGTTTCATATGTTTTCAAATCCTCATAGGTCCATGCAAAAATTTCCTTATCTGATCGAAAAAAACTGATAAATTTTCCTCTTTCTCCTAGTGAGTAGCATTTACCCAACTTTACATACTTGGGTTCATCTTTCAACCAAAGGTTAATCAGTTCATACTGCATGGATGCACTATTTTTCTTGACATTTGTCAGTTTTCTGAATTTTTTATTTAGATCAAACAACCCTTCCAATGTTTTCACTCCTTTTGGCATGAAATTTCCACTTTGAAGATTTGCTTGATGTTCTTCATAATCAATTACTGAGTCTTTGAAATTCTCTTAATTGGTTAAAAAATCTATAATTTGTTGATCATCATCGAATACTCTCAAATTGGTGGCATTGTCTGGTATAGAAGGCTCAAAAGCCAATTCAATAGAACATTTATTATTAGTGGGAACTAATCTTGCAGCAGAAACATCTAAACAATCAGTTGCTTCATTTTGCAACTTAGGAACTGAATTGGTATTAAAAGCATAAAAATTTGATATAAGATTCCATACCTCTTCTTGTTATCCCTTTAAATATGGTGACAAACAATGAATCGTGCTCCTAATTTCTCTGACATTTATTTCAAAATCACCAAAAACTTTTAAATTTTTTACTTTAAGTTCAATGGATTTTTTCAAACCCTAGACTAGATCCTCATATTCTGTTGTGTTATTTGTGCATTAAAAATCTAATCGGAAAGAAAGGAAATGTTTATTCTTATCTGGATCAATCAGGATGCACCCTGGTCTTGATTCCTCTTGATTTTTGGAACCATCAAAATACAAGAACAAAAATCTATCTTCTAAACCTGCAGGAATAACATTACTTTCTAAGCTAGAATATAAGTCAACTATATTGCAGTCAATATGATCAGTCTATGAAAATTGAAGGAGTTCAGAATCTGTATCTAATTCATCACTGGCTTCTTCAACTTGATAATTTTTCGGTTCAATCTCTATAAAATAGTTTCCCAAGATCGAATGTGAGAATTTTACAGGTTCATTTTTCCATTATAATCGAGTCATGTTGTGCTTCATGTGTGGCTCCCTTATTACTTTAATATAGTTCTGAATATTCTTATAGGGCAACCATAAGTGTGATCATTCAGTTGCAAAGTACCCATTAAGATTCGTATACCAGTCCCTACTCAATATTATACCATATGCTTATGGGATATCTACTACCATGATGTCTATAAATTGGCAGACCCTTTCGTCTATAGACAACCAAATCAACACATTCTTCATCTCTCCTACCATTTTTACTGTTGATCTATCCAATTGAATGATTTTACATGAAGAAGGTGTAGGTTGACCATTTATCTTTCTGCAAACTGACAGAGGCATGACATTTGAGGAAGCTCTAGAATCTACCAAACAGTTACGCACATTATGGTTGAAAATATCAGAAGATAATAAAAATGGTAGGGTTTGATATTTGGACTTTCCTCCTCTGCTAGCTTCATTTATTTCCTTATCTGATTGACATTCATCTTGGGATCTACTGGGTTTTTCATCAAAGGCTTCCAGGAGATTCTTTGTTTGCTATGGTAAGCTACACATTTCAAATAAAGAAATATCCCATATCATGTTCTACTAGACTCTTCTTGTTGCTTTCTATTTTACTCTCTACATCCTTTACATGCTTACTGATTGTTGTAAATTTCTCTTTTGTTGTGACCAAATCAGATTTAGGTGGTGTTTGGATATTACTGTTATGCTTCCTCATATTTTCATGTATCTTCCTAATCTTAGGCAGTAATAGGATTTGATCCATTATTGGCCCTTTGCTTCTTGTTGTGACATTAACTGCTGAAAGTTGAATCTCCTCAGTAGATTATTCTTCATCCAATTCCAGTGTGGGTGCATAGCCCCATAAGACAATAGTAGTTTCATGTGTCTCTTCTGGTTGGTTTTACTTTTCTTCTTTCTCCTCAGGCTCTTTTATCTAAGCGTCTAATATCTGATTCATGACTAGAGTCATTGAATTAATCCATTATGGACAATTCTTCTCAGAATGAGGTTCTTGATGAAATGTGCAGAAATTGTGCATTCCTACTTCATTAAAATTTAAAACAACGGAAGGATATACTGGTGGTTGGGATGTCCCACTTTCTTCTTTCCTCTTGAAATAAGGCTTGAACTATTTCTTGGATGAACTAGCCTCTTTATATTTCTCTAGGTCAACAATATTATTGGATAACTTCTGTACCATCTTAACTACACTTTCCAATTTTGTTGAATGTTCTTTCTTATGTCTTGTCAATAACAAAGGCTGTTTACCAATGAAAGTTTTTATTTCAGGTTCTGCATAATGTTTGTTTTTTATTTCAAGTTCAGCTTCTACTTTTTTTTCTTCTTCATATGTTTCATCCAAAGGATTTTAACCTTCTAATCTAATCTAATCTAACTATACCCAGGGAGCAGAGTTTATATTAGAATGAGTAATGTACTATATTATTTTCACATAGAATCCTACATATAGTTGTTAAATTCTTCATACATAAATACATCAGAAAAAAAGCACAAAGATAGCTATGTTAAGTTAAAACATCCATTAATCATTTATTGCACAAGATTCATAACAGAAAATGGAATCATTCATAAACACATAAATAATTCAAAAAGTTTAGAACGATCTCACAGATTGTACAGCATGCCAAAACAGAAATAAGTCATCATTCAACGATCCACACAACCTATTTTGAAGCTCATATAGTCCTTCCTCCAGCCAAAATTTGGTTCTCTTTATTTATAAAAATAAATATTTCTCATTACAAAACGTTTCAGCATATGTGTGCAAGAAAAATTCCTCCACTAATCTCTATCCTGCACTTATTTATACAAATTACATATGACTTTTCAACTACCCTAGCCTCTTGGGCTTCTGTTGCAGCTGCAACAATTTCCCAAAATTCCAAAAAAATTTAGGACCCTCCTTTTGCTTGGATTAGTTTGATTTTCTTCTTTGATTTGGTATGAGAACTTTTCAGAAAGAATTTTCTTATGCTTGGGTTGATCTACCCTTGGTTTTCAATTCTCCTAATTCTTTCGATGATTGATAAAACTTCAACATTTGCCTATTAATGGAGTTTTCAGCATGACTAAATCGGAAGTGTTTTTGCTTTTCCCCCCGCCGTTGCGGATGGATGTTCAGTTTTAACTTTGACTTTTCTCCCGATTCGATTGGTATTAATCGTCTGCCTTTTGGTTTTGCATCGGAGCAATTGTGACTTCTTCTTCCGCCATTGCGGATGGGTATTCGGTTTGACTTTGACTTCTTTTCTGATTTCTTTGTTTTACCTCAGCGGCTTTTGTGTTTTGGCATCGAAACTTTTTATCATTTCCTTCTCCGCCATTGCGGAAGGAAAGCTGCTTCCTCTTCCGATCATGGCTTTGACGTTTCGGACCCATTTGATGTTTCCATCGTTTTCGTAGGTCGCGGGCTTCCGCCCTTGCAGCTGCGGAAAGCCTTCTCCTTCCGCCGTTGAGGATGGAAAATCATAAACTCTCCTGATAAATGTCTGGTTTTCTCTTGATTTTATAGTTTCGGATGACTAAGTCATTTTAAATCCCGCCGTTGCGGAAGGTCGGACCTTTTGTTAGCTCCAACGTTGCAGATGCCGAACGCTTTTCCTTGCTGATCTCTTAGTCTTTCCGCTTCCAGCTTAAGTCCTGACGTTGCGGATGGTGTTGCGCTTTAAGGTTCCGCCATTGTGGATGAAGAAACGCTAGCCCTTTCGATGTGTATTCGTGTTGCTTCCGACTCAGCGTTACCCGTTGCAGATGGCTTAGCACTTTGGCCGTCCGCCGTTGCGGAGGGGCGTCTGCTTTCAGCTTCCGATTCAAAAGTGGTCCACCATCTGATATGTATGACAAGGGCGGAAGGCTTGGCACTTTGGTCGTCTGCCGTTGCGGAGGGGCGTTTTCTTTCATCCTCCGATTCGAAAGCTCTCCGCTGCTCGATCTTTTACCCGCAGCGAGATTTTGGCCATGAGTATATAAACGGGGTCGAGACGTTAGATTATTCTATTGTTATTTTCAACTACCGTGCTCTGTCGCTATCGTGTTGTCACTCACTTGCACCCGCCCGGTCCCCGTTTTCGGTACACACAGTCTAGGTGTCTAAATCGTGAAGCTCAACAGGCCTCTCCACGTTGGTTACACATATTTGCCAGGTAGGCTCGTTGTTTCCCTAACCTCGTTTCATTCGAAGTATTTGTTGACTTTGCCCACGGTTGGGTTTTTTCTAGGGCTATTCTCCCTCAACCCCATTTTACATGCATATATAGAGGGGAATTTATGGCATAGCTAGTGGTGCGGACGTTTTTCTCCCATGGTTAGGTTTTTTGTTTGCTACGGTTGTTCTTCTATTTTTACCCCGTGATTGCGCCTATTTATATTGGGGTTTTTTGTCGTATTACTGTCCATAGCGGAGGCATTTGACCCATATGGTGTTTTTGTCCGCGACCGTCCATATGCGAGCCTACCCGGATTGAGTGGGGGTTTTAATGCAGATGGTTGTTACGCTGTCTGCACCAATCCACCCTTTATGATGATGCATGGGTAGGATTAGTTTTTCACGGTCTCTCCCTGTGGGCCTTGGGCTATTTATACCGGTTGTGTTACCCATGTTCTTTCACCCCAGCCGTGTTCTCCTAGACAATTCTGCGCGACCTTCATTCGAGCTCAGTATCGAACCCCTAGCCTGCTGAAAGGGATATGCCATTACTCTTACTGCGTGAGCATGGTGCCGTTGAAAAAACCGCATAGCTACTACTGTCTTTCTCACACAGCGAAACGACCATGGCGTGCGCAGAGAGCCAATATTTGTTGCATATTAATGTAGATTTATTTCTGTCTTGAATGTGATTGATAGAATTGTTTGATATCCTACAGTAGTGGTAGATTGCACATTTTAATGTATATAACTATGTTTCATCATGCTAGACATAAACTAAGTCACTAAACACGGTACATTGGGTTGTAATAGTTCTGTTGGTTAGGCCATGCATACATTTGCTTCATTAATTGATTTCTATCATATTAAACATAGGAGAAATGGCACATTGCATATTGATGTATACAAGTTTTCCACTCAGCCAAAGGGGCTTAATGTTACAATTTTATGGTAGGAAGAGCTCACCATGTCAAAGAGACAAAAGGAGAAGGCCCCTGTCGTCGAGGAATATCCATAAGTAGAAGTTGTAACTAAGACAGAATACATATACAAGGACACGAAGTGCATTCCTAGCGTTAAACCTAAATACCAGTGGGGGGAAATCTATAGACTAATCACCCGAAGAGAGGTTTCTGACATGGGCTTAGAAGAAGATTCCATATATTGCAACATAGAAAGATCTTCCTTGATGAAGATCGCCACCAGACCAGAGTTGTTCCCTTGCTCTGAAGTAATAGGTTGGATTCTGCCCCGGGAAGATGTCATGACAATGATTCTAGAGAATGTGGAAAGATAGGGCTATGCTGCATATAGCCCTAGATATGTAGCTCTGGTCTACCACCTGCCAGAAGCCCAAGTATTTCTATCTGATGATTGGCTGAACAACATCAGGATGGACCTAGTAGAAACTCTTAAAAGATGTTGTTGCAGGGAAAACATTACAGATACAGACCGACAGGTGATTACGATACAGCAAGCCTAAGGGCTCCCTATAGGTTCATAGCTTTAATGCTGAACCAAATTTTTGGAAGAGAACATGGTAGATTCTTCAAGTTAGAATGGATCCCAATCATTTTTTATGTTGCCACCCAGGGGGCAATTTTCAACTAGGCCAACATTGTATCCAATAGTCTTTTCGCTTGCTTGGCTTCAGCTTTGGGAGGAGTACACCAGAAGAGATCAGAATTCTATATGAGTTCCATATTGATAGACTGTATATTATGCAACCATCCTTTCCCTGGTCTCAGGTGCATCTGGGAAAGGGAAAGAATTCCCGTTTACACTGCTTATAAACCATTGTGGGCACATAAATATTACAGCCATGACAGAGAAGTCTATGAACACTTCCTTATGCCTCTATACACACTCATTTTCCTGAAGGAGTGTGATTGTATGTCAGAGGAGGCCCTGTAAGTGATAGAAGAATATGCAGATTACTATTTGATTGAAGATGGCCTATACTTCAGGATGTTTGGAGGATCGAGAGCCCCTTCCCTGTTTCCCAAGTATGCCACTGATTACATTATCCACAAGGAGGCAGTCAGACAAGTGTTCTTGGATGGAATAGGGAGTTTCTTGTTCGAGCATAAGAATACTACCTACCCTCCTTTTCCCTTCAAGCTAGGAAGCTACAGATTCGCCAGAGTGAAGAAGGTGGATGAATTTGTAGAAGAGCTGGAGAGATTTCATTTTGGTGAGATGCCCTACCATAGAAACGACTCCCACGGTAAAGTGGTCGAGCATTACAAGGAAAACAATGTACATTTCGAGTACACACATCATTGGGACAGGGAAGAATCTATCTTCTGCAATGCTCAGAATATGACAGCCTTGAGGAGGAGGTTTAAAAAGAAGATAATCACAAAAGGTGGAAAAGGAGATGAGCAAGAAAAGGCTGAATAAGAGGCAAAGAGAAGGAGTGAAGAAGCTCAAATATTGGCACAAGAAGCTGCAGGGTGGCTGCACAGCGAAGAGGAAGAAAAAATAAGAGCTACCCAAGAAGCAGCTGAGAAAGCCAAGGAAGCAGCTAAAGAAGCAGAAGAAGCAGAAAAGAGGAAGCTCGATCAGGAGCTACAAAAGCAAGAAGCGGAAAGGATGAAGTTGACACAAACTGAGACAGAGCAGTCAACTGCTGGGACAGTTGCAGGGTAGACCAAGGAGATGGAAAACCCATAAGTTCGGGACCCACAAGTTCCTATTGCCAGCACACCCATGGTCCCCACACTCAAGCTAGTGCCTTTTGTTCAAAAAAAGGGAGAAGAAATCCCTGACTTCAACACTGTTTTCTATGATCGGGCAACAAAGAGGATAATAAAGGGAACAGAGAAGAAAGTTGAGGCAGGAAGTCTACCAGGAAAAATGATAATGGATACGGCTGTTGTGTTGGGAACAGAACGAGATCCTAGATTCACCCTGAGAGCCAGGGCTGCACTAATCAGCCCCTCTGAAGATAACATGGATAAGGTAATGACTGACTTGGAGCTATCAAAGAAATCCTCAGCTCAATTAAAATACACCTTGAGAAAAGAAAGGGAAGAAAGCAATAGGCAGAAAAGAAAATATGAAGACGTGCAGAGGGAGATGAAGTCTTCTATGGTTGAATTGCAAGCCCTCCAAGTAGAAAAACAAGTCAGAGAAAAAACACAAGAATTCCTGGAAAAAGTACAGAAAGCATATCAAGAACTAAAGAGAGAGAAAGAGCAGCTGGTGCAAAAGGTAGAAGAGCTAGAAGAGCAGCAAAAGATCATCTTGTAGGCCAGTGAGCTGCACTCCCAAGAACAGGACAAGAAGCATCAAGAGCAGATTTCCTCTCTAACAACTTCTCTGGAGGAAGCGAGGGAGCAACAGGTCAACCTCCATCCGTTCGAAGAGCATGTCTTGGCCCAGAAAGCTATGATGTTGCAGCTACAAACTACTATAGAGGAGGAAAGGTGCAAAGTCCTGCAGGTAGACAGCCAATTAGAGGAAATCCTGGACACCTCCTCTTACTTTGTGGATAGATCCTAGGACGTTCTTGAAATATTGACTGCAAGAATGGCAAGGCTGGAAAACAACGAAGAAACTCCAGCAGAACTCCCATCAAAGGATCATTGGGCCCTCAAGCGGGATTATTGCTTGGTGGAGTTTGCTATCAACACCGCGGAAGATTTCAAGAAGGCTGTTAAAAAGACAAAAGGAGTATGCACCGAGTTCTTCAGAAGACTCCTCATTACCTACAACCGGTGCCATATAGAGGCTGATCAGAGGCTTGATGCTTTCCCGGACCATGACTCATTTTTGGAGATTTTGCAGAAGAGATGCCAGGAGGAGGAAGCTAAGGTTCAGCATATAAAAACCCTGGATGAGAAGATATTGAGAAGCGAAGTGGATCATTTGGCTATCAGTGTGCAGCTTCTGGAAGATCAGCTTTGGTTAAGTGCAGCCAGGATTGAGGCTATAAAGAACCAGGCTGAGAAGTTCGAAATTAACATTCAGTTTTTGGAGCCTTGTGTTTTTGAAGGCATTGCTACTGAAGCTTCGGCGTGGAAGAAGTTTCTAGACACCCAAGTGGGACCCTCCTCGTGAAGGATTGGTCAATTTTTGTAATTTGTAACATTTTTTGTAAAAAACATTTGAGAAAAGTAAAACATTGGGAAATGAAGGGTTGAGAATCCCAAAGGTTACTTTGGGCAGCTCAACCGTCTCACCCTTTTTGTATAAATGTAGAAATCTTAGAAGGGAAAAAGGACTTTTTTTTCCCCTAGTTAGTATGGAAAGCGATATCGTAAGAAGACCTATTTCTCTTTGGAATAAAGAATTATGTTTTTCCTATTGGAGAAAGATGGGTGAAATTTCCAAATGTTATGCAGTGGATGGCAGAAAGATGAACTATTTTTTTTTTCAGCTTTTGTCCATTAACCGTGAGATCATTGTAACTCTTAGAACCTATGTTCTCGTTTAGATGATTTCTGGTTAATTTTGTGGAATTGTCACCATGAGTAATGTATGTTGTTCATAAAGTAATTGGCTATCTGATTGTTGAAATATCTTTAATCATTCATGTGTTGTATGTAGGAATATCAGCTATCTGTAATTTCTGTTTATAATACGTGAACGAAACACATTACTCATAGATAAATTATAATTTGGCTCCCCGGGGATAGATAGATAAGTAGATAGATAGATAGTTAGTTTATTTGATTGCTGCATATGTGATTTAGATGCTTGTGCATGCGAAGACGAGAGGTAAGAACCTACGCATCACGTTGTGAATTCTCCCTGCATCTTGATCATCTTGCATGGTTAATTAGATACTTGCATCTCATACTTAAGTCAAAAAATACAAAATACCGGTGGACCGGGCCGCAACCGGTAAAACCTTTGTTTTGTTACTTGACCTACGGTAGCCGGACCACAAACCGGACGGATTCCCTATACCAAATAGTCAACGGGCTAGTTGGAAACGTTGAATAGGGAGAATCCCTTGCTGTTGTTGCCTGCGAATTTCTAGGCCTCAACAGTTCTGGCGCTAGAAGGAGGGCCTCCAGTGCATGGATGGCCGTGGAAACTTATTTTCCCAAGATTACCCCACCAGCAGATATCTCGAAGCTTTTGAACTGACCAAAATAGAATTACCTTCGAAGCAGGTAAACCTGGTTTCATCTTACATTGCTCTTTTCTCAGACTCTTGTTCTTATACTGGCGCCTATGGTTGGAATAAATGAAAATCAACCCAACCCTCTGCCGGCATGGAGAGCTAGGTCACCTCTGAATCTAACACCTCCTTTGCATAACCTACCTCAAGCCTTTGACAAGATGTTGCCTAATTTTGACCCCGAGGAAAGGACGGCTGTAGATGACCACCTGCAAAGATTTTATCTAGCAGTAGAAGGGCTAAGGGCTGGGGAGTATGAAGATGTGGTCTGCAGATTGTTCCCGCACACCCTGAAAGGAGCAGCAACATCCTGGTATTTTGGTTTTCCTGCAAACTCCATTCCTATTTCGGACACCTTCGAAAGGGTTTTCTGAAGTAAATACACAGCCCAAAAGACACACGCTTCATTGATGAAGGGTCGTGGTTTATTAAGGAAAGATAAGAATGAGAAAGTACATAATTTTACTCAAAGATTTTCCATATACCTAAAGAAATTTTCTGAAGCTGACAGACCCTTAGACAAGGTCTTGATTGAATATTATACCTCAGCCCTAGGACCTAAGCTGGCCATGTTTTCCAAGATGAAATCCAAACCTACATTGGTAGACACTTATGAAGAGGCAGAAAGGGTAGAGGCTGAAAGGGATAGTGTAGAAGATTATCCTGATTTACCTAGAGAAAAAAATACCAATAGAAGAGCTTTATTGTTGTCTAAACCCAAATATGAACAATCACATGATTATCATGGAATGATAACAATGCTTCAGAAGCTATCTAACCGAATAATAGATCTGGAGAAAGAAAAGGAAATTCAGAAAACTTATAAACCCCACCACCAAAAAACGGAGGATAACAACCAATGGCAAGTGCCTCCACCAAAGTTAGCATCAATGAACATAACAGAAACAGGGGGGGATAATTTCTGTACTTTTCACCAGCAACCTCACTTTGAAAAGAAGTGTCCTCAATGGCTGAATTCTATTGCATTGGTGATGAATAAGTTTCTGAACTCCAAATTAACTGAAGACAATGATAAAGAAGGAGGAAAGAGGTAGACCATAGAGAAATAAGATGATGATACCATGTTCTTATGGAATGGTGTTTCGTTGTTCAACATAGAAGAAAATGCTCTCAAGTATCAATATACACCTACAACAACAAAAGATAAGAACCTAACCATTAAGGACAATGCAATAATTTCGAAGATTAAAAAGTTCCAGGAGAATGTCAAGAGACAGGTAGAAGTGAATGCTGAAGACAAAACACTTGAAGCCACTACCCTCAACCAGGAGGCAGAGCCGAACAATGAGACTGTCAAACCTGTGGAATATTTTGAGGAAGGAAGAGCTGAAACAACCAAGGAAGTTAAAAAGGAAATACCCACTGAAAACCAACATGTGGAGGAAAAGGACAAATCAACTGGGGAAAGGAAAACTAGCACCCCACCTTTCCTTTTGACTCTGGAAATTTTGAACCATAAGGTGCATAATTGTCTAGTGGAATCTGGATCATCGGTGAATGTCATGCCTCTTGCAATCTGCAAAAAACTTAATGGGCAGCTAAAACCTACTGATTGGGGCGTCACTCAACTAGACAAGACTAGTGTCAAAGTAGTGGGTGAAATGAAGAATGTTTTGATTCGATTGTCTGCAAATAAGAAGATATGTCAGTTCCTTGATATTGTAGTAGTAGACATACCGGATGGCTATGGATTGATCTTGAATCGAGACTAGTCAGCACAACTAGATGGGTACTTTGCTTTAGATTGGTCACACTTGTGGTTGCCTCAGAAGGGTAGCCCAAACCTGATTAAGATTTTAAGAGAACCCTACTTGAAGCACAATGTCACTAAGCTAGAAGAGGGAAATGAATCTGCTGATTCTGTCCTGGGAAATTATCTGACTGAGCTTAAGTTAAGACATCTTACTTCAAAAAAGGCCAGTTATATGACTAACACTCATCCTGAGCTCCTTCATTTTCCTCAATCTGAAAGGGATGATTGTAGGATCGTAGACATGCGATCAATCTCAAAAATAGCACAGATAGACCATGGTTAGATGTCTCATGTTTATAATCCAGCCCACCCCTTAGCTCCCTAGATTCAAAGATTTTCAGGAGTGGGAAGAATTTTCTTTTCTTTTGTACATAAATAAATTGATGTTGTTTTTCTTTAATGCTTTGATTATTGATTTGAGGTTATTTTCTCCTGATTTACTGATGTTGTTTTTCTTTATTTTACCACTTTAGTTCTTTTGGTTTTGAATAAAGAGGCAAACTTTTGGTTGCAATGGAAACATCAGGGTTCTTAATTAACTGAAATCCTAAGCAAAAGACTGTGCTTTTAAAGTATAGAACGTCTTCTAGTAGTAGTGTTCCTAACTGGCCATGCATTCATGGAAGTATTACTTAACCCCTATAAATAACTTAGAAGTGAAAGAGGTCTGGAATACTATTTCGAGGCTCCATCCATTTCACATCTTAAATTTCCAAAGGGGTGACAGCAAAAGACCCATGGAAAGGAAGTAGGGTAAACAGTATATCATATATAAATGATCCCATGCCATAATTTCTGAAAAGGCTAAAAGCTATCAAGAGTCAAAAATCCTTAAAAGGAAACAATACGTATCAAAGCAAAGCTTAAAAAGCATGAATCTAAAGAATTGCCAAAGTTCCTCTCCATCCGTGAGTCAAAAAGCCAATTCTTTCTCTCACACAAAAGGACACTATGGGATAGAGGAGCCTGAATAAAATTCAGAAAGAGAGGCAAATGGAGGACTCACGAAAACTAAAGTTCAAATGGCACAAAAGTGCAATTGGCATGGGAAAGAGGAACAAAAGGATAATGTTGTTTACTATCTATTAAAATCCTGTGGTGTCCAAGCTTGAAACTACCTAAGGATAGGTAAAATAAACCTCATCTATCAGGCCTCAAAAGAGTTATTTAGACTTGCAAATATTTCTGATGTTACCATCTCCCAAAGAATGGACTTCTTCTAAATGATTTAAATGCATGATTTGGCCTACTTAGGAATACAAACATATAGAAGATTTCAAATTTTATTTAGACAGTCTTTCCCTGGGAAGGAGTTAATTCAGAGATCTGGGGTTCACCAGGTAGTCGCCAATTGTTGCAGTTGCAACAATTTCCCAAAATTCCAAATTTTTTTAGGACCCTCCTTTTGCTTGGATTAGTTTGATTTTATTCTTTGATTTGGTTTGAGAACTTTTCAGAAAGACTTTTCTTATGCTTGGGTTGATCTACCATTGGTTTTCAATTCTTTTAATGCTTTCGGTGGTTGATAAAAATTCATCATTTTCCTATTAATGGTGTTTTCAGCATGACTAAATTGGAAGTGTTTTTGCTTTTCCCCCCGCCGTTGCGGATGGATGTTTAGTTTTAACTTCAACTTTTCTCCCGATTCGATTGGTATTAATCAGTTGCCTTTTGGTTTTGCATCAGAGGAGTTGTGACTTCTTCTTTCACCGTTGCAGATGGGTATTCGGTTTGACTTCGACTTCTTTTCTGATTTCTTTGTTTTACCTCGGCAGCTTTTGTGTTTTGGCATCGGAACTTTTTATCATTTCCTTCTCCGCCGTTGCGGAAGGAAAGTTGCTTCCTCTTTCGATCATGGCTTTGACGTTTCAGACCCGTTTGACGTTTCCATTGTTTCCGTAGATTGCAGGCTTCCGCCCTTGCGACTGCAGAAAGCCTCCTCCTTCCACCGTTGCGGATGGAAAATCATAAACTCTCCCGATCAATGTTTCATTTTTCTCCCGTTTTTATAGTTTCGGATGACTAAGTCAGTTTAAATCCCACCGTTGTGGAAGGTCGGACCTTTTGTTAGCTTCGACGTTGCGGATGCCGAACGCTTTTCCTTGCCGATCTCTTAGTCGTTCTGCTTCTAGCTTAAGTCCCAACGTTGCGGATGGTGTTGCGCTTTAAGGTTCCACCGTTGCGGATGAATAAACGTTAGCCCTTCCGATGTGTATTCATGTTGCTTCCGACTCAGCTTTACCCGTTGCAGATGGCTTAGCGCTTTGGCCGTCCGCCATTGCGGAGGGGCGTCTGCTTTCAGCTTTTGATTCAAAAGCGGTCCACCATCTGATATGTATGACAAGGGCGGAAGGCTTGGCACTTTGGTCATCCGCCGTTGCGGAGGGGAATTTGCTTTCATCCTCCGATTCGAAAGCTCTCCACCGCCCGATCTTTTACCCGCCGTGAGTATATAAACGGGGTCGAGACGTTAGATTATTATATTGTTATTTTCAAGTGTCGTGCTCTGTCCCTATCGTGCTATCGCTCGCTTGCACCCGCTCGGTCCCCGTTTTTGGTACACATAGTCCAGGTGTCTTGACCGTGAATCTCAACAGGCCTCTCCATGTCGGTGACGCATCTTTTCCAGGTAGGCTCGTTGTTGCCCTAACCTCATTCCATTCGAAGTATTTGTTGACTTTTCCCATGGTTGGGTTTTTTCTAGGGTTGTTCTCCCTCGACCCCATTTTACATGCATATTTAGAGGGGAATTTATGGCATAGTTGGTGGTGCGGACGTTTTTCGCCCATGGTTAGGTTTTTTGTTTTCTATGGTTGTTCTTCTGTTTTTACCCCGTGATTGCGCCTATTTATATTGGGGGTTTTTTATGGTATTATTGTCCGCAGCGGAGGCATTTGACCCATACGGTGTTTTTGTCCGCGGCCGTCCGTATGCGAGCCTGCGCCGATTGAGTGGGGGTTTCGGTGCAGATGGTCGTTGCGCTGTATGCACCAATTCGCCCTTTATGATGATGCTTGGGTAGGATTAGTTTTTCGCGGTCTCTCCCTGTGGGCCTTGGGCTATTTATACCAGTTGTGTTACCCGCGTTATTTCACCCCAATCATGTTTTCCTAGATGATTCCGTGTGACCTTCATTCGAGCTCAGTATCGAACCCCTAGCTTGCTGAAAGGGATATTCCATTACTCTTATTGCATGAGCATGGTGCCATTGAAAAAAACGTGTAGCTACTACTGTCTTTCCCGCGTAGCGAAATGACCATGGCATGCCCAGAGAGCAAAGATTTGTTGCATATTAATGTAGATTTATTGTCGTCTTGAATGTGATTGATAGAATTGTTTGATATCCTACTGCAATGGTAGATTGCACATTTTAATGTATATAACTATGTTTCATCATGCTAGACATAAACTAAGTCACTGAACACAGTACATTGGGTTGTAATAGTTCTGTTGGTTAGGCCATGCATACATTTGCTTCATTAACTGATTTCTATCATATTAGACATAGGAGAAATGGCACATTGCATATTGATGTATACAAGTTTTCCACTCATCCAAAGCGGCTTAATGTTACAATTTTATGGTAGGAAGAGCTCACCATGTCAAAGAGACAAAAGAAGAAGGCCCCTGTGGTCGAGGAAGAGGCAGAAGTAGAAGTTGTAACTAAGACAGAATAGATATACGAGGACATGAAGTGCATTTCTGGCATTGAACCTGAATACCAGTGGGGAGAAATCTATAGACTAATCACCCAAAGACAGGTTCCTGACATGGGCTTAGAAGAAGAGTCCATATATGCCAACGTAGAAAGATATTCCTTGATGAAGATTGCCACCAGACCAGAGCTGTTCCCGTGCTCTAAAGTAATAGGTTGGATTCTGCCCCAGGTAGATATCACGACAATGATTCTGGAGAATGTGGAAAGACAGGGCTATGCTACATATAGCCCTAGATATGTAGCTCTGGCCTACCACCTACCAGAATTACAAGTCTTTCTATCTAATGATTGGCTGAACAACATCAAGATGGACCTGGTAGAAACTCTTAAAAATATGTTGTTGTAGGGAAAACATTACAGATACAGGCTGACAGGTGATTACGATACAGCAAGCCTAAGGGCTCCCTATAGGTTCATACCTTTAATGCTGAACCAGATTTTTGGAAGAGCACATGGTAGATTCTTCAACTTAGAATGGATACCAATCATTTTTTATGTTGCCACCCAGGGGACAATTTTCAACTGGGCCAACATTGTATCCAATAGTCTTTCTGCTTGCTTGGCTTCAACTTTGGGAGGAGTACACCAGAAGAGATTGGAATTCTATATGAGTTCCATGTTGATAGACTGTATATTATGCAAATATCCTTTCCCTGGTCTCAGGTGCATCTAGGACAGGGAAAGAATGCCTGTTTACACTGCTTATAAACCATTGCGGGCACATAAATATTACAGCCATTACAGAGAATTCTGTGAACACTTCCTTATGCCTCTATACACACTCATTTTCCTGAAGGAGTGTGATTGTATGTCGGAGGAGGCCCTGCAAGTGATAGAAGAATATGTATATTACTATTTGACTGAAGATGGCCTATACTTCAGGATGTTTGGAGGATCAAGAGCCCCTTCCCTGTTACCCAAGTATGCCACTGATTACATTATCCACAAGGAGGCAGTCAGACAAGTGTTCCTGGATGGAATAGGGATTTTCTTGTTCCAGCATAAGAAGATCGCCTACCCTCCTTTTCCCTTCAAGCTAGGAAGCTACAGATTCATCAGAGTGAAGAAGGTGGATGAATTTGTAGAAGAGTTGGAGAGATTTCATTTTGGAGAGATTCCCTACCACAAAAACGACTCCCAAGGTAAAGTGGCCGAGCATTGTAAGGAAAACAACATACATTTTGAGTACACACTATTGATGTATATGTAACTTCGGAATGTATTCTTCTATGTATCTTATCTATTGTAACCCAATGTTTATTCTGGGATGTTTCTATTATGTATTTGAGTCATGTGGTCATGCCCTGATGTTTCGATCGGGAGAATTAATAATGTAAACAAGTCATGTCAAGTCATTAGGTAAGTCCCCACAGTTTTGGGGCACTCAAGTTATTATACACTAATTAAGGTGTAGGCTCGGGTAAGTAATTGTTAGGTCGAGCCTACGTGTGAAAATGCACTTCAAGTGAACGGAAGAATATAAATAGAGAGTGAGACTCTCTATTTATCACACACATCATTCACTCTCTTAAGTGAGGCGCACTTGTGGAGAAGGAAATATACTGGGACTAGAATGCCACTGCTGTTGGGAGATCTCTTACTGTTTTGGTGCTGATTTTATCTCTAAGGAAGTTGCGGGGTTTTCTCCTTTATGGTTTCCCCGAGGAAAACTCTTTGTGTCTCTTGTCTCTTGTGATGTGCTTATGTTTTATTGCTGTACTTGTTATTCTCTTAGTGAAAAGATCCTAAGATCATAATGCTAGCTTAAATGTTGAAAAACTAACACACACATAATTGGGACAGGGAAGAATCTATCTTCCACAATGCTCAGAATATGACATCCTTGAGGAGGAGGTTTAAAAAGAAGATAATCACAAAAGGTGGAAAAGGAGATGAGCAAGAAAAGGCTGAAGAAGAGGGAAAGAGAAGGAGTGAAGAAGCTCAAATATTGGCACAAGAAGCTGCAGGGTGGCCGCACAGCGAAGAGGAAGATAAAAGAAGAGCTACCCAAGAAGCAACTGAGAAAGCCAAGGAAACAGCTAAAGAAGCAGAAGAAGCAAAAAAGAGGAATATCGATGAGGAGCTACAAAAGCAAGACGCGGAAAGGCTGAAGCTGAAACAAACTGAGACAGAGCAGTCAGTTGCTGAGATAGCTGTAGGGCAAACCAAGGAGATGGAAAACCCAGAATTTTGGTACCCACAAGTGCCTACTACTAGCACACCCATGGTCCCCACACTCAAGCTAGTTCCTTTTATTCAGAAAAAGGGAGAAGAAATCCCTGACTTCAACATTGTTTTTAATGATCAGGAAACAAAGAGGATAATAAAGAGAACAGAGAAGAAAGTTGAGGTAGGAAGTCTACCAGGAAAAATGATAACGGATACGGCTGTTGTGTTGGGAACAGACCGAGATCCTAGATTCACCCTGAGAGCCAGGGCTGCACTAATCAGCGCCTCTGAAGATAACATGGATAAGGTAATGACTGACTTGGAGCTATCAAAGAAATCCTCATCTCAATTAAAAGACACCTTGAGGAAAGAAAGGGAAGAAAGCAATAGGCTGAAAAGAAAATATCAAGACGTGTAGAGGGAGATGAAGTCTTCTATGGTTGAATTGCAATCCCTCCAAGTAGAAAAACAAGTCAGATAAATAGCACAATAATGCCTGGAAAAAGTACAGAAAGAATATCAAGAACTAAAGACAGAGAAAGAGCAGCTGTTGCAAAAGGTAGAAGAGCTAGAAGAGCAGAAAAAGATCATCTTGCAGGCCAGTGAGCTGCACTCCCAAGAACAGGGCAAGAAGCATCAAGAGCAGATTGCCTCTCTAACAGCTGCTCTAGAGGAAGCGACGAAGCAGTAGGTCAACCTCCAGCCATTCAAAGAGCATGTCTTGGCCCAGAAAGCTAAGATGCTGCAGCTACAAATTGCTATAGAGGAGGAAATGTGTAAAGTCCTACAGGTAGACAGCCGGTTAGAGGAAATTCTGGACAACTCCTCTTACTTTGTGGATAGATCCCAGGAAGTTCTTGAAATCTTGACTGCAAGAATGGCGAAGCTGGAAAACAACGAAAAAACTCCAGCAGAACTCCCATCAAAGGATCATCGGGCCCTCAAGCTGGATTATGACTTGGTGGAGTTCGCTATCAACACCACGAAAGATTTCAAGAAGGATGTTAAAAAGACAAAGGGAGCATGCACCAATTTCTTCATAAGACTCCTCATTACCTACAACCAGTGCCAGATAGAGGCTGATTAGAGGCTTGATGCTTTCCCGGAACATGACTCATTTTTGGAGCTTTTGCAGAAGAGATACTAGGAGGAGGAAGCTAAGGTTCAGGATATCAAAACCCTGGATGAGCATATCTTGAGAAGCGAAGTGGATCATTCAGCTATAAGTGTCCAGCTTCTGGAAGATCAGCTTCGGTTAAGTGCAGCCAGGATTGAGGCTATAAAGAACCAGGCTGAGAAGTTCAAAATTAACATTCAGTTTTTGGAGCCTTGCATTTTTGAAGGCATTTCTCTAAAGCTTCAGTGTGGAAGAAGTTTCTAGACACCCAAGTGGGACCCTCCTCGTGAAGGATTGGTCAATTTCTGTAATTTGTAACATTTTTTGTAAAAAACATTTGAGAAAAGTAAAACATTGGGAAACGAAGGGTTGAGAAGCCCAAATGTTACTTTGGGCAGCTCAATCATCTCACCCTTTTTGTATAAATGTAGAAATATTAGAAGGGAAAAAGGATTTTTTTTCCCCAGTTAGACTGGAAAGCGATATTGTAAGAAGAACTATTTCTCTTTGGAATAAATAATTATGGTTTGCGTGTTGGAGAAAGATGGGTGAAATTTCCAGATGTTATGCAGTGGATGGCAGAAAGATGAACTATTTTGTTTTTTCATCTTTTGTCCATTAACCGTGAGATCATTCTAACTCTTAGAACCTATGTTCTCGTTTAGATGATTTCTGGTTTATTTTGTGGAATTGTCACCGTGAGTAATGTATGCTGTTCATAAAGCAATTGGTATCTGATTGTTGAAATATCTTTAATCATTCATGTTTTGTATGTAGAAATATCAGCTATCTGTAATTTCTATTTATAATATGTGAACGAAACACATTACTCATATATAAATTATAATTTGGCTCCCTGGGGATAGATAGATAAGTAGATAGATAGATAGTTTATTTGATTGCTGCATATGTGATTTAGATGCTTGTGAATGTGAAGACAAGAGGTAAGAACCTGCGCATCACATTGTGAATGCTCCCTGCATCTCGATCATCTTGCATGGTTAATTAGATACTTGGATCTCATACTTAAGTCAAAAAATACAAAATACCGGTGGACCGGGCCGCAACCGGTAAAGCCTTTGTTTTGTTACTTGACCTATGGTAGCCGGACCGCAAACCGGATGGATTCCCTATACCAAACAGTCAACGAGTTAGTTGGGAATGTTGACTAGGGAGAATCCCTTGGTGTTGTTGCCTACGAATTTCTAGGCCTCAACAGCTTCCTTAACTCTTCGATCACAAAATTTTGTCTTCTAGTGACTAGCAGTAGGAAAGTAAAATAATACAAAATACTACATTGAAATTCCACATGTGAATATGAAAAATTTAGGAGGGCCCAACTAATTATCTAATGAAAATGTTCCATGCACAAGCTTCAACATCTATGACTTGATAGTCCATTGGATCTAATACGGGTGCAGTCAATTCGTGCTTGGCGAGCTATGATTTGATTTCCTTCACCTTTGGATGGGTCTGCATTAAAAACTCATCTAAAATATATTTGTGCATTGAGGCCTGTGCAACCCAAGTCCCGATGACCTCTTCATTAATGTTCTCAACCTCTTGGAAACTTTGCTCATCCATCTGCATCTTGCCTTGCAGATTATTCAAATGTTTCTGTTTGTCTGGGTATTCTTGAATCTACATGGTTGGCAAAGCTTGGAATCTATTGTGTGTTGCACTTATTTTCATGTAAAACTCCTTACACTTCTCCACAGTCTTCTTGATTGCAGTGTGCAATCTTACTATAGCTTTGTTGCTGAGATATAAGAGTGCCAAATCCATATTCAACCCTACTGCTATTTTCTGGGGCATGTGGTCTCAAAAAATGAATTGGTTTCAATCTAAGTAAGTTGACTTTGAACCAGTTCTACAACTTCCAGTACCCCTTTCCTAAACTTTGAGAAATTATTTGTTATTTTCTTTAGCATGGCCTCTTTTTGTTTATCTTGTATAGTTCTTCTTCCAATTTTAGCTGAACTTGGTGTATTTTTCTTTGCATTAAGCAGGCTTGACTATGGAATGGAGTAACATGAAGATGCTTTTATTTGGCTACCTTGATTTTTTCCTCTCACAGTCTCTTCTAAGTCTCTAACTCCTCTACTCTCTACTTGGCTGTGAATTTTTTTTCCTCCAACTCTGAAACATAGATTTCAATATTTCTCTTTTCTCCTTCAGTGATTGCAACTAATAGCGTTAATGCATCCTTATCTGATTCCAACATCTGGTATGATTCCTTGAGTTTCTCAAACTCTGAAAAAGTAGCATCATATTTCCTTTTAAAATATTGTCCCTCTCCTCTTTCTTTTCTCAAAGTTTCCTTCATCTGGGACATCTTCTCTTTATACTGCTCAACAGCTTCAACCATCTTACTGACATTAAATGCATTGGCTGGGTTGCTGCTACGCCTGCCATTGCGAGAAGTCGAGGGTCTTCATCGGTCCTCTGCATAACTATCTCTTCATTCACCATGACTTCCACAAGTTGATCACCCATTTTCATCCTCTTTTCCTTTCTCCTCACAATTCTTTTCTTTTCCAAGTAAAAAAATATTGTGTCGAGATTTGCTACAGCCTGTTCACAGGATGGGGTAAAAGGTATCAATAAAAGCTCTATCGAGGGACCTAGGTTTCCTGTCATTGTGCTACTTGATGGGACTAAAGAATCAACTGGATTATCATGGTCTTAGTCCTACTCCATATTTTCCTGGTATCGGTCTTCCTCCTCCGTCTTTTTAAGTTCTTCAACAGCCTTTTATACCTCTTTCCTTGCTTGGTCGGCCTCATTTTGCATCCTCTCTTTTTCTTCTCTTTAATTTTTCTTTTTCTTCTTCCTTCTACTTTAGTGCTTCTTCATCCTTTTCTCTTTGTACCTCAACTTTCAATCTCTCTACTTCCTTGACTAATCTTTGAGCTTCATATTCTTTTTTCTTGGAAGCTTCTTTCTCTTCTATCTATTGTTTGGAGGTGCGACTGCTAATGCCTTTGCCTCCCCTGGTTGTGATCGTTTTCTTGAATATTTTGTTCAATGTAGTATTGTTACATGCATCGCTGTATATTTATTCCTCCTTATCAAAATGATGGGAGTATTCAAAGTGTACCCCTACTGATGCATAGTATTTTGACACTTTGTTCCACACATCATTTCTATGAAAAATCTTCTCTCCAAATTGGAACTTTTCTAGTTCTTTAACAAAATCAAGAGCACTTTTAACCTTTGTAAACTTATAACCACCAATGCAAAATGGTAGTGGTGGATAGATGGATTTTTTACTGTCAAACAAAAAGTTCCCGATGCCATATATATACAGCTGCCTTACTTCCTCTTTGTGAATAAAATAACATGTGGCATACTTCAGTAGCAAGGAAGGAGCTTTGGATCCCAGTCAAAGTTCAACTTTGGGAATGGATGAGTGCACAAAATACACTCAATCAAGAAAGAGCCCATGTATAGCTCGTCCTTCCTTTGGATCAAACCCACCAGGGCTGCAACTATGCAGGATGACAACCTATTCACCAGGATGTATTCCCAGTTGAATATCGTACCTTGCATGGATAAATAATATATTATTGGAATCCAGCTTATCTTATATAACTTCCCATTTGCTCGACAAATAATCCAATTCAACATCAAGGCTATGAGATGTTGAGGGGTGTACAAATTAGCAGTCTCGTAATCTCCTGAAGCTTTATAGAGAAACTTCTTCCCGGCCAACACCATTTTCTTAGCATAGTCAAATACGTCCATATTTAGATCCTTTATTCATTTATATGTCATGAAATCCTGGGGTATCGGTAACTTGCAGGCTTTGGTAATGTAGGAAGGGATGAAATGGGGAAAACCCTTATTTTCTGTGTTGTTCATGACCAAGGTAGCTACATTCTTCCGATATAGGATCCAACTAATCACTTCAACACATGGAAAAAGCTCAGGGCATGTAGCCACTTTTGTAATGGCGTAACTTTTGATGTTTTTCATACAACGATAGGTCTTCCAAACATGCATTTGGGACATTCTTGTCCTTGATCGTCTAATAAATTTGACCCCATTTGAATCTTGTCTCAAACCTTGTGATAGCCTTCATTTCTTTGTAGATGATTTCCATATGGGACATAATTTCTACCTTTGGATCACCTTCGACAGCTTGAGCCTTCTTCTTCCCTTTCTTGGGCATGGTGTTATATAAAGGTGGAAGATTCAATACAAACGTACAAAAGATTGACTTAAAAGATATCATGGTCTAGTATCATGCATGGATTATCAATAAAAGACACAGAGATGTACTACTATTAAATGTAGGATGAACGATAAGCCTAAGAAAACATGAAATCCCAAATAAAATGAATTTACCAAATTATCTTCAAACATCTCAATATAATTAAAAAAAAAAATTATTCAACAATTCCCAAAACCATAAAGTGAACATCAAGTCATTGCTAAATCGATCCATAAGTAAACTTCATAATGCAAGGGTTCTAGACCTTGGGTTTTGGAAAACAAATGATCATCTGCAACTTTCTTACTGGCTTGAATCCATACTTTATCCTAACAAATCATGCTAGGGATTCTACTTATAGAAACCAAAGAAAATACCATAGAGGCTTGATGGATTTACACAACAGATGGGTCGTCCTGAACTCTAGTTTGGGTAAACCCTAAATCCTACCTCGGCCAATGGTGAAACCCTATCCTCTCACTGCATGATAACCTGAAATAGATCCTAGAGGTGGCTCGGTTGGTAAAATGATCGACTAGCCTCCTCGCCAATGGATAACCCTGACATCTCAATGCTCACATCCTGAGTGGTGGGGAAGGTGGTGTGGAGCAGGTGAGAAAAAAACCTCGTGACCATGCTAACAAGAATGACAATTGAGAGCGAGAGTTCCTGGGGTGGAAAGGACTAGGGAAAACCCTTATGAGGTTTGAGAGCTTAACAAACAACTTTATATAGTTTAGAGAAGACTATAAATGTCAAGAATCCAAGGAAAACCCTAATCCCCTAATAAAATCCTTAACAAACACCGCCTACTCAGTAAAACTAGCAAGAAAGAGACATGTAAGGAGTTTGAATCCTACCTAGAAGGTGATAGCTTAGTAGTTGGTGAGATAGCAACTTGCGCGGTCAGTGAATTCTAGGTGGTGATCGAAAACTCCAAACTGTAATGAAATTAAGCGCTCCAAACGATAATGAAAATAACCATAAAACAAACCCTCCGAGGCTTATATAGGAAAAAAGACATAAACAACATTAAATGCGGGGGATGGTGACCAAATGACCCATGGGTAAAACGTCGTTTTAGCACCAAAGTTTTAAAACCTTCATCGAAAATATCATTCAAATCACACAAATGAAGAGTGACAGTCTCAGGTGGACTTCTGGAGCGGATCCGACATAATCAGATAACATTCTACTCTCCTTCTGATGATAAACCTATCAGTAGGCTCCTTAAAACCTTGTTAGAAGTAAAAGTAAAGCTATCCCACAACGACATCGGCTAAACTATCCAAACACTATTGGCTGTGAAAGACGAGTGCATCCAAATGCATTGGTTTGCACAAATGAGTTTCACTGATGCGATTGGAACAACCTCCCGAAAAGACTCGTTGGAAGACTCACGAAAAGCTTTCAATATGGGCTGGAAGATAAATAAATATTTATTTCTGAGTGAATTGGATTCATTTCTTGAGTCTACCCGATAATATCAGTGTCAAACAATAAGATATCCCAAAATGATGCCACAAAACCTCAAATAACCTATCAGAACACCACAAAAACCTCACCGATGCCATCAGCTCCACAACCTAAGTTTCATTGATGAATCGGTAAAATCGCATATGTTTTTCAAAATTGATAAAGAGTAGGAAAATAATCAGCTGGAAAGCATTATTTTCCGCATCGTTTCATCTAGACTCGAGAAGATCATCTGATACATTGGGTAAAAAATCTAAGTTTAAAAAAAAAGGTTTCACAATCGAGCAAAACATAGACTAAGTCATGAAAAATTCTAAGAGATAAATATCAAATTGGGGCGGCCTAAAAGCTAAAAAATTAAAGCAGGGCCCGAAATTCACAAAATGTTTGGGGTAGTGGTTGTAGTAGCAATAGGAAGTAATGCAGTGTGATTATCTTGTTGTGGACTAGTTCTGTGATATAGTGCTTGTGAACCATGTGAACTTCCTTCTTCCAATTTGATGCTAGGTAGGAAAGGAGAAGTTGTTTCTTTGTAATCAAACTTGCACCTTTCGAATATTTGTGACAGTGAGAAATAGTCCAACTTGGCATGCCATGAATGGGCTTGGTTGAGCCCATACAATGATTTCCTTAGCCCGCATACCAATGGAGAATCAAAAGTGTACCTCTAGGATATTTCATGTAGATCTCTTCTTCCAATTCACCATGTAGGAAGGAACTCTTCACATCCGTGTGATGTATTTCCCATTGTTTCTAAGTTGCAATGGACAAAACCAACCTTACAAAATCCATTTTTGCAAAAGGGGAAAATATATCATTGTAGTCCAACCCATGAAGTTGTGAGTACCCCTTTGCAACTAACTGAGCCTTGTGCTTGGTTGTAGACCCATCATATGTAAGTTTTGTTTTGTATATCCATTTGCACTGGACAAGCTTTCTCCTTGGAGGAAGGGAGACAAGATACCATGCCCTATTGTTCTGCAATGATTCATATTCCTCATCCATGGCTTCCTTCCATCTTGGATTTGTTAGAATACTAAAAAATCCATCTCCATACTTGGGATATATTTTATTGATCTTCATGATTAGTTTCCTAGGTTCTAGATTAGGTAGTTGGCCTCCACTTGCACCACTTGGTTAACACTTGCCATGTTTACATCTAGGAGCACCCCACACTGATTCTGGATAATATTCTGCCAATTTTATTGCCATGCACATATTAGTAAGTTTTCTTTCTTGTCTTTCTCAGACTTAGACTATTGTTTATAGCTTTAAGGTGGAAAAGGTAAAAGCTAGTCTCATGGCAATTACCTTCTTTTTTACCAACTCATCCTCCATATTTTTCTCTCTCAAAATAATGGTTCCATTGAATTTCCACCATTCATTAGATTACATACCTTATTGAGCTGATTTGTAACCTTCTTGACTGATTTGAAAAGTGTTTTATGCATTTAGGGGGGATTTTTTTTATTTTACTAAGCCTGCTAATTGTGAGGATTCAACTTGCCTTCTTAGGATTTTAGAGCTCTGATGTAATTATATATTTGGACAGACATCACATTAAAAATTTTTGCTGGCGTGCACTTATGCAATGAAAGTTAGTGTTATGCACCAATTCTAGTCTCTAATTTTAAGTGGATTCTATGCATGTTTCTAGCATTTTTTTAGAGTTCAATTGTGCTAATACTGGGCTTAATTTCCACATTGTATCAGAGCTCCCTTAGCTCTATTGTTATCCTCTCTTTTTACTATTTGTAATTATAGGATCGATTCTCACTCTCCTATGGAGTGCATTCAGTCTACCAGGGCACAATTTTTGAAACAATAATGGATCAATCTAAAAATACCTTCTTGACTCCATTTAACTTTTTTGAATGGAATGCACATATGGAGTTCTTGTTGAGGATAAAGGTCCTCTACAAGGTGACCACGGAAACTAAATTTGAACCTAATGCAGTAGTAGAGAAGATCAAGTGGCATAGTAGGAGGGATGAGGCTTATGGTCTCTTGTGTATGTGTATTTCCATATACGTTCTTTTCCATCTGGATGGATTGACCAAACCAAATGAAGTATGGTAGAAACTCTAAGCTATGTTTGGTAATACAAATGAAATGAGGGGACATCAACTAGAGAATGAGCTTATCTCACTGAGTCTAAGCAATTTTGAGACCTTAAAATACTATTTCTCCAAGTTCAAAGCTCTTGTTCTTCAACTGAAGTAGTGTGGACTTGAAAAGAAGGATGAGAAACTAGTATTGGCCATACTTTCGAAGTTAGACCCTGACTAAGTGTTTTTTTCGACCTTCTATGCTACCAAACTGGTTGTTCAAAATTGGAATATGTCATCACTTGCAGAATTCATGGAATCTTTGACCTAAGATAAACACAAGTTGGTCATGATGGGCACCATTAAACCTTCCAAAAATAAAAATTTAGTTTTTGGATATTCAAAGAGAGATTCCAAAGGAAAGAAGAAGGATAATACAAAAAAACCTCCTGATAAAAAGAAAGACAAATCAAAGTCTCAATGGGAGTCTTCAATCCTCAAGAAGAATCCCCAAAAGAAGAAAGGAAAAGGTGAAATGATAAAGTGTGCATACTATAATAGGGGCTTCCATACAAAGATCTCCTGCATGAAGATACATTTGGCATGGTGAGTCAACTTCTTGAGAATCACAATATATCTCTACCTGATGGTGCAAAAAAGGATGAAGGATTAAATTTTTAAGACAAGGAGAGAGTTCATGCCATAGTAACAAGCACTATAAGATCCTCTTCCTTCATCATTGATCCTAGAGCTTCAAGACATATGGTTTTGATAATGGAGTCCTTTGCCTCTCTTGATTTTTTGAATGGTCCTAAGATTGTTTTTAGAGATGAAACCGAAACTGAAAGCAAAGGGAATGCTCGAATATAACTTGACCATGGTTCCTACAATAATTTTCTATATTTCCCAAGTCTTGTTTCCAACCCCTTATCATTCTATCATATGACCCAAACAAGGTATCCTAAGAAGGTTTTCTTCACTCACAATGATGTATAAATCACTTATATTTCTAGTGATAGAATCATAGTGAAATGTTTTGTTAATCATAGCTACAAAGTGTATAAGTTCTCGTACTTCATGACCTTCTCAAACCCCTCTACTCTCCCCACTCATGCCATTGAATCTAGAAAGTTATGGCATGAAAGGTTTGGCCATCTAAAATACAATTATATTTCTAATTTATGTGATAAAATTATTGTCATAGGGTTTCCCAAAATCAAGTTTTCTAAAGGATTTTGTCAAGGATGCATCCTAGAAAAACACCTAAATCACAAGTACGAGAGAGCCAGTCATGAGTGAACCTCTGTAGACCTTGAGCTTGTTCATAGTGATATAGTTGGTCCATTCGCTCATAATTCAATGAGTCAAGACAAATATGTACTAACATTTATTGATGAATTTTCCAGATACTATTGGGTCTTCTTCGTCAAGTACAAGTCAAAATTCTTTGATCTATTCAAGGGTTTTAAAGCCCTAGCAAAGAACCATCCTGGAAGAAATATCAAAGATATTATATCTAATAATGGTGGTGAATATGTAAAATATAAATTAATACAATTTTTTAAATATGCAGGTATCTATATGCAGCATTTGATTCCTTACACACCTCAACAGAATGGTGTTGCTGAGAGGAAGAATAGATCTCTCAAAGAGATGGCCACTTACATGATGGAGTCTAAAAATTTTCCACCAAATTTTTTGGCCAAAGAAATCAATTGTGATTCCTATATTCAGAATATATTTCCTCACAAATACTTGGATGGAATCACTCCTTTCAAAACTTAGAGTGGACACAAGCCTAATGTGTCCCACTTCAGAATTTTTGTCTCTAAAGATTGGGATAGAATTCCACCAGAAAAGAAAAAAAGAATTGCAGCCCCAAATTTAAGAAATCCTATTTTATGGATATCCATAAGATTCCAAAGGATACAAATTGATCAAATTGAGCACTCAAAAATGTTTCATCCAAAGGAGTGTTCAATTTGAAGAAGAGCCCATGCCAGTAATTGAAATTGGAGAATCCTCTTCACCACCATCTTTGATTGTAAGTGAAGACTCTAACAATATTTATAATTTTGATATGTCTTATTGCGAATATTTTATTTCAGATCCAATCTCACCTACAAGACCTAATTGGGAAGAAAATACTCTTCAAGTAGCTGGGCAACTAGTTGAGAATCCTATTGATCATAGGAGAACTAGATCTTAGTTCGAGAGTTCCCTCTCTGTCAGATATCCAATATTTGCTAAGAAGTGTTATATAATAATTGAATATGATCCAAAATAATATGAATAAGCCTCATATGATCCAATATTACAAAATTGCATGAAATATGAATTCAATTCGCTCCAGAAAAATGAGACATGAGAGCTAGTCAATCTCCCACCTTGACGAAAGCTAGTGAAATGCAAATGGGTCTTCAAAATAAACTTAAAAATAAAGTTTTATACTGATTTTTCTCATATGAATTAAAAAGAAATTTTAGTGGCCAAGTTATTCTCCCAAGTCCAAGGCATTTATAATAATGAGACCTTTGAACCATTGGCAAAGACCGACTGAATAAGACTAGTTTTGGTGATTTCAGCATCTAAGCAATGGGAGGTACATCACATGGATGTAACAAGTTCCTTCCTACATGGTGATATCAAAGAACATATATATATGCAGCATCCATAAGGGTTTTTTACTAATCCATCTCTTGTGTGCAGGTTGAAGAAATCCTTATATGGGATAAAACAAGCTCCTAGAGCTTGGTATGCCAACAGAGATGGCTTTATGCTATCTCAATACTTCAGTAGATACAAGTATGGTCCTAATTTCTATTTGAAGATTATCCATGGTGAAATTTTAATTATTTTCATGTATTTGGATGACATTTTGATGATAGAAAGTTCCATGAGATAAATTTCCTTCTTGAAGGTTGCTTTAAACCAAGCTTTCTCCATGACTGATTTGGGATTGTTGATCCAATTCTTGTGGCTTGAGATTTCTCAATAAATCTATGGAACCAAAGTACATCAGTACAAATATTATTCAAACCTTCTAAATAAGTTTAACATTAAATATTTCAAGCCAACGAAGACTCCTTTCCTCATAGGAATTAAGCTTGAAGATTCATATTCAACTCCCTTGGTGAACAACACTTTGTATAGGAAGCTAGTTGATTTTATTCTCTATCTTACTCACACTCGACTTGATATTTATTATGCAGTGAGTGTGGAATATAGAAATATGGAGTAGTCACATGAAATCCATTGGATGGAAACAAAAAGAATATTAAACTTTTTGCAAGGAACCAAGACACATGGGATTCATTATGTTGCAAAATCTGATCTCAATTTAGTTGTTTTTACTGATTCTGATTGGGATGGAGATAAAACTGATAGAAAATCAACTTATGGATATGTTTTTATGCTTAAAAATGGACCAATGTTTTAGTCAAGTAAAAACAAAGCGCCATTGCACATTATTTGTTAATCCCTAAATGTTGGGCACAATTATCCCTATAGTGTGGTGCTTTAACCCCTATATGGTGGTCTATTACATATTATTTATATAGGCTTGGGTCTATTAGTGGGTCTATTAGTTTTTATTGCACACCTTTGTCTCCTATATATAGGAAGGATATTTTTTCATTTGTGCAAGAATTGTATATTGACTTATCTTGGGTACATCGCACATTGTGTAAGGAGGTTCTTCCCTCAAAGATGATTGTTATTTATCTCTGTTATTCATTCTGAAGGCATGGTTACTATTGTTTGGTCTATTTATTCTCTTTTTATATTATTTATGAGACTTAGTTGCATAAAATTTGGTATCATAACTCTTTCCTCAGGATTGGATTTTGCAATACGAGTCATCGTGTCATTTTCTATACGACTTTTTTTCTACAAGGACTTAGAGATCGAGGTTAAAAACTCACTTCCAAAACAGGATGAGATATCTCTAGTCCAAAATTTAGATCTCGATACATTACATTTTCAGAGATTATTGTGGGGTAATCTAGGGTTTTTAAATAGTCCAAAACCTAGTCTAAAATATGTGTTCTAGGAAGAAAGTTCATATCAAAAGCATTTGATATCCAAATTGAGTGATACTGGATGAAGCAAAAAGATGACGGACCGGGGTATCTTTGGTAGAAGTTTTAGCTTCAAAAAAAAAATATTGGACACATGGCATATGATACAAGTTATCTCTTCTAGATAGGATAAAAATAAGAAGTTTTGGGATATTTGGAATAACTTTTTTTGGGAACATACAAATTAGGTTAGACTTGGGAAATTGGAAAGAAGACACATTATGGTACCAAAGGTCAAATTTGAACATAGTAGTCCATTGTCTGATTACCGGTTATCGATGTATATTGTTAATAGACACGAGATCACCCACCGGTAATGAAAATGGGAATGAAGGTACTAGAGTGCAAACTAAAAAGTGTGAATAAATGTGTTGAGGTCAAACACTTGAGAGAATCCATCGATAAGGGGACATTGATGTATTCCCAAAAAACTGTCGATGGCAAGAGAACCTGACACTAATGACTGCAAGTCTCAAAGCAGTCAAAGATGACTCTAGATTCCTATCGCAGAATAAATGATTTGAAGTCGATGGGATGAAATCCACTGGAAGGAGGGCATTAAGGAATCCCCCATCATCCAACATGAGGTACTCAGCAAAGTTGTATGATGTGGAAGGACTTGATCATAAGGTGCACGAACCAGTAATTGTACCAGGAAGGGATGACATGAAAAGTCAAGATAACTGAGGAATGGCCGAATCAAGTTTCAAATTCCTTCAAACAAGATCATAATGGTGAATGGTGACTGAATATAGGTAGCATAGACTTGATATGCAAAACTGGGACATCTCTGTGACACAGGAGGCATTGGCAAAGGCTCCATAGGGACTTGAAGCTTAACCACTCGGTGGAGATAAAATTAGATAAACGAGTATAGCTCCTAAAGTAAAACTATTAACCCAACCAATGGATGATATACAGTGCTCTGTTCGAAGGTGACATGACTCGACTGCTGCCAAAGATAACATCTTTTCTTATCTGGATTTTTGGTTAATTAATTTTTTTGGACTTTTTCAAATATTTGAAAATCTTGAAAAAGAATAAAACTACTTTAAAGTTGCAGACTAGGAGGAGACGAGTGTCAAATGGGAAAACAAACTAGTTCCAAGCAGTGGAACATACCTATGCTCAATGCAAGGATACATGTGTAGGATAGCGACACTTGGGGGAAAGTCCCCTCCCGATAAAAATAGGGAATCAAGTTGCAAAGGATATATAAAATGGCTCTACATGGCTAGATATGAGACAAGCTCGGGCTATATGGCTGATACTCAAAGTCAGGGGAGCCAGCATAAGGCTCAATAAGGTAGGAAAAGCTCATGATAATGCAATTACAACTTGACATAAGGGAGTCCGGGGGAAATAGGCCAACAAAAGATCAAGATGAGTATGAGTCTCTTGCGAAATGTCATGGAAATACTATACAATGGACTCCCACACCCTAAAAGACAAAATTGTCAGCATGGGCACCAAATGTAAATAAGGAGCTAACTAGGTACCCATGTAAGGTCAAGCTCTACCATTCAAATCATGCCACTTCTAAAACAGCAAGAAGGTTCCGTGACAAGATAGAATGGGTTCATACCTACGGTTATGATGAAATAGTCATAAGGTCGTTCAAAACATAAACGATGGTGAAACCTAACCTATATGTCAGTTTGGACATGATACCTGAAATCGGCACGAACGGGTCAAAACAATGGTTGAAACGACGCTCAAAATGGTCTCCTACATCATATATTAGTAAAAAAACGGTCCAAAAGGATTAGAAACGGTCCAAACTATAGAAAAGGGGGTAAAAAAATTTCAAAAATTTGAAAAAATTCTATAAATAGTAAAAAATTCAAAACATTATATAACATTTGAAATTTTTACCCAATTGAGCTCAGAACTTCAAATGCAAATTCTGGGAGATCTAGCCGACGGAATCCGCCACCGTTTTTTCCATGTAATTTCCCATTTCCTGCTCTTTCATTTTCATGTAAAATTTTCAATTTTCCATGGTCAATTTGGATTTATAGGCCACCCTGAATTATGTTCCTTGGGCCACATGGAAATTGAGGATTTTTTCGCGTATAGGGCTGGATATACACGAAAAAAACCCTCAAAGTCACGTACATATGCGGTTGTTTAGAAAACAGTTGTGTATGCGGCCACATTCAAGTTTTTAAAGGATTTCTAATGACCCAAACTTGATTTAAACATGCAGGATGGTTCTAGAATGGAGAGAATATGAGCACGAGGATGTAGAAGAAGCAGTACGTGGTGATCTAATGGCACAACAGGCTCTTCATGCATGCAGGCTCTACAAATTTTAGTGTCTTGGTGGCTTAAGAGCCAAACCAAGACTGCTACAGATGCTAGTAGACTACTGGGATCCTGAATCAAAGTCTTTCCATATCGATGGGATGTGCCTCACCATAGAAGTGGAGGACATATACTTTATTACTTAACTTTACCGACGGGGGGAAGTGGTGAACCTACAATCTCATGGGCCCAGAGGTGGCCTCACCATCGATGAGTACATAGCTGTGTATTATTATCCGGACATGGAGAAGGTCGGGAGTCAGATCCCAACTAACTCCATACAGGTGCTAGGCCTAAAGGCCATACTACTGACATTGGGTAGGATAGAAGGGCTAGCTTCACTCCACCAAGCCTCGTGGCCTCTGATGTTCTATGTAGTGGAGTGCATGATACCCACTTTGTATGATTGGAGCACTACACTACTGGGCAACACGAAACACCAGCTCAGTGAGTGAAAGATGGGAAGAGTACAAAAATTCGGTTTCAGTAGCATACTGAGCATGTTTTTATTTGAGTGTGTTCTGGGATTGAGCCCTAGAGTTGACGCTCCTCTTCATGGGGTTTGAGATCCATCCCAATGACATTAGGAAGATGTGATGCATAGAATGGGTGGAGGTAGGGTGTCCAACCCCTATCCAGCTAATTTCTTTCCATGGTGGTGACGAAAGATAGTTGCCATCGATGATTATCCCTATGCAGGGATAGATTTTCGTGGAGACCTCGACATGCCATTACCACTAGGATCAACATATGGTGACATTGGTAATGAATCTCAACCCTCTTTTTAAAATTTCCAAGTTATTTAAATTTTTTTGTTTTTTGATATGGAATCAAAAAGACATGTTTTTGCATGACAACACATAGTGACATCCTATCATATATATGCATATGTAGGACCACGGTGACCTGAAGGCTTCCCTCGTCATAGACAAAGGGGAAGAGGATATTACATTAGGGGTGTGGATGCGGAGCAGATGCTCCAAAGCATTCATACCAACTTCATGAGGCTAACACATAGGGTACCCATGGCGCAGGTCAAGCACCTGCCTGAGGCCATGCAACGTCAGGTGGTGGATGTGCCACAATCATGGGTGTGGTTATTTAGATGGCTATATAGAACCATGGTGACATTCCATGATCAGAACCCCCTTCCTCCTCCCGAGGATTAGACACCTGGGAGTGATACATTTTTTACTACTGTGTATTTATATTTTGGTGGCTCGAGAGCCCCATTTTTGTATTATGACACTATGTATTACCACATTTTGGATGTTTTATTGAGAAACTTTTATGATGATCGGTTTATTTATTTACATGTGTAAAAATGTATGTTTGTGATGAGCTTATTGTCTATGAAACAAATGCCAATCTAACACATGGTTAGCATATGAATCAGCAACTTGATTATAAATTCTTGGAACACGTATGTATGTTATGCTTTCAAATTTTCGTTCTAACAACCTCACACTTAAGAATATCCATAATAATGTTGGATCTCTAACATGATACAAGCCATTAAGCTGTGAGACTACTAACTCCGAATCAAGACGTACCTCAAGAGAGAGAACACCAGGTGAAATAGCATCCTGTAGAAGCTCGATAATGGCACTATATTCAGCAACATTGTTTGAAGGGGGTCATAAACATATGCCTCCTGAAGAAAATACCTGACCCGTAGGAATATAAATCACCCAAACAACAAAGGATAAGTGTTGAGTGTGACGGCTTGCACCATCCGTGAATCTTATATAGATGGAATAATCCCTTGACATCTACCATAAGAAATAGAAGCTAATCAACAAAACCGATCACCATAAGAAATACCTAACTATGTAAAAATGTTGTACAATAATATAGAATAGTCAACCCTGGCTGAAAATCATGCATAGTACTTTTTAAGATAGAGCCCATTTCTAGGCTCTTCCAAGGCTGTCCCCTCTTAATTTACTAGCTCATAAGTGCCCTCCTCTAATGCACATTTAACCACATAAGGACCATGCCACATGGGGTTGAATTTTCCTGCCCCCAAGGGTTCTTTAGCTTGATCCCACAAAAGGACCAAATATCCTTCAATAAACCTCCTTGGATGGACAAATTTATTGTACTAGACCTTAATGTGATGCTTATTCACTTCTAGAGCCACTAAATCATCTCGGTGCTAGTCATCAAGCTTCTCTAAATGGACCAAACGTTCCTCCAAGGGAGAAGTGTCCAGTAAGATCTCTATGGCTAGCTTCAACGAAGGGATCTCGCACTCAATCGGAAATACAGACTCCATTCCATGTACAAGCTGATATGGAGAAGAAATGGTGGCAGTATTAACCGTGGTCCTATAAGCCCACAAAGCAGGATATAACATAATATGCCAATTGGTCTTGCTTTGTGCGACGGTTCGTTGGAGAATAGACTTGAGTGATTTGTTCACTGCTTCAACTTGTCCCTTCGCTTGAGGGTAATAAGAAGAAGAATGCTCCTGCTTATACCCTAACTTCGAGGCCAACTCTTCCATCACACGATTCTGAAAGTGCCTACCATGGTCAGTGACAAGCTCTTTCGGAATACCGAACCAAGTAATAATCTGGTTGAATATGAAGTGTGCAGCTGTCTCACTGAGGGATTTAACTGTAGGCATAGCCTCAGCCCATTTTGTGAAGTAGTCAACACCCATGATAATATGATGATACCCCCTAGCTGAAGCTGGGTTGCAATCCATGAAATAAAGGCCCCACTTAGTGAAGGGACTGGCGGTGATAATTGGATGTAATGGGGTAGGACGTGAGTGTATATTACGTGTGAACACCTGGCAAGGGTGACACTTCTTGACCGCATTAACAAAATATTTAAAGATTGACGACTAGAAATAACCCGCTCTCAAGATTTTTTGGGCTGTAGAAAGCCTAGATAAATGACCACCACCCACCCCTCTGTGGAAATCATTCATCACAAGCTCAGCCTCCTCATGAGTTAAACAGTGATGTAAAATGCAATCTACCCCACGGCGGTACAATGTGTTATCCACTATGAGGTAATTCTTAGAAACGTGACATAACCATCATCGTTCATCCCATGAAAGGTGAGTAGGGACCTTCAATGTTTGTAAATATATGATAATGTCTCCATACCATGGATCCAAAGTTGATATCAAGAAGATGTGCTCATCGACAAACGTATCTTCACAAGCTTCGTCCTCCTCCTCGCTTGGGAAATCAGATATAAGCTCTGCAAAAATCAATGATTTCTTAGATTTTGCCGAAACAAACTCGATATCAAATTCTTGCAGGATGAAAATCCACTTATTATACTTTTCCCCTATAATCCTTCTAGTGAGGACAAACTGAAATGGATTGACATGGGCAACTACCAAGGTTTGGAGAAGAAGAGTATAGTGTCTCAATCTTTGAACCGCATGAACGGTAGCTAAGGAAAGCTTCTCCACATGGGAATAATGGATCTTTGCATCTATGAGGTTCCACCTCAGATAATATATGACATGCTCCTAGAGCTCCTCATCGTCTTGAACCAAAACCATACCAATCGTCTCCATGGACGTGGCCACATAAAGTAGAAAGTCACGACTATAGTCAAGTGGACTAATCACTGGGGCCAATGCTAAGGCTCACTTAAGTGCATCAAAGGACTCCTGGGATCACTCATCCTGAGAAAAGGTAGTGTCCTAGGCTTCAAAAGGTGCATAAAGCCTTTAGTAAAATTGGCAAAATTCATGGCGAATCTCCATAATAAGTTTGCTATGCCTTGCAAACATTGAATATGTCTAATGTTTTCTGGGGGAGACAATTGAAGTATTGCCTCAACCTTTAAAGGGTCGACTCTTATACCCTCTTTGGAGACAATGAACCCTAATAAGAAACCAGACTTCATGCAAAACATGCACTTGTGAGGATTTAACCTGACTAAATAATGGCGGCACCTTTCAAACACTAATCTCAAATGGTAGGAATGATGCATTCTCATACGAGAATGAGCAGCAAGGTCATCCAAAAAGACTTCAATAATCAATTTGAGATCATGGAAGATCGAGGTCATAGCCCATTGAAAAGTTGCTTCGGCATTTTTAAGGCCGAAGGGAATCTTCTGATATGAAAAGGTACCCCAAGGACAAATGAAAGTAGTTTTATGTTGGTCCTTGGGTTTAATCTATATCTAATTGTATTTGAAAAATCCGTCCATAAAATTAAATATCTCACTTCCCACACACTAATCCAAAATCTGATCAATAAATGCTATGGGAAAATTATCTTTAGGACAGGCACGATTCAAGTCACGGAAATCAGTGCATATGTGGATCGTTCCCTACTTCTTATCAACCGGAACGGGGTTTGAGACCCACTTCATCAAGGGAATAGGATAGATAAAACTGACATTCAATAGCTTTTCTATCTTAGCCTTAATCATGGGTGCTTTCCTAGGATTCACCGCATGCAAACGTTGTCGAACAGTCTTAGCATCGGGATAAGTTTTAATCTCATGTTCAACAATGCAAGGTTGATACCTGGCATTTATTCATATGACTAAGAAAATACATCACAAAATTCTTTGAATAGCTCAGTATGCTCTTGAATCTCAACATGGGAACATTCTGCCCCAATATAGACATTCTCAATCTTGCTAGGATCGCAAGAGATATTGACAGGAATGGTAGGAGATATATTTTCCATGTTTCCATCAGCCATCAAACCAGGAGAGCTTAATGGAACCATGGGACTACCAATTCTCTCACTAAGAATCTCCCTATAGTATTCACACTCCAAACGGTCAAGCTCAGGAAGAAAATAAGATCTATGATGCGACTCTTCCCAAGGTGGCTCAACCCCAAACATAGCCTCAATAATAGCCTCATCTGAAGGAAAAACACTATCAAGGCAGTCACTTGTGTGAGAAGACAACACTGCCCATGCAGGAAGCACATAAGGGTCCTCTTCCTCCGTCCACGAAGAGGAAGGACTAGGCTCTGCAATAGATCAAATATTAGCTTGATATGCTATCATAGTTGCAGGCAACATGTTACAGAGAGAAATTCCTATGGCTTGGGATACCACAACAGACAGCTAGACTCCAGAAATCAATCTTTCCCAATATGCAATAGAAATAAAAATATCTAACACTAAAGGATCGAACCTCGTACCTTATTCTGGACGGTTGAAGTAGATCCCCGTTGAGCTTTCCAATCTTCATCTTGAATTGTTATAACACATCCTCAACAACAAGTAAACAATACAAGCATACTATATTTCATGGTGTTAGATCTATTCTAGCATATATAATCAATAATGTCAAAGCATTTGACATATTCCAATGGATACAATATTCATTCAAATACACATTACTGGACAAGAAAAGATATTTCTATAAATATGAATCAGAGATTACAAGTGACAACCTCTGACGGCACGTCTGCGAATCGGAGAAACTGAATCCCCCACTTGGGCCTCCACCACCTCAATCCCCCATCACTTCGATAGCAAGATTACTAGCAAAAGGCAAGCTTGGGAAGAACACAACAGTGCTCCAAGGGACAAAGGGATGCAGACTCAAGCATAAGTTCTAGCAACAATGGACTATAGTTTTGTTACTCTCAATTCTCTCTTATGCTTTCAATGTACCAAGGGGTTCCTTATATAGCTTTTCAAAAGGATATTGAAAGGTCGAATCCGTGCGATCTCAAGGCATATGGAAGGCCAGGAGTCATATGAGTCGGATCCAAGTCAAGGAAAACTCCAAAAGGATTTGGATTATTCACACATCCCGATGTATGCGACTATAGGGGTCAGATCCGCGTATGTACGCGGTTATCAGGGAAAAAGCTGCGTATATCATTTTTCTTATGTTTTTATGGATGATCAAGGACACATCAAAAGACAACAAGTGGTCCATAGGGGCTAATGATTCTGCAGCGGGACAGGGGAAGGCCATACAATGTGTGATTCACCTAGTGTGGTGAAATCCGCTATAACAGATGCCCCCTAATGTATGAGATCAGAGGGGTTATACGATGGCCGAAATACATTATAAGTCCATCCCAGAAAGGAAGTGATGAAGGTACCCAAATGGAAGACCAGCCACCCAATCAGCATAATACCGTAATACAACTCTACATATAACTGCGAATACATATAGCAGTCCCGGATACATAAGAGTACAATGGCCATGAATAGGCATGAAACATGATATCACATATGTGGTCATCACCACGTACAATATACATAGATCAGAATCTCCATGATGAAGATATACAAAGGACCATGATCTCCACAAAGGCTGAAGATATACACTAGATCAAGATCTCCATAGTAGCTGGAAATGTCTGACATATACTAGAACAAGTCACGAGAGCTGAAATCTCATGAACACTGGCACGATCAAGGAGGTAGCATATAAGAGATGCCACCAATCTGGAAGGTCTTCTACACAAACCACTATGAGTACATGTCCTACTATGCGAATAGAGGTGTCGTGGTCGAACATAGTAGTCCATCGTCTGATTACCGGTCATTGATGTATACCGTTAACAGACACGAGATCACCCACCAATAATGAAGATGGGAATCAAGGTACTAGAGTGCAAACTAACAAGTGTGAATAAATGTGTTGAGGTAGAACACTTGAGAGAGTCCATCGATCAGGGGACATTGATGTATTCCCAAAACTGTCGATGGCGAGAGAACCTGCCACTGATGACTGCAAGTCTCAAGGCACTCATAATGACTCTAGAATCCAATCCCAGAATAAATGATCTGAAGTCGATGGGATGAAATCCGCTGGAAGGAGGGCATTAGGGCATCCCCCATCATCCAACATGAGGTACTCAGCAAAGCTGTCTAATGTGGAAGGACTCGATCATAAGTTGCACGAACCAATAACTGTACTTGGAATGGCCTACATGCAAAGTCAAGATAACTGAGGAATGGCCGACTTAGGTTTCAAATTCCTTCGAACAAGAGCATCACGGAGTATGGTGACTGAAGAAAGGCAGCATAGACTTGATATACAAACTGGGACATCTCTATGATGCAGGAGGCATCAATAGAGGCTCCATAGGGACTGGAAGCATAACCAGTTGGTGGAGATAAACTCAGATAAATGAGTACAACTCCTAAAGTCAAACTATAACCCAACCAACGGATGTGATATATAGTGCTCTGTTCGAAGGCGACACGACTCAACAGCTGCCAAAGATAATATCTTTCCTTGTCCAAATTTTTGGTTTTTTGATTTTTTTGGACTTTTTCAGTTATTTGAAAAGCTTCAAAAAAGAATAAACTAGCTTTATAGTTACAAACTAGGAGGAGACGAGTGTCATCAGGGCAAACAAACTAGTTCCAAGCAGTGGAACATACCTATGCTCAATGCAAGGATACATGTATAGGATATCGACACTCGGGGGAAAATCCCCTCCCGATAAAAAGGGACATCAAGCTGCGAAGGATATAAAAATGGCTCTGCATGGCTGGACATGAGACAAGCTCGGGCTATAGGGATGAAACACAATGTCAGGGGAGCCGGCATAAAGCTCAATATGACAGGAAAAGCTCATGATAATGCATCCACAACTTGATATAAGGGATTTCGGAGGGAACATGGCCAGCAGAAGATCAGGAGGAGTATGAGGCTCTTGCGAAATGTCATTGCAATACTATACAATGGACTCCCACACCCTAAAGGGAAAACATCGGCATGGGCACCAAATAGAAATAAGGTGCTAACTAGGGTACCCATGTAAGGTGAGGCTCTGCCACTCATATCATGCCACTTCTAAAGCAGCAAGAAGGTTCCGTGACATAATAGAGTGGGTTCGTACCTAAGGATATAGTGACATGGTCATAAGGTCATGCAAAATGCAAGTGGTGGTGAACCTAACCTATATGCCAGTGTAGACATGATACCTGAAATGGGCACGAACGGGTCAATCCAAAGGCTGAAACGGCACTGCAAATGGTCTTCTACATCACAAATTATGTCAGAAACGGTCCAAAATGGTTAGAAACGGTCAAAACTATAGAAAAGGGGGTAAAATTTTTTCAAATATTTGAAAAAATTTCTATAAATAGTAAAAAATAGAAATAATTTGAAACTTTTACCCATTGGATCTCTGATTTTCAACTGTAAATTCTAGGAGATCTAGCCGGTGGAATTCACAACTGTTTCTTCCAGGTACTTACTCATGTTCTCAGATTGCATTTCAATACAATTTTTTCAAGTTTTCATGGTCAAATGAGGTTATTAAGGCCAAAATTACATGAGCGCTGCGGCCCACACGGGTATCGAAGCTTTTCCTGCATATAGGGCTGGCTATACGCATAAAAGGGGCTAGAAACCGCGTATGACGCCGCACAAGTTGATTTACAAGAATCTAATGGACATTTGGTCAATCTCTCATGCAGGATGGTACTAGAATGGCGAGAACGCGAGCATGGTGAAGTAGAGGAAGCAGTAAGGGACGATGTAAGGGCTCAACAAGTATTACGTGCATGTGGACTCTATAAGTTCTGGTGCCTAGGTGGCTTGAGGGCCAAACTAGGGCTGCTACAGATGCTGGTAGACTATTGGGATCCAGAATCAGAGTCTTTTCAGATAGACGGTATGTCCCTCACCATTGAGGTGGAGGATATCTATTTCATCATAGGTCTATCTAGACGAGGGGAGGTGGTGAGCCTTCGTTCTCGAGGTGGGCCAGGTCATGGGCTTAGTATCGATGAGTACATAGCAGTGTATTGCTACCCAGATACTGAGAAGGTGGGGATTCAAGTTCCCACCAATGCTATACAGGTGCTGGGCCTAAAGGCCATACTACTGACGCTGGGCAGGATAGCAGGCATAGCATCACTCCATCAGGCCTCTCAAGCACAAATGTTCTATGCGGTGGAGTGTATGAGACCGATCGTATATGACTGGAGTACTACACTACTGAGCAACATGAAACATCAGCTCAGTGAGTGTAAGGCAGGTAGGATACAGAACTTCAGGTTCAGCAGCATACTGAGCACGTTTATCTTTGAGCGTGTTCCAGGATTGAGCCCTAGAGTGGATGTTCCTCTCCACGGGGTTCGAGATCCGGCCCAACAACGTTGGGCAAAAGCGATGCGTAGACTGGGGGGTGGTAGGGTGGCCAACCCCTATCCAGCTGACTTTTTTCCATGGTGGCGATGACAGATTGTTGCCATATATGAATACACCTATACAGGGATAGATTTTCGGGGGGATTCGGACATGCCATTTCCACCAGGAGCAGCATTCGAAGACATAGGTAACGAATCTCAACCCTCACTCTTTTAAAAAAAAATTTGAATTATTTTTTTTGTTTTTTGTTTTCTTGATTATGTGAAATCAAAAAGACATGTTTTTGGGTGACAATACATAGTGACATCTACTATTCATGTGTAGATGTGGGAACACGGTGACCAGAGGGCTTCCCACGTCATAGACGGAGGGGAAGAGGAGACGACATCACCGGTGTGGATGCAGAGCGGACGCTCCAAAACATCCATACCAACTTCGTGCGACTGACTCATAGAGTTCCCATGGCACAAGTCGAGGAATTGCCTGAGGCCATGCAACGATATGTGGTGGGTGTACCACGCGCATGGGTGAATTTATTGCGGCGGCTAGCTAGAGCCATGGTGACGTATCATGATCACAACCCTCCTCCATAGGACTAGACACCTAGGAGTGTATCTATTTTGTACTACCGTGTATATGATGGAAGCTTTGAAAGCTCCACTTTTGTATTATGACACTATGTATTACCACATTTTTGATGTATATAAAAAAGTTTTATGGTGATCGGTTTATTTATTTACATGTGTAAAAATTATGTTTATGATTAATTTATAATGAATGAGACAAATGCCAATCTAACACGTAGTTAGCATATGAGTAAGCAATTTGATTATAATTTCTTGGAATGTGTGTATATGTGATACTCTCAAACTGTCGTTCTAACAATCTCACATGTAAGAATCTCCTCAATAACGTCGGATCTCTAACATGGTACAAACCATTTAGTTGTGACACTAATAACTCTGAATCAAGACGTACCTCAAGAGAGAGAACACCATGCGAAATGGCATCCCGTAGAAGCTCAATAACGACGCTATATTCAGCAACATTGTTGGAAGATGGCCGTAGACATACACCTCCTGAAGATAGTACTCGACCCGTAGGAGTATAAATCACCCAAGCAGCTAAGGATGAGTGTTGAGTGTGATGTCTTGCACCATTCACGAATCCTATGTAGGTGGAAGATTCCATTGACATCTTCCACAAGAAATGGAAACTAATCACAAACCCGATCACGATAAATGAGACCTAACTATGCAAAAAAGTTGTACAATAATATACAACAAGCAACCTTGTCTAAAGATCATGCATAGTATTTTTTAAGATAGAGCCCATTTCTAGGCTCCACCAAGGCTGTCCCTTCGTAATCCACTAACTCGTAGGCACCCTTCTCTAAGACATGCTTAACCACGTAAGGACCACGCCACATAGGATTGAACTTCCCTGCCCCCAAGGGTTCTTTCGATTGATCCCACAAAAGGACCAAGTCTCCCTCACTAAACACTCTTGGACGGACATACTTATCATATTGGGCCTTCACGTGATGCTTATTAACCTCTAGAGTCACCAAGGCATCTCTACGCTGCTCATCGAGTTGCTCAAGGTGAACCAAACGCTCCTCCAAAGGTGAAGAGTCTGGTAAGAGTTCCACATCTAACTTCCATGAAGGAATCTCGCATTCAACCGGCAATATCGACTCCACTCCATGAACAAGCTGATATGGAGAAAAACCAGTGGCAGTCTTAACCATGGTTCGATAAGCCCACAAAGCAGGGTATAACATAATATGCCAGTTCATCTTGCTTTGTGCAATGGTTCGTTGGAGAATGGACTTAAGTGACTTATTCACTGCTTCAACCTATCCATTCACTTGAGGATAGTAAGAAGAGGAGTGCTCTTGCTTATAGCCTAGCTTGGATGCCAACTCTTCCATCATACGGTTCTGAAAGTGCGAGCCATGGTCAGTGACAAGCTCTCTCGGAATCCTGAACCGAGTAATAATTTGGTTGAATACAAAGTGAGTGGCTGTCTCACTGTTGGATTTTACAGTAGGCATTGCCTCTGCCCATTTCATGAAATAATCGATAGCCACTATGATATGATGGTGCCCCCTAGCCGAAGCTGGGTTGCAATCCATAAAATCGAGGCCCCACTTGGTGAAGGGACCGACGGTGATAATAGGGTGTAACAGGGCAGGCTTCGAGCGCATATTACATGCAAACACCTGGAAAGGGTGGCACCTCTTGACCGCTTCAATACAGTATTTGAAGATCGACAGCCAGAAATAACCTGCTCTCAAAATCTTCTAAGCTGTAGAAAGCCCGGATAAATGACCACCACATGCCCCTCCATGGCAATCATTAAGCACTACTTCAGCCTCATCATGAGTTAAACAACGTCGTAAAAGGGAATCTACTCCACGGAGGTACAAAGTATTGTCCACTATGAGGTAGTTCTTGGAAACGTGACGTAATTGACATCATTCATCTTGCGAGAGGTGAGTAGGGGTCTTCTGTGTTTGTATATATACTATGATATCCCCGTACCATGGGTTAGCCATTGAGATTAAGAAAGTGTGTTCATCAACAAATGTATCTTCACATACCAACTCCTCAGCCTCGCTCGGAAAATCCGATATGAGCTCTGCAAAGATTAAAGATTTCTTCGATTTTGCCGAAACAAACTCGAGATCAAACTCTTGCAGGATGACAATCCATTTATTGTATTTTCCCCCAATCATCCTACATGTGAGGACAAACTGAAATGGATTGACATGCGCCACAACCAAGGTCTGGCGAAGAAGAATATAATGTCTCAAATGCTGCACCGCATGTATGGTAGCTAAGGCAAGCTTCTTGACATGAGAATATCGAATCTCTGCGTCAATAAGGTTTCAGCTCAGATAATATATGACATGCTCCTGGAGCTCCTCATCCTCCTGAACTAAAACCATCCCAATCGTCTCTAAAGACGTGGCCACATATAATAGCAAATCACGGCTATAATACGGAGGACTAATCACTGGGGCCGATGCTAGGGCTCGCTTAAGTTCCTCGAAGGACTCCTGGGCTCGCTCATCCCATTCAAAGGGAGTATCCTTCTTCAAGAGACGCATGAAGCCTCTAGTCAAATTGGAAAATATGACCACAAATCTTCGTAGGAAGTTTGCCATGCCTTGCAAACACTGAAGATGACAAATATTTCATGGGGGAGACAACTGAAGTATTGCCTCCACCTTCAAAGGGTCGACTCTTATACCCTATTTCGAAACGATGAATCCTAACAAACGACCTGACTTCATGCAAAAGATGCACTTATGAGGGTTTAATCTAACAGCATAGTGCTGACATCTTTCGAAAACCAATCTCAAGTGATAAGAATGATGCATCCTCATGCGAGAATGAGCAGCGAGGTCATCCAAAAATACTTCAATAATAGACTTAAGATCGTGGAAAATCAAGGTCATCGCCTACTGAAACGTAGCTCTGGCGTTTTTAAGGCCGAAAGGCATTTTCCGATATGCAAAATTTCCCCAAGGACAAATAAATGCGGTCTTGTGTTGGTCCTCGGGTTTGATTTGGATCTGATTATACCCTGAAAATCCGTCCATGAAGGAGAACACCTCGCTACCCGCACACTCATCCAAAATCTGATCTATAAACAGTGTGGGGAATTTATCCTTAGGACAGGCATGATTTAAATCATGGAAATCAGTGCATATACGGATCGTTCCCTGCTTCTTATCCAACGGGGTTTGAAACCCACTCCGTCAAGGGAACGGGATAGATGAAACCAACTTTCAATAGATTCTCTATCTCTGCCTTTATGGTAGGTGCTTTCCTAGGATTCACGGCGTGTAAACACTGTCGAACGGGCTTAGCATTGGGGTAAGTTTTAATTTCATGTTCAACAATCCAAGGGTCAATCCTTGGCATCTCATCGTATGACCAAGAAAAAACATCATGGAATTCCTTGAATAGCTCGGTATACTCACGAATTTCATCTTGGGAACAATCTGCCCCAATGTAGACATTCTTAATCGTACTAGGATTGCGAGAAATGTTGATAGGAATAGTTGACAATATGTTCGCCATGTTTCCATCAACCATCTGACCAGGAGAGCTTAATGGAACCATAGGTCTACCAACTTTCTGACTAAGAATCTCCCCATAATCCTCATGTTCCAAACGGTCAAGCTATGGAAGGAAATAAGATCTATGATGAAGTTCCTCCCATGGTGGCTCAACTCCCGACATGGCCTCGATAATCGCTTCATCTGAAGGGAAAACCATATCAAGGCAGTCGTGGGCATGAGAATAATGTACTGCCCATGCCAGCAGCACATAGGGGTCTTCCTCCTCCGTCCGCGAAGAGGAAGAACAAGGCTCTGCAGCAGACTCGAGATTAGCTTGATAAGCTATCATAACTGCAGGCAATGGCACATTCGTCTCGATGGACTCACTCAAAAGGCTCAGTGAAGGAAGAATCCAAGGATCTCCCATATGACTTGTGCGAAAAGACACCGACCTCGTAGACGTGGAAGCACCACCGACACTCGATCCTATCATGAGGACGGGTGTAGAACAACTAAAGGTTCCCATAAGGGATGGATACATTCCTACACCCACACTCCCAGTTGCCGGCTGGGAATGTTCAACTTTTAGAACTGAAGCTCCTGACGATGCGGTGATAGGAGGATTCTTGAATTCCATCTGATCAATCATGACAATCTTCCCGTTATGTGGAAAGCTTACAATGCGAAACACGGAAGACGCAACGGCTTGCATGCTATACATCCAATTCCTTCCCAGTAAGAGATTGTAGTCAAGGGGTGCATCAACCACCTCAACCTCTATCGCAATGGTCTTCCCCCCCAAACGGAATTTAAGAGAAGGAACGATACCGTGCGGCCTAAACGATCTCCCATCAAAAGCAGTTAACATGGTCATAGATTTCGACAAATCAGGAGAACCAAGACCCTTCCAACAAGACAAAGACATCATAGAAGCAGTAGCGCCCTCGTCAATCATAGTCTGCTTGATGGTCATATTAAGACATTCTACATGTATCAAAAGGGACACATAGTAGGGAAAGCGAGGCTGATGTCCTACGGTTTCAAATTTGATCATTGAGGAAGAATCATCACCATTCACACCAAGAGCAGAAAGCAAAGCCTTCCTTTGCGACGAACAACTCTGAAGCACCTCCAATGCAGACATCGCACAAGGAGTATGACCCAAGTCCTCGACAACTGAATAGTTCTGGGTGGCTTGGGCATTTGGATTATGCCTCGAACACTTAAGTACCCCCTTAGGAATGCGAGGTGCAGCTTTAGGTTTATTCACAGGTTTCTCAATACGCAAAGGAGTTCCTGGTGGATCAGGTTCTTTTCCTGGGTTGGTTTGCGACAAAGTATAATATTTCACACGCGTCACAACTTTCGCAGCATGGACCATATTAATGCACCCACGACCACTAGTCTCAGGTGGATCATCATCACTAGATTGGTCCTGGGACTTCGAGTTCATATTCTGGATATGCAGTAAAGGGTTTGTTAACACAGCTGGGCCATGTGCTATGAACTTCGAAGCTTATTCCATCCTAGGGCACAAGTAAGTGAGGTGATCATCCTTACATAGCTTGCAAGGAAAATTAACCTTACTTTTAGTCTGCTTGTCCCCCCCAGCATTTTTATTGTTCTTGTCATTATTATTGGCATTTTCGTTCTTATTCCCACCCTTTTTATTATTTTTACCCTTCTTTCGATTCCGTTCGGGTTGCTGGTTACCCTTCTGGTCCAACGATTGCACAGCATGTACATTCACCATTTGGGCAGGCTGAGACAAAGCCGTAGCTTGTCCCGAGGCAGATTGGTTGGTTGACAACTGAGATACTTGTTTCGCAACCGAACCTGTAGGTTTCTTACTTGCACATCCCACAATGCCATCGGCATGTGGTCCAGGTTTGACCTTGGGATCAAAAATCGAACGAGGAGCATTGGGTATAATATCATATAACAAACCAGATTGAGCATAGATCAAGTCTAGTTCCTGCACCCTAAAGATTGCTTGTTCCTCATTCTGCACTCCGGATGTGGAAACATCCTTTGCTATATATGGCAATAAAGATTTGAGGAACCACTCAAGGAGGAAATCTGGCGGTATAAAGGCTTTGATTAATCTCTTCCGTCTACACCACTCCTGAATATGATCAGAAATATGGATGGCTTTATCTTGCCGAAATATCGACAAGAGTTCAGTACCAACATCATATCGCACTGGTAGCTGGAAGTGATTAAGGAAAGTTATCTCAAGGTCGTCGAACAAGGTAAAGGCACCCCTAGGTAACTCTATATACCATTTCATCGCAGGCCCTGTGAGGGTACGTTGAAATAGTCTCAAATGGACTGAGTCCTGATGCAATGAATTGGAAGAGCACCATAGGTGGAATTTCATAACGTGTTCACTCGGATCCTCTCCTAGTTTGCCTTCGAATTTAGGTATATCCGAAGGAAGCTTGGTACGGACAGCCGGCCAGGACGGGTCATGAGCCACAGGATCGTTCGTAAGTCTCAATAAGTCTGGTAAATCGAGTGTCGTAAGGAAAGGGAGCTTAGAATGATGAGGTCTAGGGGCCACTCCCTGGTTCATATAGGATTGATTACCACCATGACCTTGGCCATAGTGACCTCCTCCCGTATGACCCGTATAGGGTGGCGCCGAAGCACCATAATGAGGTGGACCTTGACTAGTGGGAGCTACAAATCCGTAAGTAGGAGGATAAGCAGGTTGTGAATACCCACCTCCATAAGGTGTAGAAACCTATCCATACTGCGTCCCATAATAGGATCCATAGGCCATCGCTTGTGATGCCCCATGAGACACTCCATAGGTAGGTATATACATTTCAGAAGTAGAAATATACATATTGGAAGTAGGGATATATGTCGAGGAAGTAGGNCATAGGCCATCGCTTGTGATGCCCCATGAGACACTCCATAGGTAGGTATATACATTTCAGAAGTAGAAATATACATATTGGAAGTAGGGATATATGTCGAGGAAGTAGCAACCTGACCTCTAGAAACATGAATGTAACCTCCCGAAACCACGGGTGGTATGTAGGCTTGAGACACAATGGGTATAGTAATCGTAGTACGGATCTGACTCGTAGCTACGTGCCGAATTGAAGGACCACATGAGTAAGGTGGAGGGTTTGTATTTGAAGAACTCAGAAGCGAGGACATAGGAATCTCGGTAAGAAGATATGTGCTAGTGCCTATCGTCACTCGTTTGGAACCTGGTATCGCTATGGGATCACTAACTCTAGACCTAGGAGGTATATAAGATGTAGCTTCCACCGCTGGGATGGAAGGTGCAATGTGACTAGTACTCCC
>LPNX010126765.1:55695-74439 GCA_001517045.1 Pseudotsuga menziesii | reverse complement strand
TTACCCTTCCAAGTGCTATGGAAGAGGAGCGCATTCTTTTTCTAAGCGTGTTCCTAAAAAGTGAGTTTGCATCTAAGAGGTCCCTCAACTTCTTGCACACACCCTTCATCATGTGCCTCAATCTTAGTCTTGGGAAAAACAACCTCCATTCTTTCTTCCATCCCAAAAGGAAGGTCATGTAAACTTGAAGCTCTCTCAACAAACACCACATATGTATGCAACATTATCCTTTTCAGAGATGTAAAGTAGACCATATAATCGTTGGGATGTGAAACACACAACACGGAGATAGATTTGGGTTCACATTAGTAAACGCCTTCATTGGTGTCATGTCCTCCAAGATCCTCTAAGGACACTTGTCCAAAACATTCATGACTATCTTGCAAGTCCTTATCCCAATATCTCATTGGAAAATCCATGTGATGAATACGAGAATTGGTCGTCTCAATGACAGACCATTTCTTCTTCTCAACAACCTCATTTTGTTGTGGGTTGTAAGGTATAGTTAACTCCCTTTTAATACCTATTTCCCTATCAAAAGACTGAAACTTTCCATAGGTATTATATCATCCATTATCTGAGTCAATTAATTTGATCTTTATTCCTGTCTAATTTTCAACAAAGGCCTTTGATTTTGTTAACTTATTGAACACTTCATCCTTAGTATTCAAAAATAGATCAAGGTCTTGTGAGAGAAATCATTAATAAAATTGACAAAATAATGACTACTTGTTAAGGAGGTTGAAGACACGGGGTCCACATACATCTAAATGGATTAGATCAAGACTCCTTGTTGGCCACTACTTGCTATTGGGAAACACAATATTTATATGTTTGCAAAGAGCACATCCTATGTAGACACCGTCCTCTATCTTGAAGTCTAGTAATCATGATACTATATTTTCCAAGATATGCAATGATCCATAATGCAAGTTATCAAGAGATATGTTCCATAACTCACACAACTTAGTACTGGCATGCACAATGAATCATGCTTCACTAGATATACCTGCAACCTAGAAAGACCTTCCACACAAACTCCTTTCGCTACAACATGGATTTATCTCCTAAATATGACCTCTTTATCATCAAACGTGTCCATACACTAAATATATACCATACAAGATATTGAAAGAATATTTTTCTTCAATCGAGGAACAAACAAAACATTAATCAACTCAAAAACATCACTTTTGGGTGTCAAGAAGGAGATAGAGGAAACTTCACTCATAAGATAAGTGGCATCATCACCAAAATCTACACTCATGCCTCCCTCTTGATAGTAAACCCCAAGGAATAGAGACCTATCATATTTCATATGTATATAATTAAGCTCCACTGTCCTACCAACCGACACTACACATAGTGTTAGAAGATAAATATGAGATCAAAGACATACCCATCCTAGAAAATCCTCAATATGGATAAGAAATAACCCTTCTAAGGGTTAAGGTGATTACCTGAAGAAACCTAAGGTTTGATACCCAATAACCTTTACTACTCAATCACGAGACCCAAGTAATTACTAGCTATAATATAGAGCCCTCTTACTCAAGAGTGATATCGACTACAACCATTTTGAAACTATGTTGGAAATTTTACTGAAATGACACTTTAATGTAATTCAGAAATTTGACCTTCTTTCTAGAAGGTTCCTCATATATTATCCCCATAATTTTCTACTCTAGGTATACTATAAATTAGAGTATAAAGCAATAGAGAAAGAAGTACAATAATTGACTTTCAAATATCCCTAAATTTTTCAACGTTTAAGGAGAAAAGAGACCAACCGATGAAACACGTTTTCAACCCTTCTATGCCACCTTATAAATTACTGTAAAAGTACGAAAATACACTTTAATAGAATAAGAAAAAAAATTAAATCATACCCTTCATTTTCTTCTTTGGATGTCAAATCACATAACATTTTTCCATTTTACTTATGTCCAATCAACAAGATCATACAGATGCAAATAACAAAATATGAACATATCTAAAACTCAAATATAAAATTGGCATAGGGTGTGTATGGATGGAAGCTTCATATATAAGTTTAATGATGAATCACTTACCATATTCTCCTACCAAGGATACAAAATCCAACCATTTGAAATGCCCTAGCTAGGGTAAGTAATCAAACCCTTTCTCCACCAAGAACAAGTGCAATAATCCTTCAACACTATCTTCAAGTCAAGATGTCCTCTTTTTCTCTTGTTCTTCACAAGTCCACCCTAGGGTTTTCTCCTAAAACTTTAGTCTTCAATATCTAAAAAATAAAACCCTTACCCTAGAACTCCAATATTCTTGAAGAAACTTCAAAGACACCCAGAAACCCTAGCACCCAAGAGAGAGAAAAATAAATACAAGTGAAAACCTATAGAGAGGACAAGTGTGGTCCTCTTCTAGGTCACATCTCTACACAAGAGTGAGAAAGAATGAAGAAACGAGTAATATACATGAAATACTCTTTCCTTCCTTTATTAATATGAGAGGTAAGGGAGGCCAACAATACTATGTGGGCACAATCCCTTACAAGTAACCTACAAGAACCCTTGTAGGACACACAAGTGAGACATCCATCCTAGAATACAAATCTCGCGCTCCAATGATGATGTCATGCACAAAAAGGAATCCAATGTGATGTATCTACACAAGGAAAGTCCACACCCCTCCATTTCTGGCCTTGAAAAAATCCATCTATCCTATAAAGTAAAGTACTCCATTGGTTGAGTTACCCCCTGTAAGAACATTGTTGAATTCCTAAGCATCAGTGAGCTATCTACTATCCCTCAAATAGGAGACCAACCTACCACATTCCATCTCGATCTTAAATCCTTCCTTCCTAATGCACGATATTCCACATCCCCTGTAGAGCATCCTCCCACCAAGTGAATCCTCCATATGTATTGCATCCATTATCTAGACAAGATATCTCCAATACCCAATGGGAGAATAATGAGACAACAATTAACTGAAGTCAAGCATCCACTAAACTAAATAAATCAAACGTGAATACAAATCATAGACCACCTCTAACAATACGATCAATCTAAAACCATCAAGTGTTAAACGTACACCATGCACCCCATATCTCAAGATGCACCCCAAAACATGACAAAAATACTTGTAGAGTAATATGAAATTCTATTATTTGTTGCAAGCTAATTCTTTTATAGAAACGGTGTATAGGATTTAATTCAATTTAAAGGGATATTTATTTTTAATTTTGAAGACAAACTCTTTCAAGTGGTAGATTTCTAATTTAATTCATCGCTACATGTAGCGACCCCTAACTATATCTTAAGCTATTGTATCCCTCAACATGTGCCGCACGTATTGTCATAGCTCCAATCGGATTACCAATTTTTGTGCCCTTTGGTTGACCATCCTTCCTGCTACCTATGGTTATTGTTGGCAGACGGTTTTGGGATAAGTTAGTTGCACAACATCGCGGATGTTGCACAAGCTCAAAGATACCGCGCAAGTCAGAGTTATATTACTTTATGTATTTTGGTCATTTTGGACAGCATTATGTGGATTGTGGTCATATTTTGTAGAATCTGTTATGAGTTAGTTAGAAATTTAGTTAAGTGGACCTTGATTATAAAGCATTACGCTTGGGAGATTGAACTTGAGTCTGGTTGATTTTTTGGTTGTTGAGATCTGTGCATAATTTGAGATCTATGGATCTGTGTATGGAATAAATGTCGTGAAGAATTGTGTTTTGTGTGGAAGATAATATGACATGATGGAAGTTGAGTAAAACTATTGTTTCCTTTTCTATTTTCCTATTTTATTGTCTTTTGCAACTCAATGATGAATGTGATAGGTATCTGTGACATGAATTTGTAAATGATGGAATGTCTCCTTGCTTTGAATGATGTTATTATGCTAGATCTGTTTTCACATCAATGTTTTATTTGCAGTTCTGATGTAATAATGCAATCTGTTGAATGATGATCTTGATCTAGATTTATGCGGGAACACACCAGAGTACACAAATAAACATAGAAACAAATATGCAGTGGAAATAACACTTCATTTCATTAATCAAAGAACCGAAACTTATTTACATACAGAATGGAAATAAACTAGCTAGAGTGCTGGTAGATTGTCTCTAAGAAGAGATGTGGCAGCTATATGCCTCTAAAATCTATGTTATAATGAGGCTCTAAGGCCTATATATTATTGAGAAACAATGGAAACCCTACACATCCAAAAAACTAACACTAGGAGGTGGAACTCCAAAATGTGGGCCCTATTGGGTAACTTGGTACATCAATTTCCTGGGGTCATAACTTTGGCATACTACCTCCGTTTGACGTGCATGATAAATCGTTAGAAAGATCTCTTCAAGGAATACATCCATAATTGGAAAATATTGAGTTCGAAATGGACTCCTATTTCCTTGACCATTCGATGCCGAAAAAACGTCGTTTAGGGCCTCAAAACGGCTACGGAAGTTTAGGACCCGAAAACTGCAAAAAATAGTAAATTGTGCTACAATTAAGGAAACTGGAAAACTAAAAGAAACAATGGTAGGGGTCCAAGTGGAATAGGTTGGTGGCCACCAATATCCTCCTAGATCATATCTGGTTCTGTTAAAGATTAAATGATCAGATCTGTTAATGTTGCGCTCAGTTGATAAATAGATGCACATGGTCCTCTCTCATTCTGTGAAAACTTGGTTCTGTTAGCTCTCCCTGGAACATATCGAGTGAGACTTCATCGGATTTGCAGGTGTTGTTGGAAGGGGTAAAACCTATTTGGGTCGGTACTCAGGGAGATCGCAGTGGTTTGGGTGTTGACAGAGAGGGAACCCCTATCGACTAGGTTTGTCTCAACAAATGGTTCTGTTTCCAAGACCTGAGTGTGACTGAAGGCAAGACGTTGTGTGGCATCTGACAAATATATAAATTCAATACTGGTTTGACCAAAATTTACAAGAATTGGCTGAGAAAGAAAATCAGAAACCTAGACTCACAACGGATAAGTGGCTAGAAAAGTACATACACGAAGGTCCACACGAGTATTTTTCTCTGAATTCCCGATCATCTTATACGAGGTTGGCATGATTGACCTATCACAAGACAAATTTCCAAGGAGGTGAGCCAATAGCCTGGACCCCAAAATTGATCCATTAGTTGCAAGAGGTAGACAACAAAGCATTGCAGGATGTTGATGTCTGGCTCGACATTATCTTGGAAGGATATATCACCAAGTTTGTGGTGTTAGATTTTTATCATTCAAGCTAGCATTATGATCTTAGGATCTTTAACTGAGAGAATAACATGCACAACAATAAAACACAAGAGATAATAGACATAAAGAATTTTCCTTGGGGAAACCATAAAGGAAAAAACCCTGCAACTTCCTCAGAGATAGAATCAACACCAAAAGGTAAAACCTGAAAACATAAAGATGATCTCCTGACAGCAGTAGTATCTCTCTTGTCACAACAACTTCTCCTCTCACTCATGCGCCCCAATAAGTGAGTGTGTTTGTGATAAATAGAGAGGCTCACTCTCTATTTATATTCTTTCATTCACTTGAAACCTACTCCAACATGTCGGCCTCACTTAACAATTACTTACTACAGCTGACATCTCTAGGAGTGTCTAATAACCCTAGAGCTCCACGACTTGTGGGGACTTTTCCTCCTCTGAACAGCAAGGAGGTTTATCCTTAACAAAATGGTGGGGATTATTGCCGCAACTTACAATGACTTACCTAGGGTCAACTTCTCTAGGATAGTCTAATAAACCTAGGGCCCCACAACTGCGGGGACTTTAACCGTTGACCAATATGACTTTAGTATTATAGAAACTTCCTGGAATAAACATTGGGGTATTCCATGACTCAATTACATTAAAGACACATCCCGGAATAAACATCAGGGTACAATACATAAGATATATGGATCAATACATTCTGAAGTTACAATTACATCAACACTCCCTCTTAACTAGGAAGGTATTCTCTCGACACAATTTATCAGTACAAGTATTTTTCTCAGTATCATCTGGATCATCATCGAGTCCTCGTCATCTTCACCTTCAAGTCATCTCCATCTTCAAGTCATCTTCATCATAGGATCTGGATCATCACTCGATATGGATCATCATCACTGGATCTAGATCATCACTTGATCTGGATCACCATCACTAGATCTAGATCATCACTCAATCTGGATCTGGATCATCATCATTGGATCATCTCTCGTCTAGAACATCTCTATTGGATCATGTTCACAGGTGCTATCTCTTGATTCTTCTCATCATAGGAAGTTCTACAGAGCCAGCCATTTTTCATGTTGGTTGTAGGCCTACCCTCCGTGTAGGTATTTTCCAGCACTTATATCTGACCCTAAGTCAAAATGGCCCACCCAGCAATTACATTTGATCATGTAGGAACCAATCCTATAATCACATCAGAAAGGAAACCCCCAGCACTCACATTTGACCATGTGGGAACACCTCTCACAACCCTGTCAGAAATTCCCAACACTCACATCCATCAACCAATGATCGGAAAAGCCCAGCACTTACACTTGGACATGCGAGGAACCAATCCTCCATGCCAAAAGGCTATGCACTTACATTTGACAACCAATGTCAAAAAGTCTCACCACTTATATTCGACCATGCAAGGAACCAATCCTTCATGCCAAAAGGGATCTGCACTTACATCTGAAAACCAATGTCAGAAGGGAATTCACTCACATCTGATCTTGTAGGAACCAATCCTACAGTCATATCAGAATGGCCCCTAGTCCCAGACTGAGCTACTTGGTAACTGACCAGGCGCCTCCATTCCAAGAATGGCAACAACCCTTATATCTGATCAAGTGGGAACCAATCCCTCAGTCACATCAGAATGGCCATGCGCTCACATATGATCATGTAAGACTACATCTTATAGTCATATAAGAAAGGCCCTCAGTCTTAGACCAAGTATTTTTTGTAACTAACCAAGCACCTCCATTCCAAGAATGGCATTCAACGCTTATATCTAATCTTGTAGGAACCAATCCTACAGTCACATCAGAATGGCTCAACACTCATATCTGACATGGAAGGAAACAATCCTCTCACCATGACAGAATGGCTCAACCCTTACATCTAACCATGGAAGGAACCAATCCTCTCACCATGTCAGAATGGCTCTAGGTCTCATCATTTCCCCTTGGAGGAAACCTCGATCTGGAGAACACCAAGCTTCTCCCTAAAGTACTCAAACTTCACCCTAGCCAATGGCTTTGTCAGCACAGCAGCTATATGTTCCTCCATCACAACATACTGGAGCTTCACTGGTCCTCTCTGCACCATATCCCTGATATAGTGATACTTGATATTGATATGCTTCAACTTGTCATGGAACACTAGATTCTCTGACAACTTCAAGCAACTCTTGTTGTCACAATGTATACAAGTAGTATCAACTAGAGATCAAATAAATCAAACAATAGCTTCCACAGCCATACTACCTCACAACTAGTTGAACAAGCTGTGACATACTCTACTTCAGCTGTACTCAGTGCCACAAAGGATTGCTTCCTTCTAAACCAAGAGATCACACCTGATCCCATACTAAAGCAACACTATGAAGTGTTCTTCCTATCAATGGCACTATCCAATCTGAATCAACATAACCTTCCAGGTTAATCTTCTGATTCGTATCATACTTGAGCCCATACTCAATTGTACCCTTTGTAACCATCAAGTGTAAATGTCTCAATTTGTTCACAACAAAGCAAATATATGGTCTCGTATTCATCAGGATCCAGTCATCTATTGATACATCATAGCATCAACCATCTCTGATGAAGCATCACTTAATAGCTTTAGGTTCAATGCCATAGGTGTGGTCATGCAATCCATCATCCTGAACCTATTCAGGATCTCTATTTCATACTTCCCTTGTCCACACCTCCATGCCTAGAACATAGTGCATCGACACATAATAGGAGCATCACTAGTCTTCTGCCTTCAACCTTGAAGCAAGGGTTGGAATCCACTTTACTCTCAGTAAATCCTAGAGTCATCAATAATCTATCCATCCTACCATGTCGAACCTCAGGATATTCTGTAGTCACTCCCTCTGAAGCATCATACTCCCTCTGTCTTCTGTACTCTATGCACTGAAAATTTTTGTATTGAAGTGACAAGTAGCTTTGTATGTATCCATCTACGGTCACTGGATACCAAGATCCTCTATCTTGAACTTTTTCAAAAGTTCATCTCGCACCCATCTGTGATCTTGTCGTCCTCTATCAACCTTGTAGCAAAGGTTCATATCTTCATCAATCTCCTCATGTATGTATTATCCCATGGGTTTCTTCTAAGCTCATACAAGGTCTTCTTTCATTTGCACACATGATTCTGTTTGTCATGTGTCTCAACTCCCACTGGCTGCAAATGTCTCTTCTAATCTTGCCTTGTATCCTACGATGTTTCCATCTACTGCATGATGGAACTACGAAATTCCCTTCATGTATTGATACTGCATCCTAGACATCATTCTTCTTGAACTGGTCTTCCCTTTTTTCTTGGAAGGTTCTGCATCAATGATGTTGCTACATTCGTCATATTATTTTTCATCTTGAACTGTCGTTACTTGTTCTTCAGAACAAGTCTCATTCTTCTTTTCTTGTAGGCGATTATGTATGCGATCTTTTCTGCAAGTCAAATTCACTTGCATGGTTAGAAACATTTCATAAGGAATATTCATACTAGAAAATTCTTATTCATAAATATATGATCATGCAACTACTTTAGCCAATACAACATTCATCCATATCTCACGAAAACTTTTCTAAGTGCCTTCCATCTCTACCAGCACAACATTGAGATTGTGCACTAATCCAATATGTTAGCAAAGAGGTTTCATTCTAGATAAGTAGCAATGGAGAGTTGTATAGCACCATGAGCTACTTACCCATTACATGCATATTAGTAGTATACTGTCAGTAATGCAAACATTATATCATGCATAATACATCAATTGAATATAAATAAATGCATAACAAAACAATATCATGAAATGAAAATTGAATACTTATATTTATTTGTTTCATGGGTAGACTCCCTCTTGAGCCTTCAGCTTCATCATCTTCTTCATTCATAATAGCATCATCTCTTATCCAAATGCTAAGATGGATAAGAGGTTCTTCAAGAATTGAGTTCCTCGTATTCCTTATCACTTGAGGGATCTTCTTTGGATGGTGAGAGCTTGATCTTCAGATGCTCCCATCTTCTCTTCTCTTATTATGAGTTGAGCTTCTTCTTCTTCTAAAAGTAATCGCTTCCTTCTGGCACACATTCCTGGAATGAATGAATCCCATGATCTTGGGAGGCCATTCAAGGTGGCTATCACCACTTCTGCATTCTCCACTTCTTCTACCGCTTCAATTTGTTCTTTGATTTGAGAGACCCTTGTAAAGTATGACTGTATGGTCTCTGCATTTTGGATCTTCACATTCTTCAACTAGTTTCTTAAGATCATATTTTGATTTATGTTCTTCCCTTCAAATAGCTTGGTCAAGGAATCGGTGTCTTTAGGGAAGACAATTGTGGTACAAGTTGATCCGTGATTGAATCAACAATGATCTTCTTGGCCTTGACTAAGTTCTTCTTGTGTAAGGATTTGAGCCTCATCTCCCTCTGGAACTGGAACCTCTCTACTCATGTAGGTGTCCAATTCATTTTCTTCAGACAAATCAAACACTTCCATGCTTATAATTTGTCAACTTCACCAAGATTATCATTAAGCTGATGTGATAGATCACTTTGAAATGAGAACCTCAAATGAAAATAGCAAAAGATTAGATCTTACCGATTTAAGGTGTCCGACCTGATTCTAGAGCTAGCTGATCTAGGGTTTGTCAGAGAAACCCTAATTTTCAAAACTTGGAATATTTCAGATCTTATTGGATAGAAAGATAGATCTCTTCAAGGTGATCTGTCCAATGTACTTCTTTTCTAAAAATAGTGGAGGGAAGCTCCCGGAACAGGAAGCCCTAGTTTTCCAATTTCTTTTGTAGAAATTTCTGTAACTGTTTCTGTGATATCTCCTAAATTACTACTCCTATGTGTCTAGAAATTCATACTTAGGTATCCTTTCATATCCCTATTTTAACACCATAGGTTTCATCAGAATTGGTTTCACCAATTGGGACTTATGATCACTTTCCCAAGGTGACCTGTTACAGGACTGTTCAGAACCCTAAATTGGAGGGATCATATCTCCTAGAATATAGCGAATGGGAGGCTAAAGTTTGGATAAAGTGTACATCAGTATTTTATATTTGGCCTCCACAATTTTCAGCTCCATATCCTTTTATAATCCCGAGATATAGAAAATGTACCAAAACTTAGCAGTTTTAGTATTTAGGGTTTTTCCAGCTCGGGGTCCAACTAGGGTTTGACTTTCGTGGAGTTTCACCCAACCAAAAAAATTGATCCAGGTCTCTAAACTTTGATTTTTATGAGGATAGAAATACTATGCTGGGATCACTCAAAATTTCCTCTTCTGTAAGAAGCCCTAATTTCTCACGTCAAAAACTAAAAATGCTCGGAATTGAATTTTGCTTCGACAGAAAAATGCGCCCTTTAATGGAGAGTCAGCCTAGCAAAATTTTGCTGATGGATTGCAGAGAGAGACACAAAAAATAATAAGCCCTAGCTTCTGCAACTACACAATGTCTTCTTCTCAAGTTATCTCTGATACCATGTTATATTTTTATCATTCAAGCTAGCATTATGATCTTAGGATCTTTAACTGAGAGAATAACATGCACAACAATAAAACATAAGAAAAAAGAGACATAAAGATTTTCCTTAGGGAAACCATAAAGGAGAATACCCTCCAACTTCCTCAGAGATAGAATTAGCACCAAAAGGTAAAACCTAAAAACATAAATATGATCTCCTGACAGCAGTTGTCTCTCTCTTGTCACGGCAACTTCTCCTCTCACTCATGCGCCCCAATGAGTGAGTGTGTGTGTGATAAATAGAGAGGCTCACTCTCTATTTATATTCTTCCATTCACTTGAAACCTACTCCAACATGTCGACCTCACTTAAAAATTACTTACTAGAGCCGACATCTCTAGGAGTGTTTAATAACCCTAGTGCCCCACAACTTGTGGGGACTTTGCCTCCTTGGACCAACAAGGAGGTTTGTCCTTAACACAATGGTGGGGAATATTTTCCCAACTTACAATGACTCGCCTAGGGCTGACTTCTCTAGGATAGTCTAATAACCCTAGGGCCCCACAACTGTAGGGAAGTTAACCCTTGACCAATAGGAGGGTTACCCACAATGACTTGACATGACTTTTATATTATAGAAACTTCCTAGAATAAACATCGGGGTATGACATGACTCAATTACATTATAGACACATCCCGGAATAAACATCGGGGTATAATACATAAGATATACGAATGAATACATTCTGAACTTACAATTACATAAACATGTGGTTGATACAACCAAATCATATAGCGAAGCAGAAAGAGAGTTCTTCAACGGGCCACGAGGTAGGTTTCTCTAGTCATTGCAACTATCTATTAAGATGCCCATATGTGAAAAGGGAATATTGAAGATGCATTTTTAGTAGTATAACTCTGGTGTGCAGAGGATGTCGATATCGCGAATATAGGGGGGGACTAATGGAATGATACGAGACAATGAGGGAAGTCAAGGAAGAGAGTTGTCTTACTAGAGGAGGAGCAAGGTTTCGAAAAGAGAAGAGGCAGAGGACAGGGGAAGGGCCTACTAAAATCAAAACGCAAGACTATGAAGGAAGAACACAAAGGACAAAGTGACCCTATAGTGAAAACAAAAATGACTAGTATATGCATGAGGTAGAGGTAATATCAGCCCCCAATAGCAACGTACCCACACCTCCGTGCACTACATTGCAATCAGGAAAAACGGAAGTTCAACACCAACTTGTCCAACGTGCCAACAACACTCTAATAGTAGCAATCAACAAATGTAGGAAGAATGCCCAGGATGGAAGTTGATGAGGTAGAGTTACCTTTATTTCATGGAAATGGGGGTGATGATCTAGAACAATACTGGATCCTGTGTGAGGCAGTATGGACTGTTAGACAAACTGTGGAAGATGATGTCAAGAAAGGCCGAAAGGTGACAACTCTTCGAGGTCGTGAACTGGATTGGTTTATGAAGTTTGTATAAGCTCCTACGGTGACTCTAATGATTACATTGGTTGAATTCAAGAAAGGAATAATTGAAGAATTCAGAAAAACCAAAATTTGAAGCACAATACATTATAGAACTGAAGGAAATTAAGCAGTGTCCAAATGAGACTGTTTGGGATTTTGATAAAAGGTTTAAGACACTAATGGCAAGAGTCATTTTTGAGATGAGCAGAATTCACCATAAATAACGGTTCATTGCAACAATACTATCTCATATCAGATTACCACTGTTACGAGAGAAGATTGAAACACAGAGCGAGGCTCTGGAAATTGCAATGAAGTTTGGAGGCTTCACCCATTGGAGAAAATGGAGTCGGTATGAATCAGATTCAAACAAACCTGACGAGTTTGACACTACAATTGCATGATATCAAGAAAGGAAAAGAGCATTGTGAAGAAGTTTGGTGTACTCGATGCTGCGCAGATGGACATACTAAGGATAATTGCCCAGAATCCTGAAACTACCTGTTGTCAGGAGTGCCAGATGCATTGAGTTGTGGCAATGTACCATGGTGCCACATTTTCCAAGTATATGGGCATCGAAATGAGGATTGTAGGTACATGCAGAAGATGATAAGAAAGCTGACGAACTTATATTGTACATTTTGTCGATCTGTTGGGAATGAGGATAAATATTTTCGTGCATATGACCTACTCTAGGAAAGAACATATGAATCGTACTATGTGAAGGGATAGGTACACCAACCGTATCCGCAGGTGGTACAGCCGCCACCTCAACCACAAATCATGGTGCAACCGCATATGTAGTTTGTACTGTAGCAATCGCAAAAGAAGTTTGTTCCACAACAACAATAGAATGACATGCATAAGACTCCGCAGCAGCCAGAGTATGTTTAGTGAACGCAGTATGTTCAAAAATAGTTGAATCCTCTATAACAGCACTTTAATCAACTACAATATCAATAACAAGGAGGATTTCATGGAGGACAAGGTGGAGGCTTTGGTCAAGGAGGAGGACAAGGTCGCGGACCAGTGCAATGTTATAATTGTGGTGTACTAGAACAATATCAGAGAGATTTCCCATAATTCCAAGTGCAGTGTACATGTACATGTACCACCATTGATCACAATGTTGAGAACTGCCCACAACTTATCACGAGGTGGTAGGCACGAAATGTTCCGGAGTTATAGAATTAGAACCAGTTGTAGAATTAGAACCAGTTGCAGAACAAAAATCAAGTGTAGAACCAGAACTAGTTGTAGAATCATAACCAGAACAAAATCCCAATTTAGAATCAAAATGCAAATCAGAATGTGAACCCACCTATGAGTCCACCGCTGAACTAGAACCAAGGACCGATGATTGCAATGATCTTGGCAGAGCCTAGAATGTAGGACATTGATGTTGTTGTTATCACTTGTGGATGTGTGAAAACGGGAGAAGATATTCCATTTCCACAACTCCAATTGGATGGAAAGAAGAAAGTGTAATTTGATGTCAACAAGAAGAAAGATACATTCTTTGAAGCATGGGACGAAATGCGTAGAAATTAAGGTAAGTTACATGTTTATGAAATTCCAACTTATTTTGATTCAACTTTGGAGGCAGGACCATCGTGACCACATGGTACCTTGTATAACTTCTTTGAAATTTGTTTTCCACTGGTAAGAGATCCTGATGCTCTTGTCGATATTGAGAATCAGTTGCATCGACCGGATAAGGGGTGAAAGGACTCCGAGGTGAACTCTTTCCATAAGTGAAAGACAGAGAAAGAGATGTGCATGAAAATTCAAATTGGGGAATATGAGGTAGATTCAAATATTATGGATCTAGGCTCATATGCTAATATTATAACAAAATAGACATGGCAGAAGATGGGGAGCCCAATGTTGAGCTCATCACCTATGCAGCTATGACTGGCTAACCAGTCAAGAGTAACGTCGATTGGGTGAGTTCCACACCTTGTTATGGAAGTTGAAGGGATGAATAACTATGTTGGTTTTGATTTTATTGAAGCTTTTGATGACGAAGGCTCCTATCCTGCATTGCTGGGGAATGGATGGGCCAATGACATCATGGAAAGGATCACTTTTAAGAAGCATGTAATGACATTTGAAAATCAAGACATCAGAGTCATTTCTTTGATGGATCCAAATGAAGGGAGAAGGTATATTGAACCAATGGAAGATGAAGTTGTCAGAGGATGGGATCGTGCATATAACATTTCAAAATATTATATCCATCTGACTGCCGATGGGGAACTTAGTTGGCACAGCTCTAGTTCTACATCTTCGGAATCTGATGATTCTTTAGAGAAGTAGCGGAATCACATGCATGACGTGTCGCTAAGAAAGTGTGGTTTGATCACACAGGCACTATGTCATGTTGTGATTGAAACTATTGAGTTACCAATATATGAAGGACTTCCTAAGTTATCTGATTTTCTTGTCGAATTCAAAGATAAGGTGTCAAAACCATAGTGGTTGTTGGCACTAGAGGAAGCGTTGAATAAGACTCCAGCATGTTGGTGTGAAAATCATAAGAAGTCGATCAATGGATGGTCACAGTGTCAAAGATTCATGACAGTTCACTTTTGAAATGCATAAGTGTACCACACTATAAGATATGATGGATGGAACAGTCCTAGTGATCATCTGATTGAGTGCTAGACGTTGTGGGAATCGCGACCAAAGGATGAGTGGGTCCATGCCTTTGTCCATACACTGGATGAAATGACACGATCTTGGTATGTATCAGTTGAGTTGCGCAGAGAAATCAAAACCTGGGAGGAATTGAGGGTTTGCTTCACTCACACCTTTAGTTTCATGTATGCTAATCAAGATGTTCATAATGCATTGCAGATCATCTACGATGTTGTTCTGAAGGTAGTTCTGGTGGCATATCCAGTAGATACACATGCGCATTTTTAGATGGAGTCAATGATGGAATGCTACAATGTGTCAAGAGAGCCAGATGATGATGATGATCTATGGAATACCAATATTTCGGAAACCAAAGGGAGTCATGATGTCACAACACCTGATGTACCGATGGATTCCATGAATCATCCATTGAAGATCATGAATGTTAACATTGGGATGGAGGAGAGCCCAAAGTTTGCAAATGTTGGGGACTACTCGGATGAAGAGACCATGGAAACTGTCATAGACCTATAATTGCATGGATTCCAAGATTTGTTCCCTACAAAGTTTTCTGAGATGAAGGTAATACTGGGAGATTTAGGAGAAATGAATCCTTCCCATTGAATCCAAATGCGAAACCAGTAAAGTAGAGGCCGTATCGCTTGAATCCACGATAGAAGGAGAGGGTCAAAGATGCTATTGATAGATTATTGGATGCTGGAATAACCGAGGCAGTTGAAGAATAAGAATGGATCAGTCCTATGGTGGGCCAAGATAAGAAGACTAGTGAGGTTCAGATTTGTGTTAACCCGAGGAAACTAAATGATGCATGTATGCATGATCCATTTCCAAAACCATTCACTGATGAGGTGCTAGAAGGAGTAGGCAGTCAAGAAATGTATTCTTTCATGGATGGATTTTTTGGCTATCACTGGATCAGGATCACAAAAGAGGATCACCACAAGACAACATTCATTACTGAGTGGGGTTGTTTTTAGTACACTGTGATGCCTTTTGGGATGAAGAACGCGCCTGCGATATTTTCTCAGGTTCTTGTCGCTGCATTCAAATATTTTATTTAGAAGTTCTTGCAAGGTTATAACGGTGACTTGACAGTTTATGGATTAATCAAGGAACATCTAGAAAACTTGTGACTGATGCTGGAGAGATGCCGAAAGCATGAGATCACATTGAACTCAAATAAATATATTTTCTGTGCACCATTTGGAATGTTATCGAGAATTATTGTCTGCAAACAAGGATTGTTGGTTGATTTTGAAAATATTGTGCCAATTTTGAGTTTGTTGCTGCCTACGAATGTGAATATACTTAGAATGAAGTTGGGGCACATAGGATATTATTACAAGTTCATACAAGTATATGCTGCCATCACAGCTCCGACTGAAAGGTTTCTAAAAAAGGATGTTGTATTTGTATGGAGTCAAGAGAGTCAAGAAATTTTTGATACGCTGAAGACCAAGATGGCTTCCACACCAATATTAGTTTTTCCTGATTGGAGTAAAAAGTTCCATGTACATGTGGATGCATCATCCATTGCGTTGGTAGTGGTGCTCGCACAACTAGGGGAAGGAGATCTTGATCACCCGATCGCTTTTGCTAGTCAAAAGCTATCATTTGGAGAGAAAATTTATATGACCACAGAGAGAGAAGGTCTGGCGATGGTATATGCACTGCACTGCAGGTGCTCTCTGCCATTTTCTTCAGTGTCCTGCCACAAGATTAATCTTCTGAATAAACTTCTCATATAACATTCGAGACAGCATAGTAAATTATAAAGGGCACTCCATCTAGCTGTCTCATCACCCTCACAAGGGTAGTATTCTGGAATTTCTGAACACCTCTAATTCCCTAACTCCCAAGTCAGTGCAACTCTTTGAATTCCTGAGTTCCTGATTCCAAAACTCCCAAATCTAGTTCTAAATTTGTGAATTACTTGGACAACAGTCCATGCTATGTTAAATATTCTTTGATTTTGCTGTGTTATTCTCTGATTACAGTGTCTTCTACCTCAATTGAGGGAAGGGAGAGTCATTTTGTCAAACTGTATTGAGTTCTCTGATTCTTGTTGCCAAGTATCAATGCTTAGCCTTGGCCATACAATGTGATAGCAGTGAGAAAATCTTATAATGGTTGAGATCTGAAATGTATTGTAGATGACTATTGGGAAAACTTCATCTTTTACTTAAATATTCAGATCTGGAAATGAGAGTTATTTGACTCATAATACAGAGTTATGAAAGTACTATAGCAGCCTTAGAATGTGCTCGCATTCCATATTCAATCCAAGCTGGTGTAGCTTGTCAGAATGCCTTCAGTATAGCCTGGAATATGGATGGTGTCAAAATATCAGGAATCTCGAATCATCCTTTCTTTCCCTTGATTTTTCTCATGTCTACAGAGAATACAACAAGAATGCAGATGGCTTATCCAATGAGGCACTCTCTATGGCATCTGGCCTCTTACAGTTCACTGGAATATGTGAAGGTGAAATAGTGGGGAATGGATCAATGAAGATATTTTAATTTGAGTCTTTCACATCTTTGATGTCTATTATTTCAAGAGTGACATAATTTAGATTTTTTACATCCTTTGGATGTCTGAGGCAGATGTTGATCGCCTGTTGTATCAGTTTCTTGGTAGGTCCATAAGTTCCTCCCTGGATAAGCCATGACTGGGTTCTTCATGTATTCCCTTGTAGACATCTTTTGAAGTCAGGATGAAGATGGGATGTATTCCTTGGTATTTTGATCTTGGTGGTCAAGTTGGTTATCTAACCTCTCAATGTATCTATCTGGAAGAGTCTCTGAACTAGATGTCTTTATATGAAGTTTGATAATTCATTTTTGGCATATTATAACCTTAAAAACACATTTTATGCATCCTATTATATGCCCTTTTCTTACAACCTAAAAGGTGACCAGTCCCACACCAGTCCAATGTTGACAGAGAATATTTCATAGCATATCTTCTACATAGCTAAATTATTTAATAGAAGAAGAGTAATTTCAGAACTATATTTAATACTAATTGTCGTTGCATGAAGTTTGATAATTCATTTTTTTCAAATTATATAAGATTTATAAAACATGTTATGCCTTCTATAGTATATGTTCCTTGTTTACCAAAAGGTGACCAGTCCAATGTTATGTTAAGAAAGGATGTGTCATCACATATCTTCTACATAGCTAAAAACTTGTGTAAGAGTAATTCCAACACTGTCTACATCAGTTTGACTAGGTCTACAATGTTGATGATAAAATGAGTATGCATGTTAAGATTGTGATGTGAAATTAAATGCCTCCCTTCCAAAATCTTGCCGATTTCTCTTTGTTACCTGTCATTAGAGCTACAATACCTATTCACAGTAATGTGAATGATTTAGGTCACTTAAAGTGTTATGGCTGCAATTTCATTGTGTTGTTGAGCTGTGGAAGCTCTACCAACTATGTAATCTTCACCATTTGGATGCAAAATTGATCTCAAAGATTTAGGGAGTGAATTTAAGAGTTGTTGCATTTATGTGGGAAGTTTCCAAAGTGGTTTACTTGAGCTTTGTGAGTGACTATTGAACAAATTTATCTCTCCTTGGACCGTTCTTCATTTATTAGGCGAGTTCACTTATTACTATGTTTTTTTCTTACCCCAAGGCCAAACACCATGTAGAATAGGGATTAGGCTTGCAGGTTGGGAATATTAGTCAATTAATATGTTTTTATCATTTCCTAGAGTGGATTGTAATGCTTGGGGCATTTCCATAAAAAAGAACAAAGACCTTTGATCACCTCTATGTTTTTTCATCTCTTGTTTTGATCACCTTTTGATCTTTTGCAGGTACGTTGAAGTTGAGAAGTATATTTATTTTGTCAGAGAGAAGTGAGGTGCTTTATAAT
>LPNX010126765.1:0-49592 GCA_001517045.1 Pseudotsuga menziesii | reverse complement strand
GCATAAAAGATTTTAAGCCCTACATTTTATGTGAACTCTTCAGCCATCATCAGTGAAACCAACTGTAAGATAGAAAGCAGTGTTGAGTGGGCTTGGGAAACCAACTATAAAATACCAAAATGGTGCTTGGATAAAAAGTCTGTGATGGAAAGAAGCAGTTATAAATGGTCTAAGTTTCATTTTTGAACCCTTCTTGGGGAAAACACACTACTGTTTGAGATTGGTACAAATAAACCCTCTCTTATTTGTTTTGACATCATGTGATACATTTTAATTCCTAATAAAGTGATTTGCCTAAGGGCGCCTATCAAGTGTCGCCCTTTCTTGTGTTTAGTTTTTTTTTCCTTAGGTAGAAATATAAAGGGGTATAAAAAATGTAAATGAAAAAATGGATACATGCAATATATAGGGAAAATAGGGGTTTTTTAAAATCGGCAAGGCATATTGGGAGGGGGTTAAAAAATGATTTTGGGAGGTATTTTCCAATATTTTTTGAAAATAGGGGTATTGTTTCATATGCCACGAACGAACGTGCTATGGCATGGTTTCACTAAGTGAAGACCCCGTGTCTGCTATCAACCTACTACCTTTGTTGTGGACGTGTTCCAAACTGAAGAGTCGTTCAACTGTAACTGCCATGATCCAATTTAATTTGACCTTGGGATAAACTTGGTCCTATGGATAAATACGGCCTCGGTCTATAAAATTCACCTCCCACAATGAAATCACCAATGAGTCACCAAACTTAAATGTAGACATGAAATGGAAACCCTCAATAGATTCCCACTTAGGCTAGCAGGAAAACCAGCTCTGATACCACTGTAATATCCCAAACTGATATTTTCCTGTTTATGGGTATACTGTAGATGGCTAACAGATTTACTCCTTAATCAAATAAGAAAGCAAACCCCGAACTTTGCATGCATGTAGTTGCATGCAAATATGTGCCCTAGAAAAATACTGAGATGCTATAAAATAGGATAAATGAATGCATGTACATACTAGTATATAGATCAAATCAATAAGGTACTGTTGGGAGCTCGGATGATGTGCACTAGGGTTATAATACCCCTATGATGATGATGGAAGCAACATGCGGAGGTTTTGAACCCTATAGGTAGGAAAACGAATTGCTTTGTTTCTAATCATGGTGACACGGTGTGATGGTGAAACCCTCTGGCTAGATGAATAATCAACCTCCGGGAATAACTGTTGAATGTAACCTGATGATGAACTAGTGTTGAACCTGTATGATTCAACTTGATGATGAACTAGGGAGGATAGATTTCACTACCGAAATACACCAGTTAGCTGAGCATGTGCTCAACCCCAACTTAGCTCTCCCAACTCTCCAATTCGACTCCACAAATCAATTATCACATAAGTCCCTTCTCCATTCACTTTATCTTTCTTTTATAACTTTCAACTGCAAAAACCCTAACTTTTGACCTAACTAGGTCAGTTTAACTTCTAATTTGCAATTGACTTGCATGCATGTGCATGGAAACTTAATCGGGTGCATGCATCATTAAATAATGCTAAAATGTCATGCATGCAGGTGGCCTTTGGCTCTGGTGTCCCTCTTCGACCCAATGGTGATATAATATTGATGGCCTAGATGTTCTGTAGATGGAATGAGTCTTCAGTTGATTCACTGACTTTCACTACCCGCTTGAACCGACAGGAATCACATAGGTTAGCAGGTTGGTCCTCAATGCCTTGGAAAAAGAGGACATTATAGAAACAATGTGACATATGCATACAAGAACTATTTATAAGAAAATACATAAACACTTATTCACATCATACATTCACACGAGACAAATACATTCATCAAATACACATTGACACATTAATTGACATGGAAACCCATTCGGGAAAAACCACAAAGGAGCTCTACATTTGGCATGAGAAATAAATGCACCTTTCGTTTGTGCAACTTTCATCTGTGTCTTCCATAATTAGCATGGGTTATTGAGTCTCAATAGTGGATTCTGCAACTTAACTTGTACTAGAAATCAAAATTACCATGCTCTGTAAAAAAATCACTTAAGCTCTTGCAGTCGCAAACAACAATTTCTCTTCTCAAATGCAACATAATGAAATGAAACTTTGACATCATAAAATATATAATAAAATATTATGAGTTAGTCATTTTGTGGGGAAGGTATATTTACAACTCACCTCTTGCACTACAATCTATGTAACTATAGTTAAGTTAAACTGAAAAGATACTGACAAATAAAATTAATAAAAACTCCCTATGACATGACTAGAAGTAGGATTACTTTTAACACATAAATGTACTCAAGTAAAGTAATTTCTAATTAAATAATGTAAAATCCATGCCATGAATATGAGAATTGGTCGTCTCAATTATGGACCATTTATTCCACTCAACAAACCCATTTTGTTGTGGGTTGAAAGGTATAGGAAACTCCTTTTTTATACATATTTCTCTATCAAAAGAATCAAACTTTGTGAAGGTATAATATCATCCATTATCTCAATGAATTACTCTGATCTATATTCCTGTCTAATTTTCAACAAAGGCCTCTGATTTTGTGAACTTATTGAACACTTTATCCTTGGTATTCAAAAATAGATCAAGGTCTTGTGAGATAAATCATTAATAAAATTGACAAAATAATGACTACCTATCAAGGAGGTTGAAGACACTGGGTCCACATACATCTAAATGGATTAGATTAAGACTCCTAATTGGTCATTTCTTGCTACTAGGAAACATAGTCTTTAGGTGCTTGCAAAGAGCACATCATATGTAGACACCCTCCTTCTCTATCTTGAAGTCTAGTAATCATGATACTATCTTTTTCAAGATATTCAATGATCCATAATGTAAGTGACCAATACATATGTTCCATAACTCGAACAACTTAGTACTAGCATGCACAATGAATCATGCTTCACTAGATCTACCTGCAACTTGGAAGGACCTTCAACATGAACCCATTTCTCCACAACATGGGTTCATATCCTAAATATTACCTCTTGATCATAAAAATTTTCCATACACTAAATATATACCATACAAGATATTAAAAGAACATTTTTATTTAACCCAGGAAAAAAAAAGCATTAATCAACTCAAAAACATCACTTTTGGGTGTCAAGAAGGAGATAGAGGAAACTTCTCTCATAAGATAAGTGGCATCCTCACTAAACTCTACACTCATACCTCCCTCTTGATAGTAAATATTGATGAATAAATACCTATCATAGGTCATATGTATATAATTAAGATCCACTGTCCTACCAACCAACACTGCACATAGTTGTTGTAGAGAGAAGTTTTCTATGGCTAGGGTTTAAGAGGCCATCAACATACTAGGGTTGAAAGGTGGATTCATATAATTATGCAAGTATATATAAGCAATACTTATAGATTATAATGGTCCATACCTTAGCCAAATGAAGGTTGATCCAAGCATCCCTTTAATCCTCCTCTTTCTCCTCTTACTCCAAGAGACCTACAAAACAAATTATACCTTCATCAAACCAAATAGACTATATGAAAAGAGATTATGTTCAATAAAACATGAAACCCTAAGATGGTATATATCATCATATAATCAAAAAATATATTGAAATACACATTGAATAATGAATGGGGAAGAAGAATGACATCGCATATTTACTAAACATGCAAGAAGTACAAGTATACCTTCTCCAAGCTAGGCACCTCATGAAACCTTGATCTAGTTCTCCTTCTTATATTCTCTAATGAAATCATCCTCCAAGATCTCCAACACAAGGACATAGCTTCTAGGTAGAAGGTGGGGGGGAATGACAGTCCCAATTCCTCCAGCATAACAATGAAATGATTCAAGTCCCCTCTCAAGGATCTATCTACCTCTATTTATACATTTTTGAAGAGATAGGGTCAAATGAAAATTAGTTACAACCAAAGGAGTGAGTTGTATAACCACCCAAACTACCCAAAATTCAAGAAACATCCACTTTTTACATGTACAAGATGTCCTCACGAGATGCAATGACAACAGTTGTGAATGCGAAGCGCTAATTGCAACCTGTAATGACAACAGTCATGAATACAAAGGGATTCATGGGTTTAATTGCATAAAATTCATGAATACAATAGTAATTTGGGGTATTCACAAGTAAGATGAAGGGAAATTCATGAGTACATAGGTGAAACACATGGGTACCATGTAGGCCAAGCTGCAAATAGGTCAAAGATTCTCATTGTAAGGATATTTTTGGGAATCTTCATACTTCAGAGTCTTCTGGAAAGTTGTTTCTGGCTCAGATACCTTTCCAACAGTTTAGAGAAGAGGTAAAACGGTATTACAGACGTCTAGATATGGTTCCTCCAAGTTAGTTTTTTTTCAATGACTTTTAGTGACTTTCATAAAGTGTCGTCATGGAAGTGTTGACATGCAATGAAAATATGGGAAAGTGGTCACATGAGGAGATGTATCATTTTGGGCTCTAAAAATTGGGTTCTCATGTTTGGAGACCATAATCTCCCACTATTGTAATTATACAAATATATTTAGAGATATACATTTATTCTCAAGTATTTGTGCATTGTTCTGATTTTTCTTCTGGATGCTGAAAAGTTTTACATCTAATAAAATATGAATAAGTTAATGTTAGACATATTTTCACAACTATTGATTCACCGCCCACTCTTAGTAATAACTTAACACCAACAATTGGTATCTGAGCGAGTGTATTTAGTAAGCAAACTAACATTTGGAAGACAGATCCAGCATGGAGACGATGAAACTGGAAAGGCTTCCTAAAGCCACAAATGGTGCAATGGAAAATGAAAAAACTTGCAGAAGTGCATTTTGAAGGATAATTGATCAATGCTTTGGAAGACTTAGAGAAATATAGGAACAAAAAGAAGGCTCTAAAATAACAACTTGCAAAACATATAGAATAAGCTGAAGTAACAAGTAAGTTCAAATTGGAAACAATTGAACAACTATCACATCAAGAAGAAAAGTGTGAAAAAATGGAAAAATAATTCGATCATCTAAAAGAATAAATACTCAAGGAAAACGATCAGCTGAATTCTTGGAAAAATCCCAACAGAGAATTAGTAAATTCAGAAAACTATAGAAGCCTAGCTAAAAATATAGGAACAAACTTGAGAAGCTACGTGAATGTAGTAGAATGGTTTCTGTCAAAATAGGGACAACATTACAAAAAAATGATGTCTTCTTCTTTGAATGTAATTTATTTGCAGCCAGAAATCCATTGACCCACAAGGTATCAAACTGTCTTTCTAAGAAACTACTTATGGTGTAGAAACTTTGGTCACAAAGAAACAAACTGTACAAAATATTTGAGGAACTATTCTAAAGAGAAAATAATGTCCTATAGAAGTAATGGTGTTTAGATAAAGACTGAATGTTCACAAGAAGTCTCAAATCTCTTCATTCCTTTAAGTACAAAAAATGAGTGCCAACAATGCAGAAACTATAGACATATGAATTAAAAATGCGAAAAATAGTCCTCACTAGAAAATAGTCATCACTTGAAGAAATGATGGTAGAAAAAGCTCATTCAATCAAGTCATGGAGGATGAAATATAACACAAAATGAATAGAATAATAAATATGAATGGTATATTGATAGTGGGTTCCCTAAACATATAATACGAGGCAACAAAAATTTCTTGAGCCTCGAAGTAGAAAAAGGAGTAAATGCTACCATACAACAGAGGATGCATTTCAAAGGTATTTGTTTCTTGGTTCACCTAATATATAAATTGGTTCAAAAGCATGGATGTTGTGGCTACACATAGAAGGAGAATATAGGGGACTTAGTTGCAAGTTACATGAATGGCTCTTCTATCAAAAAACACATATCATCATTTCCTGTATGTACAAGATAGAAGGAAAGTTTGATAGCAAAAATAATACGAAGTCCTATTACTGAAAATGTGAGTGTTATACACCTGATTGGCACCTATCCCTCTGAGTGCTGACATCCCTTAGTTCGGCACACAAAAGGAAACTTATGGATTGAGGTTTGCCTAGTTTCATTATACCTTGGTTGATGATGAAATACATTGCCTATATGCCCAGCTGATTACTTTGCCATTTTGAGATTTTGAGTAGCATTCGTGACTATATCTATTGGCATCTAGTGCATCATATGTGAGTATCATGTTCAGCAGATCGTGCATACCTGTATACGCGGGTTAACTTGTATAGGGTCACGTATCATACGCGGGTTTCTCTACTACAGACCCACGTATGGTTTCCTCAAAATTAATATTTAAAAACACTCGATAATGGAATATTAGTTCATTCATTTAACTTAATCTTCCTAACTGCCACAACCTCCCTAACCTTCGAGAACTGCCTCATTTCATCCATATAAATAGAGGCCTTGGGGAGGGTGTTTGGGAATGATACTTGGAGAGCAAAGTTATGCTGGTGGATTGTCTACAGAAATCTTTGGAGCAGAGAAACTCAGAGTCCTTTGGTGACAGAGGAGTCCTTGTTCAGAGATTGGGTTGTAACCTAAACTCTTTCTATTATTGTTAATAAAGATATTACTTCTTCCATATGTGTTTCATATCTTGTGGATTGGTAAATGTTTACATTTCAATATGATATATGATTTGCCTAACCTGCATCTATATATATGAATTGCTTTGTATCTGGAAGAATGTTTATTAACAGGTGAAGGAGGAACTATCCTAGAGACTTTGGAAGTGGATCAGAGAGGGAGAAGATAGCAAGGATCAACCTTCGTTTAATACAAGTAAGTCCTTCTACTTTCCTATTTCCTATTCTGTGCTTTTAGAGTCAAACTATCTGCAAGTTATGAGTATGTTGGTAACCCCCCATACCTAGGTTATTAGGTGAATTATCCATTACAACAGAACCGACGACTCTGCTGGGGAAGCCAAGTCTACTTTAGGTCTTTTTCTGTTGTCTTGACCAGTCATTGCTCGAAGTTTTGTTTGTGATTTTTTGTCCTACTTTCTTACTTACTGTAGCATTTGAAAGTCTTGGGTCTTTCTCTGTTTTTGAGAATTATTTTTATACCCATTCGCGGGTTGTCCCACTGGACAGTCGCGAATACTGAGTGTCATACGCAGGTTGTCCCACTGGACAGTCGCGAATACCGAGTGTCATACGCGGGTTGTTCCACTGTACAGTCATGCATCATTCGCGACCTGCACTACTACACAGTCACGTATACTCCTGAAAACTGTGATTTTTGTGTCAAAGTTTGCTTGTTCTTTGGCCTGTTATAAGTCCTGTTTTCTGTTAATACTTTCTTTAAGAGTGTTGCAGAGTTGTCTGAGTGTATCAGGTGATCACATCTTAGTGCTTTTTGAAGCCCTTGGGTTCTCTTTACTTGTTTTATTTACTGTATGCATCTTGAAACTTTCTGGCCTGTTTGGGTTGTTGGTTTGAGTGCCTGAGTCTAGATCAGTGATAAGGGTCTTAGACTCTGTCTGTCCAATCTGCTGTCTGTCAGTTATTGGTTTACACTTTCCTGTTTAAAAGTATGCAGTGATCTCTCGGTCATTGTCTGCACCCAAGTTGACGTCCTAGCCTGCTTTTCTTGCTGGTTTTTAGGTTCTCTTTCCCTGTTAGTTTCAGTTTGTGTTTTTTATACAGTCCATAAGTGTCAAGTTCACTCAAGTAGTGCATTGTAGATGCATAGTACTTTTTTTGAGCATTTTTTAAAGTGAAAAACAAAACATAGTTAATCTTTTGCATTGTAATTTTTGCATTAGAGTAGTGTTTGTTTCAGTTTAAGAAATACTGTCTCAAAAAAATACAAAAACATATAGGCTTAGTTTCTCTTTTTGCTGCATATAATTCATCAATACGTATCTGAAAAAATGAAAAGAAGTTTATTTTGTAGTGATAGTTTGCTTTAAATGCACTTTTACTTTCATTTATTTTCTGCTGAGTCAAAACACCATACAGTCCATCACTTCCACTTCCTTTGAGTAAAGAACAACCCTTAAAATTAACGCATAAATTTAAAATTTATTAGTAAGTTTTTATTTTTAGGGCCTTTCACCTACTAGCTTAGGCTATATTTGTGGGCTAGGGAGTGTAAACTTCCCACAAATTATAAAATCAGACATAATGGACCATTCATTAGGTAAATACTTGGTTCTACCGCTGTATTTGGGAAGCTCCTCTCAAACGGGAGTTAAGCACTATGCCGCGTGGAGGCTTGGACAGAGGGGATAACCCCCCGAATCCTTGTCAAAACGTAACCCATGAATTTTACGCATCTGGGGATTCTGTCCTAGATAGAGTTTCGGGCTCAGCTACCCTGCCCATGCGTACGAGTTTGGCTTGCGACTGTCCCCCCAGACAGTAGGTATTGTCAAGGTAGCCTTAGTCTCTTGTCTTTTTAGGGCTCATACCCAGGTAAAACGAAAGGTTATTTCTGGTTCACCTTGAACGGACTTGGAAGGTAACCCTTGTGGAAAGTGTAGGAGGGAGGTTGGGTGATTCCTCCGCTTGTGCCTAAGAACCCCTCAAGGACGTCAAGTAACTGTTCATCATATTTCTTTGGGAAAGCATATCTTTATAGCCTGTTTTGATTGCTTGAGACATAGGATTTTTTTAGTGTATGCTCTGTGGATCTGCTTGTGTTTAGTTGGCCTTAGGGTGTGATTTTTTAAAGTCTTAATTCTGAAGGAACAACTTGTTAGAAGGTCAAGAAGGTTGTGAAACCTTCCTCCTCTCTCACCAATAGAACCTCCACCTTTACCCCAAAGGCAGAGATTAAGCACAGGTGGTTCTTTTGAACTAGTAGGAGTAAGTGAGGTTCTTGGTGAACCGAAATTAATAGCTAACCTCTTTGACTTTGATACAGTCGAGGTAGAATAATTGCAAGCTCACGAGTTTGCAAGAAATTATAATACCCCCTTGACTGATTTGAACAATCCAGTGATCATGCAGGTTAGGCCTTTTAGTTCACCAGTGCTAGGTGTACCTGTAGGTAGAGCTATGTCTTCTAAGGGAGAAATTTCATTTCTTTTCACCTCAACCCTTCCGGTTGAAGGGGTACTACCTCCGTCGGTTAGTACCCCTAGATCTATTTTACCTTCCACACCCTTAACTCCAGCAAGCCGGGTGGTCCAACCACCGGTTTACTCGAACATTGGAAGTATGTCCGGTGATATGGCTACTGGGATTCCTAGTATGCCTACAATTCCTTCTTCCTTCCCTTACACTACCCACAGTAGTCCGGTGGGATCCTCAGCCTTTGTCCAAGGATTCCCTTGGAATGGGGGGCACATACCCCCATCCAGTCCATACGTAGGCCCACCTCCTTCATATGTAGGAGTGTAGTTTGGTAGCAACACCTCTTACGGGCAAAGCTACCAAACCCCTATTTCGGTCCCATACACAAGCTCTCCCTTCTCTTTGTTTAGTGGAGGGATACCTGCTCCAGTCTTTTAGACCCCAACTTCCATGGGGACGGCCCAAACCACTTACACTGCACCTCCCACCCAAAATGCGGTGGCTTATGGATGGAACCTGTTCCAAAGCAACCTACCCACTTCACAACTGGTGTCTAGGGGCAACCCCACCTTTACTTATGGGCTATCAGGGGCAAGTACCTCTAATCCCCAAGCTAGTACCTCTAGTACACCGGCTAGGCCAAATCTTCCTTTTCTGGCAACTTTGAACTTGCCAGACTTATTAAAATTGATGAACGATCCAGTGAGGCATGACCCTCTGTGGCCACCTGTTCCCACCAAACTTCCCTCGGACATCCCTAAGTTCGAAGGTAAGGCTGGTGAAGATCCTGGGGCACATGCCACCACCTTCAACTTATGGTGTTCTTCCAACTCATTGAATAAATATTTAGTGAGATTAAGGCTGTTCTAGAGGACCTTGACAGGCACTACAGCAAAATGGTACATTGAGCTGCCTTCTGCTGCTTTTAGCAGCTTCTGGGACTTGGCTACCGCTTTCCTTAGCCACTTTCAGCTTCCAGTCCGTTACGACTTCAGAACGGACTTGTTGTCCACCTTTAGACAAAACAAGGCAACCCACATCTCGGATCATATCTAAGAGTGGAGGAGGCGAAAGATCCTCATTAAAGCTACCATCCCTCCTGAGTTTCTATCAGAATGGTTCCTTAAATCTTTATTGCCCTATATATCTAAGGATGTCTCCACATCAGGAGTGACTAGTGAGGAAGAAGCCATACTCAGGGCCCAGCAGTTGGACTTGATTTATTCACAGTCTGGGATTTTATATGAAATCATCCCTGAGGCACCAAGGCCTTCTCATGAGGCCAAGAAACCCAAGCCTGGACCCCATGCCGATGGTGTGGTTGGGTCTGTAAAGTCTCCCACTGTAGATTCTTTGACAAAAAAACTTCACCAATTGTCTGTCAAACAGTCTATGGCGGAGGCAGCAAAGGCTTCCCCCTCCTCCCAAAGTGCAAATGTTTTTGCACAAACCTCTTCAAAGGGAAATCAGCAGCCCGACGGGAAGAAGAAGAAAGGTAAAAAGGGAGAGGGAAACCAAAATAAAAACAAGCCAAAGCCCACGAACAATGCTGATGGGGGAAAAAAGGAAAAGAAGAAATTCAAGTTCCCTTGTAAGTTGTGCCAAGGGGACCATCTTACTCATCTTTGTCCCCTCATGGAACAAGCTCAGAAGCTGTTACAAATGCAACCGTCGGCTGTCCTGAAGGATCCATTTCCCTAAGGACAGAATTCTGCTTCAGCTTCTACCATAGCAGGGGGCCGTCAAACTGCTCCTGACCCTAATTATATCAACATGGTTAGATCCTCAACTTTGTTATAAACCAGGAACAAGAACTATGAGAAAGAGACCGATGAGAAGGGTAAAGCTGTAGTTGAATCTTCCAACCCTCTCACTATAGAGAAACCTGCGGAAACAATGCCAAAGATACACAAAGGTATCTTTAAGAAGCCTTTGCATAACCCAAATGCTCGAGCCGCTTCTAACTACTCTGTGGTTGAAGACTTGGCCCAGACTCCATGTGCAATGTCAGCTTTGGAGGTGCTACAGAGCTATCCCACTCAGCGGAATTCCCTTTTAGCAGCTCTAGGTAGCATGGACTCTTTGAGTCTCTTAGCAAAATTTAATCTCTCAGATGTTAAAATTCACCTCCCTTATCATGTAACTTTATCAATAGATGTTGTCCATGGTGGTAAGACCATTGGATGAGCGGTTGTTGATGAGGGAGCCTCTACTTGTGTTATGTCCCTGGCTTGTTGGAAAGCTCTCGGATCCCCAGAGCTGGTCCCATCAACCACTTTACTTACTGCTTTTGATGGAAGGTATTTCCATCCACATGGTATCATACCAGCTTTCAAGATTAAGTTGGCTAGAAAAGAAGTCTCTGTTGAAGTCGAAGTGATTGATGCTCCATTGGACTACAATTTGCTTCTGGGTAGGAATTGGACTTATGCAATGTATACTGTTGCATCTGCTGTCTTTCGTGTCGTGGTATTTCCACATGAGGGAAAGCTGGTCACTATTGACCAAATTGATTTTACTCGTAAAGGCTGCTTAGAGTCTAAAGATTCCACTGTGCCATTGGTTGATCAGGCCAAACCTACTGCACAGAGCTTGGGGGATGGACTGTATGCATCATTGATGGGCACATTCAATATTCCAGCTCCAGTCCTTTATCTCGGTTATACTACTGTAGGGAAGTCCATTGATTCAATGGTCGATAGGACTGATCCTTGGGTCCTCCCAACCCCTCAGGAACCGGAAGTGCCCTTGTCTACAGTGGAAGTGGCATATCAAGCTATTACCCAAACCACTGTAGATCCCATTCCAGATCCTCTTACAGTCTCGGATGATCTGGAAGAATTTTATATGCCTGCATGGGCGGATAATTCTTTACATTCCATAGATTGCTTAGACATTGTTTTACCTTCAGATGAAGCTATTCTGGAAGCTATGTGTTCACGTGATAAGATATGTGAGGATCTTCATCACCAATCTTATTTCCTTCTAGAGCTAAGCAAGATAGAAAACCAAGAGTTCCATGTGAGACTGTCGGATGATGTTGATACACCCGTCAATCCTTTACCTAGGGAAGGAGTGTTTGTCGAGGGGAATATGGCAAACATTTCCGCTACTATACCGATCAACATCTCTGTAAAGCTAGATGTCGTGGAAAATATCTATATAGGTGCAAACTTCTCTCCGGAGGAGATTGCTATTTATACTGCCCTTTTCAAGGAATTCCGTGATATCTTTGCCTGGTCATATGAGGAGATGCCAGGAATTGATCCATCTATTGTTCAACATGAGATCCCAACCTATCTTGATGCTAAGCCGGTTCGGCAAAAATTATGCCCCGTGAACCCGCGTAAAGCGGCGGCTGTGAAGGCAACGGTAGAAAAGCTGTTGAAAGCAGGTTTTATATATCTCGTTGCTTTGACTGAGTGGGTGTCCAACCCAGTCCCCGTTGATAAAAAGAAAGGGGCTATTCGTGTTTGTATGGACTTTCGAGACCTTAACAAAGCCTGTCCCAAGGAAAACTACCCTACACCATTTATTGATCAAATCATAGATGCATGTGTGGGTAGTGAAGTATTTTCATTTATGGATGGTTTTTCCGGCTATAATCAAATTCAAATCAAACCAGAAGACCAGCATAAAACTGCTTTTATTTTCCCTTGGGCTACATTCTCTTATAGAAAAATGCCCTTTGGATTGAAAAATGCAGGGCAACCTTTCAATGAGCCATGAACTTTGCTTTTCATGATATAAAAGCCATTGTCGAGCCCTACCTTGATGATTTTCCTACTCATTCTCGCAAGAGGATTCAACATCCAAATCATTTACGGCTAATTTTTGAGAGATGCAGGTACCATAGGGAATACCGACGCAAGTTACGTCTTCATGCTAAAAACTACCTCATAATCGGAGATACATTATATCGGAGAGGGGTAGATTCTGTCTTGCGCCGCTGCCTTACTCATGAGGAAGCAGAGATTGTCCTAAATGATTCCCATAGCAGAGTGTGTGGGGGTCATTTATCTGGGTTAGCAACAGCCCAGAAGATATTACGTGCCGGGTATTTCTTGCCCACCATCTTTAAAGATTGTGTGGAAGCTGTAAAACACTGTCATCCATCTCAGCTGTACACCAAAAAAATGCGGTCACATCCTACTCCCTTGTTTCCCGTTGTCTCGGTAGGCCCCTTCATGAAGTGGGGGATCGATTATATGACATGCAACCCAGCCTCGGCTAGGGGGCACAAATACATCATTGTCGATGTTGACTATTTCACAAAATGGGCAGAGGCAATGCCTACTTTCAAATACAATGGGGAAATAGCAGCTTACTTCGTGTTTAATCAGATTATTGCTAGGTTTGGTATTCCCAAAGTGATTGTCACTGACCATGGCAGTCATTTCCAAAATCACATGATGACAGAGCTGACCACCATGCTCGGATTTCAACAAGAACATTCTTCTCCTTATTATCTGCAAGAAAATGGTCAGGTCGAGGTTGTAAACAAAAATTTAAAAACTATTCTTAAATGTACTATTGATACAGCCCATTCAAATTGGCACATCATGTTATATCCTGCTCTTTGGGCTTATCGAACCAATGTCAAAACTGCTACGGGTTTTTCCCCATTCCAACTCGTTCACGGGGTGGAAGCTATTACGCTGATTGAATGCGAAATCCCATCCTTGCAGATAGCTATTCATGTGCTACCTGACACAACTGAGCTTGAAGAACGGTTGCTCCACTTAGAACACCTTGATGAGGAACGTAGAGATGCGTTGACTGCAAATAAAGCTCATAAGAATAGGGTTAAATCTCAATATGATAAAACGGTCAAACCTCGGGTTTTCTCTGAGGGGGAACTTGTCTTGCTCTGGGACCAAGATAAGGAGCCCCTGGGGGCGAGAAAATTCAAGGCTATGTGGTTGGGACCCTATGTTGTGTCTAAATTTTTGAGTAAAGGCGCATATGAATTAGTATATTATGATGGCAATAAGCTGCCTGAGCCTAGAAATGGGCTCTACCTAAAGAAGTACTATGCCTAGGCTTAGCACTTTTTCTTGTATATTAATGTATGTATTTTTATGTACATTAGGTTGTCAGTTTCATTTTTTATACTATCTGCTGGTTGTTGCAGATGTATTCCAAGATGTATGTAGGTTTTGCTAATGGCGCCAGCCGTCACACTTGTAACCTGGCTTCGGCAGCATGGGTTTTCTACTCCCCTTCAGGACAACTTGTTGCCGTGGGTGGTGCTTGTCTAGGTCCTGCTTCCAATAATGTTGCTAAGTATAGGGCTGTAATTGAGCTCCTATGGGAGGCCTTGTCACGAGGCATCACCCAGCTTGAAGTCCGTTTGGATTCTCAGTTGGTTGTTTCCTAGCTCAATCGAGCTTACCAGGTGCGTAATCCTACATTGTTACGTCAGTTCATGCAAATACGTTTACTGGAAAGACATTTTGAAGTTATTACTTTTAATCACATCCCAAGAAACCAAAATTCATTAACTGATGCATATGCTAATTATATTTTGGACTGGCATCTCACACACATTCCATAAAATATACAGCAAATACATAAAAAACACTTGTAAATAAGCTGACAACCAAACCAAATATATATATATATATATATATATATATATATGTAAATATTTGTTCATACATAGGATAGGTCAAGTCTGATCCATAGATCCCATCATGTACAAAATATACAAAAAGTGGATCAACATCCATCAAAATGCCTAAAACTAAGCCTGCCCGCCATGGCCACTGGGACCTCCTTGGCCCCCGTGATCTCTGTGCCCCCTGGCTTCCTCAGCCTCCTCAGCTTCGGCAGCCTCCACTACATCTCTATATACATATACTACTCTGGCTACCCGTCTGAAAAGACGTAGCCAGGCCGGTGGAACTCCAACTACGGACTCCTGCATAGCTACAAGGTGATGCTCTATCTGTATCGTAGGTACTCGCTCAGTCAGCCTACCTAGCTTCACCTCGAGTACCGTGATCAATCCTAGGTCTCCCCCTGCAACAGGACGTACAAAGGTATGTTGGTGCCCTACAGGGTGGACTGGTCCAATATCTGCATTTTGACACATGAGTAGGGTTAGAATTATGCATATGTATATATCCTATCATTTGAAAATCCATAAAAATTTGATAATGATAAAAATAAAAAATGACTTACCCATCTCTCCCCATGATCCTCTTGGAGGGAGGACTAGGTCTGGATCACCTCAGAAATCTATCCCAGTGTATGGAAACTGCTCAAACGCTGGCACCTGCCATTCCCACCATGAATAGAAATCATCATCATACATGCTATGTACAACATCTCCTCCTCCTTGATGGAGGAAGATATCTCCCCACCGGCTCAGCCTCGGCTGCCGTGGATGATGAACCTGTAAGGGTATCGCATGACTCATAGCTAGCACCCTCTCAAAGAATAATGCTACCAATATACTAGCATAGATAAAGTTCTTCCGTCTCCCCCTCCTACAGTCGGAAAATTGCCTCCTCATGATGGGGGCAATCCCTGTACACAAATCAAAGAGTGTGCCTCGAAAGCAGTCCACCGCCACTCTCATCTGAGTCCTGGTGGCATGATGTAGTCCTGATGACCCTGAAAGTCTAACAATAGTACTGGCCAATACCTGCAATGTAAAGTCCTATATGTCTGCGATGAGAATGCTACTGCCCTTCTTTTGAGTACCTAGCCTACAGAATACGTCAACATAGTTCTGGACACTCAAGGGGTCACCACCGCTGCCAGTGCCCTCCAGGTTCACCGTTGCTCCCCGATGTGATAATCCGGTAATGAAATAGATTTCCTCTACGGTAAGCTCCAAAGTCTCACCTTGGATGTTGAACATCCCCAGGTCATGGTCCCAATAACTGACCAAGAACTCTAATATGCAGACATTGGCCCGCATGGGTGATGTGCAGAAAAAACTTGAATAGCCCACTATTCCGCAATGCTTGGATAGTAGGTGGGATTTGGAGAGCTGCTTGGTCCATCATCTCATGTTCCCTCTCCCTCCACTCCAGCACCATATTTTCCTGACAAAAAACACATAGTGTGATTCAGTAATTCATCATAAAAATTTGAAAATTTGACCTATTTTTAAAGCTTTTCGCTATGGCGCAGTATGTACGACTGTCCATTGGGACAGCTTGCGAGTCATTCGCGACTTCCCTATGCAGCAACTCGCGCATCAAACGCATATGCGCGGCTTTCCTATGTAGCAACCCGCATATACATTTTGCCATTTTTTATATTGATGAATTAAATTGAATTGACCATTAATTCTAAAATTTGTTTGGATGAAATTAAAGAGCACAGGGTGTAGATTTACCTAACACTGACGGATCTGAATTCCACTAGTCCAATTGTCCACAACGAGCGATCAAAGTTAGAGGGTAAAACTTTCCTTTTTGGTTCAAAAAGTGCAATGGTGAGAAATGTTTTGTTTTTCAAACTATTTATAGAAAAATTATTTCGTAAAGTGGGTTTTTTCTATAGTTTGAAACGTCAATTGATTAATACCATCCCTTTTTGTGCCTTGGAATAGGTTTACTAACTATTTCAAAGTGTTGATGCTTCTATAGGGTGTTTTTTGCTCTTCCCAACACATGTTGGCAACTTATCACTCCACATTAACCTTAGTATGCAACATTTTTCCATGGACTATGGTATTTTAAGCCATTAGTCCCTTGTCTCTACCATTGTTTTTCCATGGCTAGGATCCCTATTTCATGAGTATCATCCTTATATGCCTTTGCCATCCTTTGGTACTCATTCCGTCACTGTTTCAGGCCTAGGGGTTTCCTCATAGCTATTTTTCATGCCAAATAGAGCTTCCTCTGAATCTCTCTTTACAAGCTATCCCTTTATAGGACTCCCCGCCCTATGGAGTTTCTTTAGGCCCAGGTCTGACTCCTTCAAAATAGACTTGACTGCCGAGTAAACTTGTCCGTTCAGGCTCGTTAAGAATATGTGAATGGGCATCCGCATTGGTGGTAGGTTATCTCTTTCTTGGACCATGCGGAATAATACGAGAAAGGATCACTCTCTTTTCTTCGGAATTGAGAAGAGTATTCTCAGGTATAGGTTTATCACTTTTTCGGACCTGAGGGACTAAATTTACGGAAAAGGAACACCCAGTTTGAGCTTACTTTTTCTTTTTCATGCTCTGGACCCAAACATGAAAAATATTCCGAGTGTACTTTGTGTCTTTGTCATGCTCGTTAAACACTCAAGAACAAAGCAACTAGTTTATTGTTGTAATCCCCATTTCTCGTAACCAAATGGATCTTTCCGAGTGATCTTGCTTTCCTTCACACTCATAAAACTCAAGCTATTTTATGCTGTTATGGAAGGAGCGTTGGGTAGGTGGTAATTTAACCTTTTTTCGGACCTCCCCGACTAAGTACGAAAAAGGTTCACCTTTTCTTCTTCGGAAGTTAAGAGAGTTCTTCTGTGGTTTGTTTTATACTTTTTCGGCCTCAGGAGACTAAATTCGACGAAAAAGGACCCCCCTGGAGTCTTCTTGGCATTTTCAGACTCTCTAAATATGAAAATACCACATGAGCATGTACTAGTTCGGGCTCATTAAATCCACGGATCAGTGTATCAAGCATTATTTTCCCATCTCTTCAAGCTTGTTAAAAAATGAAGAGGGAACCGAGTTGGCTTTCCTGGACTCGTTAAAACTTAATAGGGAAGGTAAGGAAGAAGTTTTCTCTTGTTTTCAGTAATGGCAGCATGTCATCCTTGAACATAGCACTTTTTGCCTTCCGATATCCATGTTTTAGTATACACTTGTGTTCAGCTATCACTTTGAGTTTTGACTCCTCCTCTTGTCCATTATACCTGGGGAATCTGTTCATGTCTCCTACATGACAGATAAGTCTAGTTGTTCTATCTATCCGTTGTATGCTTCCTTGGGTCATCTCTGTGTCATGCTCACTGTTCAAGGATTATACCTAGTGTCTGATCTATCACCTGATCCTATTACTATTATAGCTGTTATCCATTTACTTGTGTCTATCTTCTTTTTCCCAGTTCCTAGTCACTCTTGTGATCCGTTGGAGGATCTATTTCCTTCCCTATCACAGTATGGTTCCGTTTCAGTACCTCCTGCTGACGATGACCTAGAGCTTTGACGATGGTACCTCTGGATTCACTTTCATCATTGGTGAACTCCTTTGCTTCAGTTGAAAATTATCATCTATTGGTTGACAAACTGTTGAATCCTTTCCATGTTTGACTTCAGCTTACCCTTATTCACATGGCTTGGATTGTACTAGTTCTTTGGGACCTTTTATGAAGACCTTAGTTCCTCACTCATGAACTAAGATGTGCAAGACTATGTTCCATTCCTATATCCGTCTTCCAGATCTTTGAAGACTCATCATTATTGTATTGTGGCTTTGCTCCACCTTTGTAAATACGTGGTTTTTACCCGTATCATATGATGTCCTCAAATATTGTAAAGGAGCTAGTGTTTCAGTAAATTGAACATAGCATCCTCAGATGTAACTTTGTATATGACATTACCATGTATTTGTTTCAGGTACTCCTTCTGCTCCGCTGGATTTCTGAGTTTCTCCTGAGTTAAATTTTATAATGTATTTCGGCCATCGTTCCCCTCTGACTTCATACATTAGGGGGAATCTCTTATACACCTGATTGGCACCTCTCCGTCCGAGTGCTGACATCCCTCAGGTCGGCACACAAAAGGACACTTATGGATTGAGGTTTTCTTAGTTTCATTATACCTTGGTTGATGATGAAATACATTGCCTATATGCCCAGCTGATTACTTTGCCATTTTGAGATTTTGAGTAGCATTCAAAACTATATCTATTGGCATCTCGCGCATCATACGTGAGTAGCATGTTTAGCAGATCGCGCATACCTGTATACGTGGGTTACACTTGTATAGGGTCGCGTATCATACGCGGGTTGCTCTACTATAGACCCGCGTATGGTTTCCTCAAAATTAATATTTAAAAACACTCGATAATGGAATATTAGTTCATTCATTTAACTTAATATTCTTAACTACCACAACCTTCCTAACCTTCGAGAACTGCCTCATTTCATCCATATAAATAGAGGCCTTGGGGAGGGTGTTTGGGAATGATACTTGGAGAGAAAAGTTATGCTGGTGGATTGTCTACAGAAATCTTTGGAGCAGAGAAACTCAGAGTCCTTTGGTGACAGAGGAGTCCTTGTTCAGACATTGGGTTGTAACCTAAACTCTTTCTATTATTGTTAATAAATATATTACTTCTTCCATATGTGTTTCATATCTTATGGATTGGTAAATGTTTACATTTCAATATGATATATGATTTGCCTAACCTGCATCTATATATATGAATTGATTTGTATCTATAAGAGTGTTTATTAATAGGTGAAGGAGGAACTATCCTGGAGACTTTGGAAGTGGATCAGAGAGGGAGAAGATAGCAAGGATCAACCTTTGTTTAATACAAGTAAGTCCTTCTACTTTCCTATTTCCTATTCTGTGCTTTTAGAGTCAAACTGTCTGCAAGTTATGAGTATGTTGGTAACCCCCCAGACCTAGGTTATTAGGTGAATTATCCATTACAATAGTGAGGAATGGAAATCACACCATGGTATTCTTGGTTACTTCTACCTCTACTAGAATCATACTTTTTCAGCAATTTTTTTTTTTTTGTATGGGACTATATATCAGATTTCGAAGGTAGATTATAACCAACATTCCTGTAGCAGTGCACACCAGCGTTATCTTGTACATTCAAGGTATGTGGATGATAACATTTATGAATGGTTCTAATATTTATGGGAATTCCTTTCAGACCTCCAATGTATACTCAAGCTTTAGCATGCTACTGCAGTCTTAGAGGTAATTCTATGAAAGCATTTGAACAATGTTTGGTATTCCTTTGGTCTATTCTCACTAATTATGAACCAATAAGGATTAACAACAATAGAAAGGTATAATTTTATTGGTATAATTAGGAAATTTCAGATGATCATCTACAACACTTCTAGATACTCGTATTCTTGTGACCTTATATGAATACATCACTAGTGAAAATATTGATTTCCTATGCAAGAAATTTTATCTCACGAGAAATACCAAGTGCCGTAAAATTTATACCTTCTGAAGATAATGATCATTTCCGTTAACAAGTGGATCTGAAAGGAAATCCATTTAGGAAGAAAATTCCTTTGAGAATTCAGGTGACCTAGAAGATTAGCTAGCTCATGAATGAAATGAGCTGCAAGGAGTGCGAAATAAAATTTTAAAAAAAAGTGAGCTTCAACATTTATTAAGTAAGCATTCCATGGGCATATTTCAAAATCAGTAATTACAGTAGTATTCCAACACATCCTTAACAGTATTGTGGTGTACCTAGAATATGAGACAATTTTATGACATTATTTTCTCCACATGAAGGTTGGAGGGCTACAAAACTTATTGGAATTTCCATATTTTTTCTTAGGACAACCACATCTTTGCTAGTTCATCTTAATTACATGGTAAAATTTTCATTTTGATACCATGAGCTTATTTGAATTGGGTTTGGTGCTTTCAAAAAAATTATATGCATGACTTTTGTTGAGTGATTGAGAGCCATATAAATTTGGTATCTACATTCATGTAGCAACATCCTAAAAAAATCTACGTTATATTCTTCTCCATGGAGCAATGGGCTAATTGTTAAAAGTGAAATGTTTGTGAAAATTTGAGAATCATTGAATTCTGCATATATTGGTTTATATATTCCAAGGCATCAGATAATGACAACATGTTAAGTTTGGGGGATATGGCTACTTTCCAACTAAGATAACAACTGCTACTTTCCATGAGGACATGGAAAATTATTCAGTTTCGGGGAGGAGAGAAAGCAATGCTATGATGTAGGATTTGATCCAGATCTATTGTAATCATTCCATTTTGATAATACATGATGGCAGTTTCTTAATTCTAAAGTTGTATACTTTCATTGTGGAGATCCATCTCTGCTCAGTGGAGGAAGGGCCCTCTTCCCTGAGCAGATGATGGTAGTGTTGATTGTAACTGTGTTATTGTTTATATTTTATTCTTATTTATTTCATGCTTCTATTCATTATATTTATCATAGTTGCATGCTTCCATTCATCATATTTTTCATATTTGTTGTGTTGTTAATTCGTTTAATAGATCGTTGGACATCATATCACTTCTTTTATATTCATGCAATTATATCTTATTTCATAAGAATAGATTTTGTTTGAAGTGTGTTATATTTATAGTTTGGTTTCATGAATAGGTTTTAGGTTTGATTTGTTTTCAAGAAGGTGTGATCTAGTTTACAAAGAGTTTTGATTGCATACCAATAGATAAGAGTATCAGGTAGAAATTGCGCTTGCATAGATCTTGCATGATAGCTTTGAAATAAAAGACTTCCTTGGGTTAATAATTTATGTTTAGCACTCTGGATGTTAAGTTTTAATTAACTCACATATAGTGGGAACAACATCAAACTGTCTTTATAAGAAACTAGTTAATGTGTAGAAACTTTGGTCACAAAGAAACAAACTGTACAACATATTTGAGGAACTATTCTAAAGATCAAATAATGTCTTATAGAAGTAATGATGTTTAGATAAAGACTAAATGTTCACAAGAAGTCTCAAATCCCTTCATTCCTTTAAGTACAAAAATGAGTTCCAACAATGTGGAAACTACAGACATATGAATTAAAACTGCAAAAAATGGTCCTCACTGGAAAATAGTCATCACTTGAAGAAACAATGGTAGAAAAAGTTCATTCAATCAAGTCATGGAGGATGCAATATAACAAAAAATGCATGGAATAATAAATATGAATGGTATATTGATAATGGGTTCTCTAAACATATAATAGGAGGCAACAAAAATTTCTTGAGCCTCGAAGTAGAAATAGGAGGAAATGTCTACTTTGGAGACAATGCCATTAGCCAAGATCATAGGTAATGAAATGGTCACTCTTGGAAACCAAATAAATAAAGGATATAATGTGTTGTTGGTTAATAATACGAAACATAACCTTATAAGTGTGACTCAAATGTATGACCAAGGACACACTCTCAAATTTGTGTTGAAGAAATACAGAATAAAAGAAAGAGACACTGGAATCTTGGTGGAAACTACAACCATAACTCCAAAAAATGTTTACATACTTGGAAAAAAAGAACAAAGATGTTTCCTAGGACAAGTAGTTGAAAGTTGGCTCTGGGAAAAGAGAATGGGGCATAGAATTTTGAAAATATTGTCATAATTAGAAAGGTACAAGCAGTATGAGGCATCCCTAGAATTATAAATCCTATGTAGTTAGTATGCAAACATTGTCATTATTGAAAATAAATAAGAGTAAGTTTCAAGGGTAAGGAGCATTCTACATCAATACCATTGGAACTAGTTCATAAAGATCTATGTGGAACCACTAGAATAAAAGGGTTAAAAGGTGAATGCTACATTGCACACTTCATGGATACTTTAACTGAGATGACATGGATGTTCTTCCTTTAGAAAAAATCTGCAATGTTTGAGTGCTTTAAAGTTCTCAAGAAATTTCTTAAAAATGAAATAGATGCAAAAATTAAATGTATGTAATCACAAAATGGTGGATAATTCGTTTCCAATGAAATGGAGGACTTTTGCGAACAACATAGGATAAGGGAGGAAATTATTAGCAGCTAGAACACCACAACAGAATGAGGTAGCTGAAAGGAAAAAATGTACTGTGCAAGAAATGGATAGAACCCTACTTAATGATTCTATGTTTACTGATATTTTCTCGACACAAGAAGTTCACATTTTAAATAGAGTGTGTTATCTCCCAAAATAATATATTTTTCATATGAAGAATTTAATGCATGCAATGAGGGATATGAACGTCACTAACAGTTTGAAATTCTCTGTTATTGATAAAAATTTCACAAAGTTGTAGCTTCGATGGCTTGGGCGAGGATCGGAACATCTCATTAGCCACCGAAAGATGGAAGATAAATAACAAGTGGAAAACCCCTTCAGCGATTAGGCATATTGCTAAACTTTTTATTGCCATTGAAACATTTTCAAACAGTGATCGAAGGTGTAGTCCTCTACTCCACCAACGTTTAAGAGTTTTAGTTCACTGCAGCGCTGCCACTGCGAAGAATATAGTGATTAAAATTTTCGATGGATAGTGGTTTAAAGTGCCAATGATTAGTGGTTTGGGGTTTTGATCGCCAATGCTGATAAGATTAGTCATTGAAACCTCAAACACTACGGAAGCATTCATATTTAAGGTTTTCATGTTGCAACGGAAGGAAACAAACTGACTACGTGTTCTGCCACAACAGAAAATCATCAACGATCGAAGGAACTAAGGAGAATGGATCGACAAGATAGTCCACTAAGGAGCCGCAACGACGGGAGGTAGACTGACTAAGGCTTTCGATCAATCAATAGAAAATCATCGGCAATCGAAAGGACTACGGGCTACATATCGGTGAGATAGTCCACTAAGGAGTTGCAATGGTCGGAGGTAGACTAATAAGGCATCGGAGCTTGGAAACATAAACCGTCGGCAACATAGTTCACTAAGGAGCCGAAACAGTGGGAAACAGACTGACTATGGGTTCCGAGACAATACAAACTCATTGACGATTGGAAGAAATAAGGGATACATATTGGTGAGGTAAAGCTAAGCAGCTCCGCAGTGTCAGTGAGGCGATGGACAAGGCTTCTGATCAATCACAAAAATTATTCTGAATAACAGTTACACGCATCGATGGATATTAATACTTTCCATCGGCGGCGTAGAAGACTAATGCCCTGATTTCTTTGACAAACTACTTCCAACAGCGATAAAACTAGTTCATTCCACCTCCAAAATAGTGGCAGCACTCCTGTCTAGGGTGCTGATGTGCTAGAAGACAGAGCTTTTGATCAGCGACCGCAGTGGTAAGGTAGAAAATCTAGCGGATTAAACAAGAAAGGTCACTTCAGTTAAACACCGAGACACTGGCTGTTGGCGGCAATTTCACAGTGAACCAGGAATGGTGATTATCAGCGACCACTTCAGTTATTAAAAATTCACTCAGTGAACTAGATCTTCACAATAGATAGACAAATAGTTAGCAAGGGTTTGGAGCCCTAATAAAAAAAACTATCACTTCTGAGTATTTTTTGTGTAAACAGATCGACTTTTCAGGATCCGTCATTTTTGTAGAAGGCTATAAAGCCCATGATTGATTTTATAATAAAGGTTCAACTTCGGGGATTTATGAGCCAACAATGCTTTCAAGCTTCTCATTTTACTTATTCATGATATAAGCTCTTTTTTTTGTGATATGTTTAGCCATCATCTCTTTCTTTACTGTATTTATGCCTGAATGTGCATTTAGGTCATTTTCAACTTTATTAAGAAGCGGATAGCTGTCATTGTATCAGTTAATTAGTGATATTTGATTTATAAATACCATCCTCATTAGAGATTATCCATTTATATGCATGTGTTATGTGTGTAAGTCTACCAACCTGGTGAGTTCTCCATCCCTGCACCTTATTGTCGAACTTCTGAGAAAATTGCAACTAAAAACCTTGTAAATGAGTGAGTTTTATGCATGCCTTGAGAGTGGGAAGGTTACATAGGTCAAGTGACTTGACCCATATTAGAAAACCTTAAAAAACATTGTAAGTTACCAGGAATCCTCAAGCTACAACCTAGAGGAGTTTGCTAGAGTGATAACAAAGTGGCGTCGTTGCCGGGGAGAGGAGATTGAAGCTCAGCTTCCCTGGGAGACGACATAGATTCATGCTTTGATGATATACAAGGCTTGGACATTATTATAGTTGTAATCATCTATCTGGCAACTCCATTGATATAAGGTGGCTTCAAGAAGACCAAGTACCAGAGAAAACCCAAAGGGGCCACCAGCAACACCAGTTTCAGATCCAGAAGAAATTTTGAGGAAAGCAAGGGCTTTACTAAGACAGACCAACAGTGCTGCACAAAAATATACATCAGGTATTTCAAGAAAACTTTTTGCTATTATTTATTCTGCTGAAACTCTAAATTTCCAGGAATTTTTAGATACATCAGTAAAGTCTAGGGGTTGGGCATCTTCAAGCACTGATGCTTGTGAAGATCCAATCCCTGGTGACTCCACTGGGATAAGTGTACGATCACCTTCTTAGCAAATATTTTCATCAGTGCTACCTTCCACATCCCCGTCCATACCCATTCCAATATGGCTAACCCTCAATTGACCAATATGGAAAGGATCCTGGTCGCTAGGTATGCACCCCTAATTTTGCCAAATTCTCTCGCAACCATGCCTACAGGGATTACCTCAAGTGTATTCCTAAGTTTACAAGGGAAGGGGATTTCACTACTGAAGAACATCTAGGGTATTTTTATAGCTATGCTGAAAATATAAATATAGAACAAGATGTATGGACCCTAGTTTTTGTGTAAATCCTATATAGCTAGGCTAGAAAGTGGTTTAAGGAACTGCCTACTAGGTCAATGGAAAGCATAGAGGTCCTAGATGACATTTTCCTAAAGCATTGGGGAGAGAGGAGAGACCACCTTTACTATATCACAGAATTCAACAACCAAAAAAGAGAAAATGGGGAGTCTGTCTCCAACTTTACCAAGAGATTCAACAACATGTACAGCAAGATCCCCATTGAGATTAATCCCATTGGTACCTCAGCTATGATAGCTTATTCAAATGCCTTTGACTCCGACTTCTACCTACTTCTCAGAGAAAGGAGGTCTACCTCCTTATCACTCATGTAGCAGGTTGCCCTAGAGGTAGAGTCAAACATTCTGGCATCTCATAAGGTCAAAGGGAAGGTAGACAGGAGAAATAAGCCAACAAACTATAGTGGGGCTTCTGTATCAAAGAACAAGATTGAAAAAATGACAAAACTTTTAGATAACCTGACTGCTGAAATGTCTAAATTGAAGGACCAAGGACATCTGCCGGTGATGGGTAAGGGGCTAAGTGACTTTGCTCCTTGAAACCCAAATTTTGTTCCTTATAGAAGAGGAAACCCCCTTATTAAGATTCTCAAAAGGGAGAGAAGTCAAGGGGAAGACTAGAGGATAAGAGCTCCATTTCAAAATGATGTATTATAAGAAGAGCCAGAATTTATTGAAGAAGAAGGAGAAGCTAAAGACAATATCCACTACATGGAGGATGAGGTGGAATATTCTTTTATGACACATGCATAATACGAAGAAGACCTGATTGATGAGCAGATCGTTGAAGAGGCTATTTATCAGGTTGATGGCCAGGGAGATTACCAACTGAGGTCTAGGTTGGTTTCCCCCCTCAAGAAGAATGTCGTACCTGTCAAGCCGCTGGCTACACCTTCTAGAAAGGTTGTTGTTTTACCAAAGAAAGTGGTTGTTCCATCCAAAGCATTGCATAAACTAGAAGCTTCAGCCACACCTGATCAAGTCCAACTCAAACCTACAGCTCATGAGGTAAGGTTTCCAGATAGGCAGCATTATTCCTTCAACCTTGAGTCTAAAATTCAAAAATTTAAACTCCCTTTCCCTTTAATTGAGTTGATGAAGAATGATGCATTTAAAACCTCCATTCTAAATTCCCTTCATCCCAAGGTGCACATTGACACTGACTTTGTGAACCTACAAGATGACAAGCCCATTATAACTCTGGGCCCTGTGATTGAAGACCTAAAGGACTCTTGCCCACCATTCTATATATCCTTGAACATCCATGATAAAATCCTCCATAACTTTCTGCTGGATTCAGGAGCCTCTCATAACCTAATGCCAAAGGCTGTGATGGATGAGATCAGCCTCAGCATTACCAAGCCCTACCATGATTTATTCTCCTTTGACTCTAGGAAGGTCAAGTGCTTGGGCATCATCAAAGACCTTGCTGTAAACTTAACTCATCTACCTTCGAAAAGCGTAATGATGGACATCGTAGTGGCTGATATTCCTCCAAAATTTTACCTCTTGCTATCCCGGTCATGCAGCAAAAGATTAGGCGGCACCCTTCAAATGGATCTCACATATGCCACCACTCCCATGTTTGAAAGGGAGACCAAGAGGCTATACAGGGAAAATCAGCTAGCATACATTATAAGCAAGGAGAGCCGCTCAGTAAATCATCCCATCTATGCGGTGGACACTGATTTTGGGTCTTGCATTTTGCAAATAGATGATAATCAACAGACATCAATTCAGTTCATTGATCCCACCTGTCTGCACCCCGAAGAAGTCAGAACAGCGATCTGGACCATGTATTTCGATGGGGCTAGTGTTCAAAAGTCAACAAAAGTGGGTATAGTCTTGATCTCCCCATCTAAGGAAAACATTCACCTATCTTATAAGCTTGATTTCAAAACCATGAACAACGTAGTAGAATATGAAGCCTTGCTGCTAGGAGTTAAAGCGGCCAAGGAGATGGGGATCATGTGCATGAAGATTTTTGGGGACACAGACCTCATCATACAGTAAGTCAATAACAATTTTTAGACAAAAAATATCAGATTGAAGGCCTACAAGGATGAGGTATGGAAACTCAGAGACTCCTTTATGTTTTTTCAACTATCATATATTCCTAGGGATTTGAATCACCTAGCTGATTCTTTGGCCATCTCTGCAAGTCTGTTTTTTCCTCCTTTACCCCCAAGGCTTAGCTATAACGTTCAGGTCAAGTACAGACCCTATCTGCCAGACAATGTAAAATTTTGGAGGATGTTTGAAAATGATGGGGAGCTTCGTAAATTCCGTCAGTTAGTAGATTAATTCTCTGACATACACATAGAATAGGAAAACCTTAACATGGTGGAATCCAAACAGTTCAAGTTAAAAGATAAAGTGACAGAGCAGAATATAGTCCAATTTCCCAGCAACTACATACCCCAAGGTCTAGTACCATTGGAATAAATATTTGATCACAATGACATCCCTTTCAATCCTGCCAAAAGGGAGCTATCCAAGAGCAAAACATAGGCATCCAAATCCATCCAAAACTGATAAATCTATCCACTGGGCTGACTGGTGAACATAAGTCTAAATTTTGCAGCTTGATAAAAGAGTTTGCGGATGTCTTTGCATGGGAGTATAGTGACCTAAAAACATATGACACCAACATCATCCAGCATAGGATTCCTTTGGAGAAGGACACCATTCCTTTCAAATATAAGCTGAGACCCATCAGCCCTCTCCTATTACCAGTGATTGAAAAAGAGATCCACAAGATTCTTAAAGCCACGATCATAATTCCCCTCAGATATTCCAAGTGGATTGCAAACCTGGTAGTAGTAAGAAAGAAAAATGGAGAAATCAGGTTGTGTATGTATTTTAGAAACTTGAACAAGTGTTCCAAGAAAGACAACTATCCACTTCCCAAGATGTAACACCTATTGTAGAAAGTCTCAGGGGATAGAGTTATGTCCTTCCTTGATGGCTTCTCTGGATACAACCAAGTTTCTGTGCACCCTAATTACCAAGAGAAGACTGCCTTTACCACCCCCTGGGGCACCTTCATGTATGCTAAAATGCCATTTGGGTTAATGAATGCTGGGGCTACTTTTCAGAGAGCTATGGACCTAGCTTTTGTAGGGCTAAAAGATAAATTTGTGCTAATATATTTGGATGAGTTAACAGTTTACTCTCACAGCTATCATGATCACTTGCAGCATTTAAGGAAGGTATTTTTGAAGTGCAGAAGGTATGGAATATCACTGAACCCTAAGAAATCCCAATTTGCACTCAATGAAGGAAAGCTCCTAGGCCACATAGTCTCAGTTGAAGGTGTAAAGATTGATCCGGTAAGAGTGGAGGAAATTCAACAATTGTCAATACCAGGGTCAAAAATAGACATTCAGTCCTTTTTAGGCAAGATAAACTTCATCAAGAGATTCATTCCTAATTTCTCTGAGCTGGTAAAGCACATAATAGCCATGCTGAAAAGTGATGCAGAAATCAAGTTGATCGACAAGGAAAGAAATTCTTTTGAAGACATTAAGAAAGACATCATGGAGGCCCCAACCCTGATTAGTCCCAACTACACCAAGGGTTTTCACATTTTCTCTTTTGCATCTTATGACACAGTGGAAGTTGTACTATTACAAAAGAATGATGAAGGTCTTGATCATCCAATTTATTTCTTCAGCAGCACCCTAAGAGATGCTGAGCTGAAGTATGACCCAATTGAGAAACAAGCTTATGCTCTCATAAAATATTTGAAGAGCTTCAGGATCTACATTCTCCATGCAAAGATCATTGCATATGTCCCTTCAGCTGTTGTGAATGATGTTTTGACTTAGCCGGACATTGATGGGAAGAGAGCTAAGTGGATTTCCAAACTCATTGAGTTTGATGTAGAGGTGAAATGCACCAAGCTGGTAAAGGTATTAGGTCTGGCTAAACTCATGGCCAAAAAAAACTGTGAACTGATGGTAATAAATTTCACATGTGTTAGATCAGCAAAGGTGCAGACTATGGTAGCAGTTGAAACAGAAGTAAATCAAGATCAAAATAGCAGTCCAATAGTAGCTGACAACATATCTTCATGTGAGTGCTACTCAGGTATCATTCAAATTTTTCTTAAATTAGAAGTTTCTCATGATCTCACTCCTAACGAAGCATGAGATCTTAAGTTGAAATCTGTTAAGTTTTGCATAATTGACAAACTCTTGTACTGGAGAGATTAGTCTAGGATTTTGTTAAGGTGTCTAGATAAAGATGAAGCAAAGAAGGTCATGCATCACTTTCATTCCAGTACATGTGGAGGCCACCACTACTGGAAAATAACGGCCCACAAGATATTAAGAGCAGGATACTATTGGCCAGTCCTCTTTTTTGATGTATGCACTTTTGTAAGGGCTTGTGACCAATGTCAAAGATTTATAGGGAAGCATCAGCTCAAATCCTTTCCCCTTCGGGAGGTTACAGTGAATGGGCCTTTCCAGCAATGGGGTCTGGATTTCATAGGTGAAATAAATCCATATTCTAGTGGACAACATAAATGGATCTTATTAGCCACTGACTACTTTACCAAATGGATAGAAGTAGTACCCACCAGAAATTCCACTCATCAATTCATCATGAGATTCTTATATGAGAACATCTTCAGCCAGTTTGGTTGCCAATTAAGGTTAGTAACTGATAATTCACTAGATTTTAAGGCTAGGGTATTAGTTAAAATGTGTGAATCAATGGGTATTCAATTGGTGCACTCCACATCCTATTACCCACAAGGCAATGGCCTGGCTGAGTCATCCAACAAAAGCTTAGTCAGAATCATTAGGAAATTGATAGAGACAAATCATTAAAGATGGGAAGCTTAAGTTTACTTTATGGGATGATAGGGTGACAGACAAAATATCCATAGGGAATTCTCCATTCAAACTAGTTTATGGCACTGAGGCCATCTTTCCTATCCAGCTCATCATTCCAGTGGCAAAGTTCTTTCAGGAAGAGGAGGAAGAACCAAATGATATGATAAGAAGGATGATGGATTTGGTGGAGTTACAGTAGATTAGGGAGCAAGTTATAGGAAAATCAGAAGCTCATCAACAGAGGATAAAGGGCATGTTTGACAAAACAGAAAAGGCAGACAACTTCCAGGTCAGAGATTGGGTCCTCAAGTGGGATGCTGTCAGACAGGAAAAGGGGAAACATGGAAAATTTGACTCTTTGTGGATTGGACCTTTTGTGATAGCCCGGGTACATAATAATAACAGCTTCAAATTATAGAATCTGGAAGGTGAAGAGGTATTTGATGGCCCAGTGTTGAGGCCTAGAAAATCGCAGGCAACAACAGTAAGGGATTCTCCCCAGTCAACGTTCCCAACTATCCTGTGACTGTTTGGTCTAGGGAATCTGTCCGTTTTGCGGTCTGGCTACCGTAGTTCAAGTAACAAAACAAAGGGTTTTACCGGTTACGGCCCGGTCCACCAAGTTTTTGTATTTTGACTTAAATTATGAAATGCACGTGCCTAATTAATAATGTAGAGTGATAAAGATGCAAAGAGAATTCACAATGTGATGCGTAGGTTCTTACCTCTCGTCTTAGAAGTCACAAGCATCTAAATCATACAAACAGTAATAAAATAAAACTAACTAAACTATCTCTAGAGAGCTGGATTAATTCATGAGTAATGCAATACTGTTCAAATGTTATGGAAAATCACAGATAGCTGTTCTTATAACCAAACATATAAACATAATTAAATGTATACATGACAAGATAGCTCATCAACAACTAAAACATCCCATCACTCATAGTGGAAGAACACCATAAAAATACTGAAGAATCTTCAGACAAGAACATAGGTTCAAGAAATTAGAACACTCTTACAGCTAATGAGACATAGCTGAACACGAAATAGTTCACATTCAACATTGCTCATTTAAACGCATTGACCCATTCCACATAGAACCTTCTCCAACAGGTAAAATTTTCACTTTCTGGTTTGTAAAACGAAGTAGTTCCTCTTACAAGCAAAAGGTTTACAAGTTTTCCAGGGAAAAAGCCCCTCTAACTTCTAGCTTTCAAATATTTAAACCAAAAACTGCAGACAGCTTGGGTTCCCCCCCAAACGTGTGACTCTTTGGTTCTTCGGGCGTTTCATCTCCCTCCTTTTCATTTTTTCTACGCAAGATCATTATCAACTGAGTAATTGACGGACCTTTCAGATCTGTCCCCTTGTTGCTTTCGATTTTGTCTTTTACTTTACCCGCGCCCTTTGAGACCTATCTCCAGTCAGTACCTTCGCACCGCGAAAATATGAACCGTCTTTTGGATTTTCCTGCAATTAACCAATGTGCATCATTCATCGGGTCGTATTCCAAAATAAACGTCAAATTATACTAACTGAAACAAATAATCCATAGGAAATGGCCAGGTGCACTAGATGATCTGAGAATCTTAACAAACGCTGCCACTACTACTTCGTTTGCCTACAGGCTCGACAGACATCACCAACGACGGAAAACATGAAACTCAACGGCGGCTCAAAATACCTACCCACAGCCACAACGGTGAAAAAGAAAAGGTTAAGGACATGCGACCCGCGGGCGGGAAAATTCCCCACTCGGAAGTTGGAAGATATTGACATCGGAAGCCAAAATCCTTGTGTATCCGCAACGACGGAAGAGAAAAGGATAAAGACACACAAAATGCGGGCAGGAAAAGCTTAAGCGGAAGTCGGAAGACATTATATTGGAAGCCAAATGACTTTCCCATCTGCAACGGCGGAAGAGAAAAAGATACGGGTACACGATTAAAAGACTAATACACATCGGTAGTAGGAGCGCTTTGCACTTCAGGTGTTAAGTCGCTTTGGGAGACGCAACGACAGACGAGAAAAGGAAAACAGTCGCCGATCAAACATAGTATGACGCCCAAAAAAATATTAAGTGTTTAAAAAAAAACTGTTAGAAAATCAGCATCGGCTAAAAACCCGCTTTACTTCCGAAACAATGGCATTGAAGAAAAAAGATCTGATTTATTATCATTTGCTAGCAAGCCAGCTCAAATTTGTGACCAATCACAAAATTCAAATATAGGAAACCTTTGGAATAGGCTGAAAATCAATCTGTAAAATCATTCGAAAATAAAATCCGACCAAAAGGTTCAAGGATCCAATGATTACAAGCAACGCTAAATCATGAGGAGGGGCCCAAAATTTAAGAAAATTGGGGAGAACGGTTGCAGCTGCAACAATTGGCGATTACCTAGTGAACCTAGATCTCTGGGTGATTATTCTTTGAGTGACAGACTGTTTAACAACAAATGCATCTATTAAATTCTTCCAGCTATTTGGATTTCTCAAATGATGGATGTGTGTACCTTTAATCATTGATGATAGTCCAATTTGGGAGAGTGGAAACCAAGATTTTCAAGTCCAAATAACTCTGTTGAGGCCAAAGGATGAGTTTCATTATTACTTTTGTCTTTAGGTAGCGGATAGCTTGGAATCCACAGGGTTGTAGCATATGGTAAACAAAAATATTTGTTTTTTCCTCATTCCCATGCCACTTTAGCACTTTTTGTGCTTCTGGACTTTTTCCCCCTTTTATATGAGTCCTCCTGCATGCCTTTCTTACTGAATTTTAATTCAGGATCCTCTATCCCATAGTGTCCTTTTTTGTGAGCAGTGTACTTCATGTTTCAGCTCATGGACAGAGAGGATCTTCCGGCAATTTAGTACTTATGATTCAGTATCTTCTTTGATGTATGATACTTTCATAGGAGTTTTTTTTACTCTTATTTTCCTTTTGGCATTCATTTCCTGGCATGGGATCATTTATATTTAATATACTGTTCATCTTGTTCCTTTCCATGGGTCTTCTGCTGTCACTCCTTAGAACATGTTAAGTGTGATGTGGATGGAGCCTCAACATAGTATTCCATACTCTCTGAATCCGATTTATTTCACAGGGGTTAAGCAGGACTTCAATGCACATAGAGCTTATTCGAGAAAACTGCTAAACTGGAAGAAGTTCTTTTAGCAACACACAGTCTAAAGCCCAAAAAATGTTGATCATTCCCAAACATTTTGATGTTCTCCATGGAACCGCGGGTTCATTCCCTTTATTGGAATCAAGAAAATCAAACTAAAGCGAACTAAAAAAACATGACTCAAAAGACAGCCAAACAGATTATTTATATACAAGACAGAAGAACTCAATGAAACTCAGGAAAAATAAGGCTTGAGAACCAAACCATTCACTGGTAAGTTCTCTTCCCACCCCTATAGATCTTGCAACTTATAAGTAGAAGGGCCAAGGTTTGCTGCAATTTGAAAAGGGCCTACCCACAACTGCTGGAATTTAGTGTGCTTTCCTTTCTCATCATGGGGGTGATCCCATTTGAGGACTAAGTCTCCTACTTGAAAGTATTTTGTTCCAGCTTTATGTTTGTCGAATCATCTCTTTACTAACTCCTGTTGTTTCTTATAGTGTTCCCTGGCTTTAGATCTAGCCTCTTTTGCTTTCAGAAGATTGCATATCCTCATCTGCAAAACTTCATTCTCCGACCCTCTGGACTCTTGAGCTATTATGGAAGAGGGTAGCATGATGTTTGGGGGAAGAATGGATTCTTTACCATACACAAGGGTATACGGTGACACTCCTATCGCATACTTGGGGGTGACTCTATCAGCCCAAAGGGTGTTTGGTAGCGCTGAGTGCCAGCTCCTCTGGTTTTCTATCACAGTCTTCTTTAAAATCCTAATTAGATTTTTGTTAGTGGATTCAGAGAGGCCATTTCCTTGTGGATAGTAATTAGCATAATAACACAATTTTATCCCTTTATCATGAGCAAAATCAGTTAATTTAATTGATGAAAAGTACGTAGCATTATCAAAAACTAACGAAACTGGAACTCCAAACCTAGTCATGATGTGGTCCTACAGGAAACTGATGACCTCGTCTTGATTTATCTTGCACAGCAGAACTGCTTCGACCCAGCGACTGAAATAATCGGCCGCATTCAGAATGTACTTGTGTTGTAGGGAGGAAAGTTGGTTTTATTTCTCCAATGATATCCAATCCCCATTGCTCGAATGGTTCCATGATCATCACAGGATTTAGGGGTGCTGCTGCTTTAGGTTGTCTCCCACTACACCTTTGGCAAATATCACACTTCCTGACATGTGCGTGTGCATATTTGAAGAGAGTAGGCCAATAGTAACCTTCCCTGAGGATTTTGTGGGATGTAGTATCTCCTGAATAATGTCCCCCAGTAGGACCTTCATGCAATTCTGACATTACTTTCTTTGCATCTTCCTTTTCTAAGCATCTGAGAAGAACCCTGTCATAATTATTTCTGAATAATACTCCTTCAACAATTTGATAGGAGGATGATTTAAGACGCAGTGCTCTTCTTTGCTTAGAATTCCAATGTTCTGGCAATAGCCATGTCTACAGGTAATGCACAAGGTCTCTATACCAAGACTCGGGAGCGGTAAACAAAGGACATACCTCCAATACATGTGATTCGGCTTCATCTTCCTAGGCATGTTCTTCATTTTTTTCATTTTCAGTCATCTGTTTGCACAACCCTTGTCCTTTAACTATAGACACTGGCTTGAATTCAAGGTCATACTCTTGAAGAGATGTTACCCAGTTGCCTCTTCTTTCTCCTAACTCCTTCTATACAAGAAGAGACCTTACAGCTAGGTAGGGGACGATCACCTTGGTTCTATTTTTTAAAATATAAGGCCGGAATTGCTTTACTACTTTGAATACAGCGTAAGCTTGTTTATCAACAGCTTGGTAATTCAATTCGGCCCCCTGTAGACCAGTACTCATAAAGGATATTGGGAATTCATCCCCCCCATCTTCCTTTTGGGTGAGCACAGCTACTAGTGAATCATCGGATGCAAAGGTATATAAGATAAAATCTTTGTTGAAATCTGGGATTTTCAGGGAGGGTGCGTGTGCAACAGCAATTTGATTTTACTGAATGCGCTCTTCTTAATTTTAGTCCACTTGAATAGTGCATTTTACTTTACCATCTACTGCAATGGCTTGATAATCTGAGCAAAATCAGGCACAAATATTCGCACGAAGTTTATCGTTCCCATAAATGATTGCATCCCCTTTTTACTATGGGGAAAGGGGATTTGTTCAATAGCCTTAATTCTTTCTGGATCTATAGAGATTCCTTTCTTTGAAACTATGTGACCCAGCAACTTGCCCTCCATGACAACGAACACACACTTCTTAGGATCGAGTGAGATGCCATATTTCTGACAACGTTCGAAAATCTTCCTTAAGTGAAACATGTGCTCGTCTCTTCTCTTCGAGAATATTGTAATATCATCAAGGTATACTACAACACTTCGGCTAATCAATCTATGGAAAGCTATGTCCATAGCCCTCTGAAACGTTGCTCCAACATTTATAATCCCAAAGGGAATTCTCCTGTAGGTAAAGGTTCCCCATTTGGTCCTGAACGTGGTCTTCAATCTGTCTTCTTCGGCTACTAATACTTGATTGTAGCCAGAGAAACCGTCTAATAACGAAAACAGTTCAGAACCTGAGACCATTTATAGCAATTGCTTCATGGGTGGAACATGATAGTTATCTTTTTCTAAAGCACGGTTTAAGTTCCTGAAATCCACGCAGAGTCTGATCTCTCCAGATTTTTTCCTCACTGGTACCACATTTGATACCCACTCAGAGTGTCTGACCTTAAAAATGATTCTAGCATCCAATAATTTCTTCACTTTACTCTGAATCAGCGGTTCCAATTTTGGATGCATTTTTCTTAAAGGTTGCTGATATGGCTTGACAACAGCTTTGATGGGAACGACATGTTTGATGATGCTGGTGTCATATGTTTTCAAATATTCATATGTCCATGCAAAAACATCTTTATATTGTTTAAATAGACTGACGAATTTGTCTCTTTCTACTGGTGAACAACATTTGCTGAGATTCACAAATTTCGGATTCGTCTCAGTCCCTAAATTTATCAGCTCGAACTGTAGAGATGAGATGTGGGTCTTCACGTTGGCTGGTTTTCTGAACTTTTCATTTAAATCGAACATTATATCTAATGTTATGACTCCCTTCGGGATGAAATTAGCGTACTTCATCTCGGCTTGATGTTCTTCATCATCTATAATTGCTCCTTTAAATACCTCGTCATTCGTTAAACATTCTATAATCTGGTGGTCATCATCGAACACTTGTAGGTTGGTAATCATATCAGGTACTGAGGGCCTAAAAAGCAATTTAATAGAGCATTGATTATTAGTAGGTACCATCCTAGCGGCTGATGTGGCCAACAGGTCAGCTGCTGCATTCTTAAATCTTGGAATTGACATAATATTGAATGCAATAAAACATTTAAGCAGGTCCCATACCTCATTTTGGTAAGCCTTTAAGTGAGGGGAAACACAATGTATTTGATTCCGGATATGTTTCACAATAATCTCGGATCTCCAAAAACTCTTAGATTACTTACCTTTAATTCAATCGCTTTCCTCAAACCCTGCACCAGTGATTCGTACTCAGCTGTATTATTAGTACACTCAAACTCTAATCTACATGAAAGAAAATGTTTATTCTTCTGGGGGTCGATTAGGACACAGCCAGCCCCTGACCCCTCTAATGTCTTAGAGCCATCAAAAAACAAATTCCAAAAATCACTAACTACTGAATGCAAATCTACTCCTACTGCTAAGTTTACTATGTTACAGTCAATCTCATTAGCCTACGAGAATCGAAGGAGATCAGGATGAGTGTCTGATGTGTTGCTGGCTTCTTCTGCTTGGTAATTTCCTGGTTCCAACTCAATAAAATTGTTTCCCAATACAGAATCCACTGGTTCATTCTTCTCATCCAATTGAGTAACGTTGTATTTCATGTGAGGCTCCCTTAAAATCTTAATCTAGTTCGGACTTCCTTTGTATGGCAGCCATAGATGCGACCAATCCGAGGCAAAATATCCATTTAGTTTGGCCAACCAATCTCTGCTAAGGACAAGATCGTACGTGTCTGGTATATCAGCCACCACGATCTTAATGACCTGGCATACTTTATCATTGGATGTCAGACGGACTAGGACATCTTCCATCTTGCCCATTACCTTTACATCTGTCCTGTCCAACTGAACAACTCTCCAAATAGATGGCTTGGGCTGCCCATTTATCCTTTTACAGACTGATATTGGCATGACATTAACCGACGCCCCTGAGTCTACCAAGCAGTTATGTACATTATGATTGAAAATTTTAAACGTGAGGAGGAAAGGTGGATGTTTTCTTTTAGACTTACCTCCAACGCTGGATTCGCCAATTTCTTCTTCTTCCTGAGGCTGATTGTCAGTGGGCAGCCCCTCATCCAAAGCTTCAAGTGCTTTCAATAATCTTTCCTTTTGCTGTGGTACTTTACACATTTCAAACAGTGAAACATTTTCCTTTATTTTCTTTATGTCCTCCACGATATCATAATCCATCTGTGTCTCAATGAGGTGCGGTTTATCAGCAGTCACCTTTTCTTCATTGGGCTTGGCCAGCGTATCTTTTTGCCTAGGATCTTGGCTGGTAATAGTGAATTCTGGAATCTTATCGGCTAAGAATTTATTTTGAAATTTCTTTACATTTCCTTGCAACCTTTTGATCTTTGGTAGAATGAGACTGTTTTTTTTAATTGGCCCTTGGCTCCTTGTTGCCACGTTGGTTTCCATAACGTCCTTGTAGCCCTGATTCTTTTCCTCTTCCGCATCAAATAACGAAATAGAATCCCACAAAACCATGGTTTCCTCTTCTTGTTCCTTTGTTGATGTAGTATTCTCTTTTCTCTCTTCATCTCCATCTTCTGTTAATCTAGAATCCAACAGCTGATTCATGACCAACGTCATCGAATTTATCCATTAAGGACAATTCTTTTCAGAGTGTGGCTGTTGGTGGAAAGTGAAAAAATTGTCCATGCCTACCTCTATTAAATTCATGGATGCAGTATTGTGAGGAGGAGGTTGAGACTGATTGTTATCCTCTCTTTTCTTATAATATGGCTTATAAAAATTTTGTGTTTCCTTCTCTTTCTCCAAATCTATGATTTTGTTGGAAAGCTTCTGCATCATTTTTGCCATATTTTCATAATCTGGCGATTTCTCTTCCTTAGGCTTAGTAAACAATAAGGCTTTCCTTTCTGCACCTTTCTCTCCTGACTGTTCTACATAATATTCAATACTTTCTTTTTCAGCTTCCACTACTTCTGCCTCTTCATAGGTTTCCGTCAAAGTAGGCTTGGCCCTACCTTTGGCAAACATGGCCAAATCAAGGCCTAAAGCTGAAGTATAATATTCAATCAAAACTTTGTCTGAAGGTTTATCCATTTCAGAAAAATTCTTGAGATAGGATGCAAAACTTTGTGTGAAACTGTGCACCTTTTCCTTTCTTTCTTTCTTCAGGGCGCATAGCCCTTTCATGAGGGGCATGGGTTTTCTGAGTTGCATACTTACTTCTGAAAATTCTTTCGAAGGTATCCCAATCAGGGATAGAATTAGCAGGCAACCCAAAGTACCATGATGCTGCAGCTTCTTTAAGGGTATGCAGGAATAGTCTGCAAACTACATCTTCATACTCCCCGGCCCTTAATCCTTCAATTGTCAAGTAAAAACTTTGTAGGTGATCATCTACTAATATTTTCTCATTTGGGTCGAATTTGGGCAACATCTTGTCAAAGGCTTGAGGTAGGTCGTGTAATGGAGGTGTTAGGTTTAATGGTGATCTGACTCTCCAAGAAGGTGGTGGATTTGGTGGGTTAGGTGGTGGATTAGCATTTACTCCTACCATGAGTCTAGGTGGAGAGTGAGGCGGTGAGCCAATAGGAGTGCATGCAGGAGAAATGTGATGGGTATCTAGGCCTTCTTGATTCAAAGGTAGCACAACTTCCTGTAAGGCTGTTTCTACAAGTTCTTCCCAGTCTCCAACCAACACTGAGTCTTCTACTACAGGACGATCTTTCTTTTTATATTCTCTTCTGGGAAATTCAGGGATAATTGGCAATCCTCCAATATTTTTTACATATGCCCTGGTGTGTCTTCTCGGGTCATTAACAACTTCATTTCCAACGGAATATAGATGTTCTCTATTCATTTCTACCAGAATTGGATTATGATGTCCACTGCTTTCAGAACTATTACCGGTGGAATAATCTTGGGAAAACGGGTTTCCTCGGCCGGCCATGCACTGGCGGCCCTCCTTCTAGTGCCAAAACTGTTGAGGCCTAGAAAATCGCAGGCAACAACAATAAGGGATTCTCCCCAGTCAACGTTCCCAACTATCTTGTGACTGTTTGGTGTAGGGAATCCATCTGGTTTGCGGTCCGACTACCATAGGTTAAGTAACAAACCAAAGCGTTTTACCGGTTACGGCCCGGTCCACCGAGTTTTTGTATTTTGACTTAAATTATGAAATGCACATGCCTAATTAACAATGCAGAGTGATAAAGATGCAAATAGAATTCACAATGTGATGTGCAGGTTCTTACCTCTCGTCTTAGAACTCACAAGCATCTAAATCATACAAACAATAATAAAATAAAACTAACTAAACTATCTCTAGAGAGCTGGATTAATTCATGAGTAATGCAATACTATTCAGATGTTATGGAAAATCACAGATAGTTGTTCTTATAACCAAACATATAAACAGAAGTAAAAGTATACATGACAAGATTACTCATCAACAATTAAAACATCCCATCACTCATAGTGGAAGAACACCATAAAAATACTGAAGAATCTTCAGACAAGAACATAGGTTCAAGAAATTAGAACACTCTTACAGCTAATGAGACACAGCTAAACACGAAATAGTTCACATTCAACATTGCTCATTTAAACGCATTGACCCATTCCACATAGCACTTTCTCCAACAGGTAAAATTTTCACTTTCTGGTTTGTAAAACAAAGTAGTTCCTCTTATAAGCAAAAGGTTTACAAGTTTGCCAGTGAAAAAGCCCCTCTAACTTCTAGCTTTCAAATATTTAAACCAAAATCAGTAGACCACTTGGGTTCCCCCCCAAACGTGTGACTCTTCAGATCTTCAGGTGTTTCATCTCCCTCCTTTTCATTTTTTCTGCGTAAGCTCATTATCAGCTGAGTAACTGACGGACCTTTCAAATATTTCCCCTTGTTGCTTTCGATTTTGTCTTTTACTTTACCCGTGCCCTTTGAGATCCTATCTCTAGTCAATACCTTCGCGTCGCGGCAATATGAACCGTCTTTTGTATTTTTCTGCAATTAACCAACGTGCATCATTCACCGGGTCGTATTCCAAAATAAACGTCAAATTATACTAACTGAAATGGCTAATCCACAGGAAATCGCCAGGTGCACCAGTTGATATGAGAATCTTAACAAACACTACCACTACTACTTTGTTCGCCTATAGGCTCAATAGACATCACCAACGATGGACAACAGAAAACTCGACGGCGGCTCAAAATACCTACCCACAGCCGCAACGGCGGAAAAGAAAAGGTTAAGGACATGCGACCCACGAGAGGGAAAGTTCCCCAATCAAAAGTCGGAAGATATTGACATCGAAAGCCAAAATACTTTCGTAGCCGCAACGGCGGAAGAGAAAAGGATAAAGACACGCAAAATACGGGCAAGAAAAGCTTAAGTGGAAGTCGGAAGACATTATATCAGAAGCCAAATGACTTTCCCATCCGCAACGGCGGAAGAGAAAAATATATGGGTACGCGATTAAAAGACTAATACACATCGACATCCAGAGCACTTTGCACTTCGGGTGTTAATTCGCTTTGGGAGCCGCAACGACAGATGAGAAAAGGACAATAGTCGCTGATCAAACATAGTATGACGCCCAAAAAAATATTAAGTGTTTAAAAAAAAACTGTTAGAAAATCAGTACCGGCTAAAAACCCGCTTTACTTCTGAAACAGCAGCCTTGAAGAATAAAGATCTGATTTATTATCATTTGCTAGCAAACCAACTCAAATTTGCGACCAATCACAAAATTCAAATATAGGCAACCTCTGGAACAGGCTGAAAATCAATCTGTAAAATCATTCAAAAATAAAATCCGACCAAAAGGTTCAAGGATCCAATGATTACAAGCAACACTAAATCATGAGGAGGGGCCCAAAATTTAAGAAAATTGGGGAGAACGGTTGCAGCTGGAACACCCAGTAAATGGGTGGTTCTTGAAGCTCTATTGTATTTGACGCTCTGAAGCCTTATGATTGTAAAATAGTAGATAGTAGGTTGTTTTTCTTTCAAAATAAGACTCCATGCCCAATGGAACAATAAAGGATAGTGTTAAGATACTTAGTTGCTTTTAGGTAAAGGCATTTTGGTCTAGGGTTGTTGGGACCTCACTGGGAGGTTCCCATCCCCAAGTAGGAGCCAGATGTTATCTCCCAGAATAATTTTTTTTTTGTATGAAGAATTTAATTCACGGAATGAGGGATATGAATGTCACTAATAGTTTGAAAGCCTCTTTTGTTGATAAAAATTTCACAATGTTGTAGCTTCGGTGGTTTGGGCGAGGATCAGAACATCTCATTAGCCATCGAAAGATGGAAGATAAATAATAGGTGGAAAACCCCTTTGGCTGTTAGGGATATTGCTAAAATTTTACTACCATCCAAACATTTTTAAACCATGATCTGAGGTATAGTCCTCTATTCCATCAACGTTTCGGAGTTTTAGTTCACTGCGGCGCTGCCACTGCGGAGAATATAGTGATTGAAAGTTTTGATGGATAGTGGTTTAAAGTTCCAATGATTAGTGTTTTGGGGTTCCGATCGCCAATGCTGATAATATTAGTCATTGAAACCTCTGAAACTACGGCAACATTCATCTTTGAGGTTCTGATGCCGCAACGGCATTAAACAAACTGACTACGAGTTCTGCCACAACATAAAATCATCGACGATTGGAGGAACTAAGGACAATGGATCAGCGAGATAGTCAACTAAGGAGCTGTAATGGTGGGAGGCAGACTGACTAAGGATTTTGATCCATCAATAGAAAATCCTCGGCGATCGAAAGGAATAAGTGCTACAGATCGGTGAGATAGTCCACTAAGGAGCCACAATGACGGGAGGAAAACCGATAAGGCGTCGGAGCTTGAAAACATAAACCGTCAAAAACATAGTTCACTAAGGAGCCAAAACGACGGGATACAAACTGACTACAGGTTTCGAGACAATAGAGACTCATCAACGATCGGAACAACTAAGGGCTACAGATTGACAAGGTACAGCTAAGGAGCTCTACAGTGTTAGTGAGGCGATGAACAAGGCTTTTGATCAATCACAAAAATCATTCCGAATAACAGTTACGCGCATCGACGCATAACAATACTTTCCATTGGTGGCGTAGAGGTCTAATTTCCCGATTCCTTTGACAAACTACTTTCGATAGCAATAAAACTAGTTCATTCCACCTCCAAAATAGTGGTAACGCTCCAGTCTAGGGCATCAATGTGCTAAAAGATAGAGCTTTCGATCATCGACCGCGGCGCTAAGGTAGAAAATATGGCATATTAAAAAAGAAAGGTCACTTCAGTTAAACACCGAGACACTGGCTGTTGGCGACAATTTCAGAGTGAACCAACAGTGGTGATTATCAGTGACCACTTCAGTTATTAAAAATTGGCTCAGTGAACTAGATCTTCACAATAGATAGACAAATAGTTAGCAAGGGTTTAAAGCCCTAATAAAAAAAACTATCACTTCTGAGTATTTTTTGTGTAAACAGATTGGCTTTTCAGGATCTGTCATTTTTGTAGAAGGCTATAAATCCCATGATTGATTTTATAATAAAGTTTCAACTTCAGGGATTTATGAGCCAACAATGCTTTCAAGATTCTCATTTTACTTATTCATGATATAAGCTCTTTTTTGTGATCTGTTCATCCATCATCTCTTTCGTTACTATATTTATGCATGAATGTGCATTTAGTTCATTTTCAGATTTATTAAGAAGTTGATAGCTATCATCCTATCAGTTTATTAGTGACATTTGATTTATAAATACCATCCTCATCAAGGCTTAGCCATTTATATGCATGTGTTATGTGTGTAAGTCTGCCAGCCGGGTGAGTTCTCCATCCCTGCACCTTATTGTCGAACTTCTAAGAAAATTGCAACTCAAAGCATTGTAAACGAGTGAGTTTTATCCATGCCTTGAGAGTGGAAATATTACATAGGTCGACTGACTTGACCCATATCAGAAAACCCTAAAAACATTGTAAGTTACCAGGCATCCTCGAGCTACAACCTAGAGGAGTTTCCTGGAATGATAACGGAGTGCAAATCATAAAATACATGAATATGACACCATATAAACTCTGGAAAGGAAGGCCAGCCACTATTAAGCATTGTCGGATTTTTGGAAGTGAATGTTATATAAAGAGAAACAAAGACAAACTTAAAATTCTTTTATCCAATATGACATGAATGTATTTTTTTGGGAGATGTTTCTATAAGTAAGCAATACCTTTGTTATAATTTGAGATTAAATAAGATATTGGAGACTCCAGACACAAAATTAGATGAATAATTAAAATACAACAAGTGAAAAGACAATGATCAACCTATGCATGAACAAATTACAAAAAACACACAAATTGAATAAAGGTTTGTCAAACAAAAATAAAATATACCTAAAGAAGAGGAAATAGGATGATAGGAGACAAAATATCTTTCCAAATTAGTTCAAAAGAATCACTCTGAGGATTTTATCATAGGATATGAGAACGTTGCCATGGAAACTAGGAGAATACTCTTGATTGGTGACACCGAGCATGTACATCTCTCACTATTGTCTCAGATAGAACCAAATATATTTAACGAAGCCAAAAATGATGAGCATTGGTCAAGGTTATAGAGGAATAGCTAAATCATATAAAGAAGAATCGAACATGGGATATTTTTCCATCAACCAAAGACAAAAATGTTATAGGAACAAAATGGGTCTTTAGAAATAAACTGAATGAGAAAGGTAAGGTTGTCAGGAATAAATAAAGGCTACTCTGCAAAGGGATATGAACAAATTAAAGGTATTGTATTTTAATAAACATTCACTTCATTTGCTCGAATTGAAGCAATTAGAATGATTTTATCCTATGTCTTTTTGAAGAATATTACAGTGTACCAAACGGATGTCAAATTGTCCTTCTTGAATGGATAATTAGAAGAAGAAGTGTACATAGAACAACCTAGAGGATTCTCTGACTAAGATGATAATTACTATTTTTGTAGAATAGAAAATGGACTGTACTGATTAAAACAAGAACCAAGCTCCTGGACTAAATTTCATAGGTATCTATGATAACAGGGCTTCAAGAAGGGTCATGTAGACAACAACTTCTGCATAAAATTTGAAGTTAAATACACAACTATTATCATTGTATATCTAGATGGGATCATTTTCTGAAGCAATGATGCCAATATTAGCTGAACATTTTCTATGAATTTGAAAAATTAATTTGAAATGTCATTGCTCGAAGAATTGTGCTTGTTTTTGGGATTGCAAATATATCAATTAAGAGATTGCATATTCATCTCTCAAGATAAGTACATAAGGGAAATGTTGAAAAGGTTCAATATGGAAGAGTGAAAACCAATGTGTACTCTTATGATTACTAGCTACAAATTAAGAAAGGAAGATGAATTAAATGAGGTAGATAAAAACTCTATAAATCAATGATTAGAAGTCTGATGTAAATGAAAACCTCAATAACTAATATAATGTAGGTTATAGTTCTAGTTGCGATATTTCAAGATGCTTTAAAAGAAATTCATGTTCATGCATTAAAGAGAATATTCAGATATCCAAAAGGGACTCTTCATCTATTATTATTGTTTCCACACAACAGTGAATTAGCATTAGAAGCATATACAAATGCAGAATGGGAAAGAAGCATTGATGATTGAAAGATCAAAAGTGAAGCTTCATTATTTTTAGGAAAATTCTTAGTCCCATTTCTAAGTAAGAAGTAATCATCACTGTCACTATAAAACACATAACAAGAATAAATTGTTGCAGCTACTTGTTGCAAAAAAGTGCTATGGATGAAGTAGACTCTGAAATATTTCTAATTAGAATATGATCATGCCATATCAATTTTATGCAACAATACAAGAACACTTAGTATCTCTAAGACTCTAGTCATGCATTAAAAAACCAAGCGCATTCCTATCAAAATATAATTTTGAAAGAGAACAAGTGGATGAAAATATAATAAAGTTGGAATATGTAGACACAAAAGAACAAATTGCAGACATTCAAGAAACCACTTCCTAGAGAAACATCCAAGAATATAAGAAGGAAGCTGGGATTAATATATGCCTCACAGATTGAGTCAAAATAGGCCATCCCCATGGATATGACCCAGAGAGAAAATTATTTGCAACTTGGAATACTAGAAGTAGTGGGAACAAATCCATAGGGAGTCATCAAATTAGAAGGTCCCTTTTCCATTGATGCACTACTTCTATGGTTTCCCCTCTTTTGTGTTTGTTCCATCGTATTTTACCCATAAATAAAATACAACAATTGTTATTCCTATCATCAAAGAAGGAAGAAAATGAAGCACACAAATGAGTGTGGATAATGAACCTTTAGCTCCAACACTTTTGGGGATAGTATGGAAGTAGTGAGTGAAATTCCTCAGCACTAATTTCCCATAGACCTACTATTAAAATTGGTAATAAATTCCCCCATATATTACTTGTTACATTTAACAGAGTAAGTTTGAAACTTGAAATAAGAAAATGAAATCAAACCATGTTTTTAATGCTTTGATCCCCAAAATGCCTCAACTTTTTCTCTAGTTTAATGGTCTATTGAATATCATGGCATAACATTCTTAAGAAACTATCAAAAAAATAAATAGTGCATAGTACATGTATTTAATAAATTTCATAGATAAACCATAACACCGATCAATCTCCTTTTTTCATTATGAAAATATCTACATGTTTTGTCAACCCTTTATATAATGGAGCGGTGTGAATTTATTAAATGTTATAAACAACACAATTTTACAATGTGCTACAACTTATCGATGATGGAGGAAATATGATATGAAAAAAATAATATTCCATATTAAAATTTAACATAACTTATTGCAAATTGGTAATATTTTATGACTTCATAATTATCACTCCAATTAGCAATTATTCACTTCACCTAGACATGTACATGAGATAAAATAGTTCTTTGAAATTTAATGCATGAAAGCAACACCTGATATTCTCTAGAATTCTTGATAAAACATTCAACGACATTAAAGTTTACATCTATTGTTGTGAAATTTGCATGTTGTAAAATATGTCCAACCACATTCATAAATATTACAAGAAAAATAACCCAGAAAAAAATGGATTTCAAAACAATAAGATATGAAACTATTTGTTACGAAAAATGAAAATCATTTTTGAATAATCATTCTAATAATTGATTCATTTCATGAGAAATGGTTATTGATTCTAGAAATAGGAACAACCTTAGAAAATGTTAGTCTTCATCTCGTCAACATATCTACACTATTTTGTCCCCAAAACGTGAACCATCATTATGTTTCTAGTAATATAGGTGTGGACAATGGGCATGATCTACGAGTTTTCCACACATAATAACCCAAAAAAATGATGATGTGAATTGGTTGAAGAACTATTTATCAAAACATGCAACGATAATGGTAGCTTTATCACTGACTTGCAAGGATGTTCTAGTATTGGGATATTATCAAGTTGGTTTAATTAACTACTCTTTGATTAGTGGAAGTGACCATGGGAGTACAACTAGGTTTCAATGGATGCAATTTGTAAGTATATTTTGGTTAAGGAAATCTTATTTGTTCATTTCTAATATCCATAATGTGTTTAGTAGTTGTTGTTTTAAGTTACAATTTTTTATAATAAGTTTAATCCATTAATAAATTTGTGTGTAGATATAATTCCATGTATATTTATATGAATTGAAATTCCATTAATAATGTTTGTTCATTTTTAATCATATAAATTCTACATACAATTGTATCAATTAAATTACTTTCATTGAAATAAGTACTTTTCCAATCACTCTAATCAAATGAATGATATCGAAAAATATGATATTTATTGTTATCCTTTACACATCCACGTTCGCACCATATGCAAATTAATTTAATTGTTGCAAAAGCTTCAATGACACACAAAGAGACATAAGACATAGATAATCCAAATTATCATTCAAGGGATATAACATTTAAATGAAAAGGAATTTGGTATTGTATTGTTGGGGCTTTTGTCACTTTGAAAAGGTTATATGAAATACTTCCTTAAAGGTTTAAGATCATAGTTTTATATGGCCCACTTTTCCTTCAGATATGTTATGGAGTTCTCAATTTTTTATTAGTATGAACCTTGTACTAAGAAAATGGCTATAAATTTTAAAAAACAAATCTTCAAGACAGTTAGAAAAGCACGTATTCAAACATGAAAAAGAATTAAAGGATTCAATTGAATGTGATGACAAACAGAGGGAATGTAGAGCAGATGTGGTCTCGTTGGTGGAAAGCATTCTCTGGAGCGTTGAGTCCCTCATCAACATGGCGAATGCTGAAAATTAGATGTTGTAAAATATTTGCAAATACCCTTTTTACTCCTGCACATATTGGGTAGAGGAAATTCTTGAAAGGATATTGCAAATACTCTTCTAGTTCTATACATATAAAATTCACATCCATGTTGGAACTTTTTATATTTTACAAAGGACTTTATTGTGGTTCTCTACATTATGCAGATTTCTTACAAATCCAAGTCATAAATGTACATCAATAATATCAGGGCCACAACCAAATTTAAATAGGAAGTTGGTGGTTTTATTTGAGTTGATATATTCCATTCTTTGATACTAATCAAATCTCTAATTGTTAGGTCTTCATGTATGTTTTAGGAGTAATTTATATGTAAATTCCCTTTTGGTAGCGGGCACAAGATGGTGGGGTACAATGTTTCATTGCGTACAACTATATTACTTTCAATTATTGCAAATATATTACATTTTTGAAGTTTGGATTTTTGCTAAAATATAAGAGAACACTTTACATGGTTTAACCTAAATTAAAAACTACAATTCAACTATGCTACAAAAATTGGGAGGAGTTACAATGGAAAATATAATTTTGACAAGAGGGGACTATGTTGACCTCCTAATTAATGGTCAAGTTATTGGTATAGGAAGGGTTGAATCTACATAGAGTAAAACTGATATGACAGAGAAAGGCTTAATGTAGGATATGCTATGCTTTTTATAATTGATGTCATTGAACCACATTTGATTATGGAAGATGTTGATGAATGATCCATACATCCATGCAACATCATCGATTTGAGGCATAAAAGAGGTAAATCAAAATTTTAAAGAATGATTTAAGTGTTATTGACAGTACATTTAATTATGTTTCTTTAGAAAATACTAAGTTTCTTTCATCTAGTGTACAGGTGGAAATGTCTCTTTTGCATTATCTATTGGAGACAAGTTAGATTTTCTGCAATGTGGAGTGAAGGTAGATCTTGTAATTATATTTTCCAATTGAATTTTCACTGATTATTATAAAAATAAAATAAATTATTTGAATGGAAAACCAAATTGTCCATGCAAGACTTACTTATTCCATAAAAATAGAATAAAGGTATTTGATTGATGTATACGTTAACATATCATTAGTTTGTACACTAGAATGGGCCATTTGTAATTATATTTTTTAATTGGCATTTAACTTCTTGTAGAGTTCCATTTGTATACAAATAAAAACAAATTATATTAGATAGGAATTACACTATTTTTTTTAATATTATGTTTTGATGTCTTTAAGTATTGAAGTGGAGCTATGTTAATGTCTTATATGCGGTTGCACTGCACATGAGAATTAATATCAGTCGAAAGATGTTGATATTTTAAATGAGAGTGTACTTCTTGTCATACACTAGAGATGAGCCAAAATGTCATATTCAATGAAAATCAGATTGGGAATTTTTTGGGAGGTCCTATTTTTAAGTCCTTTTTAGTCATAATCATTAAAA